>OY757905.1:7970222-8015222 GCA_963585895.1 Sepioteuthis lessoniana
CGCTTGGCTTTTTAATTACTATTTCAATAATACGTTAATAAAATATTTATCTGCTTGTCACATCTAATATAAACAACCGTCCGAAAATAAGTATAAAATGTTGAAGTTTTTGTCAGTAGCATAAAATATTTTAAAGATGGCCAGCGGGTCTGAAGATGAATCCGTGCAAATAAAATCATTGCTCCTTCCCTAAGCTCTGCCAGCCACCAAAAATATGAGAACAGCAGGTGCTGTCGAATTGTCAATGATGGATTGTGCTTGTTGCGAGGTCGGCCGAAAGAGTACTTCTTTGGCACGATCTTCAGGGTATTTCTTTCTTTTACTTGACCTTAGTGTTTGCCTCTTTTAAGTTCAAATTTATACCAAATCATTAATCATGTCTCGCATATACTGTATTCAAGAGGTTGAGTGTCAGACGAAACCAAGTAATGTCTGTTTGTTTTAAGAACGGCGCCTGTCAACCGTTATTAGAGCTGTAACAACTCATGAAATAATTGTTATTGTGGGGTTTACAGGATGTTTGAATGCAACTCGTGATTAATTCACGCCGTTTATTGAGAAAGCAAATAAAAAGAGGATAAAGAGCAATCTTTAAAGAATAACACAGTTGTAAGGCGATTCATTCGTGAGTCGGACTGCTATACACACCATATACAGCCTATACACTGTGTACTCAAGGTGCCCGTGGTGTAATGGTTATCGTCGTAGTAAATGGACACGGCGACACGAGTTCAAATCCTGGACGAGACTAATTACATTTCACATAGCCCTAATACCCTTGGGAAAGGTATGAATCCAATTATTCTCCCTCCAGCTATGGGTAAATAGTAGGGCAGACTGATTTCTTCATCCTTGGTGAGGCAACTAGTCTAGAAGAAGGAAAACTCTGAATTCAAACCTGTTAAACTCCGCTTAAAAATTGACCTTGTGTCATATCTTGCCCGAGTGGAGCGGTTGGGTAAATAGGATACACTGTGTACTCAAAGTGTAAGACACTAAATTGCATTGGGTGGTGGGGGTTCTAGTTCTGGAGGTGTTGGGAGGCTGGAATTCTTCTTCGTTGCCATTTCTACTAGTTTCACCCTTTTAGGGTCCCATCTATGAGTCATATAAAGATCTGTTTGAGATAATCTTTTAAATGATTTTGAACTTGATACATTGACCATATGACTCTAAACTGCATTAGGTGGTGAGGCTCTTGTTCTGAAGCTGCAGGCAATGCAGAGTGCAGTGTATTTCTTCATTGGCCCCAGGTCAACTCTAATTTGGAATTGTAGTATCTGTCAGGATCCCGTCTATAGGTAAAATAAGCCATTACTCCCAGGTTCACTGTAACTTTTGACATAATCCATGTTAGGATTCTGTCTATGAGGCAAAGTGATTGATTTAAAAATATTCGTTTTCGAGAGGATCATGTGCAAAAAAGATCCTCTGAAGAGACAAGTAAACAAAAAAATGTAAATATGAACAAACAATAAACGCGATTTCCTAACTTCTCAGCATAAAATAATCCTAGATGGATGAACAAGTCGTTAAAATCAATCAATCAGGCAGTGTCTGGAGTATGACATTGAAAAACGTTTGTTGGCTCCTCTCCTGAAGATTATGGGATTACAGGTCACTTTTTGCTGTCCTTACTCCCTGGTTCAATCTAACCCCGAGTTGTAGCAGCCCTTAAGATTTCATCTTTGGGTAAAATAGATCTGTTTGAGAAAATTCTTAAAATCCTTGTGAATTGCATCAAAAGATTGACTGTTAAAAATTGATATTGCAATTATATGAAATAATTAAACTGAAATCAACACATTTGTATTATACTGGAATGATTACTCGTAAATTATTCGTAAAATATAGAAACACTTGAATGCATAAAATTGTGTGCGAATCATTTGTATTAATAAGAGTTACTTGAACTTGTCATTTTTTGTAAATTATTAAACAGAAATTGTCATTTGAAATCTCGCAATCGCTTAAAGAATGACTCGAATTCGGCATTAAATAACCCAGCAACGGTTGGTTAGCTGTAAAACCAACCAACCAACCAATTAACCTGTCATTCAGACAAGACCTAAAGGCTAAAAAGCATAATTCATTTTATATTTCATCAAGAACGAAACACCCAACCCTACAAAAAACAACAACAACAAAAAAAGAAAAACGAACCACCAAAAAACCAACCAACCAAACAAACAACTACAAAAAATCCAGCAAAAAAAAACAAAAAAACAAAACAAAAAAACAAAACAAAACGAAACAAAAACAAAAACAAAGATCAAAACACATTACATTTTGTAAGACGACAATTAGTTGAACCTCCCCACCAAAAAAAAAATGACTTGGACAATTTTGTTAACTTTATGTTAAAGAGTTCATCAGAAAATAGTAATTATTAATTTTTACATCGAAATTGTCGCATTCATAAAATATTCTTAACTCGTAAATTAGTACATAGATTATATATTCAAAATATGTTAAAATCGATATATAAACATTTATATATTCATTATTTATAGGCAAATTTTAAATCGATAATTTCATTGTTATGTGTCAGAATTAATATTTGATGCTAACAAATAACAATAACTAAGGACAAGTGCTCTTGTTTTCATTTTAATCTTTATTCCCCACCCACGAATGTGCTTATTGGGTTGTCATACAAGAAACCAAGGTAAGTGTTCAACTGGTTGAGGTTTACATCATGACTGAAACGAACACCTCTTTTTCTCTTGATTTTTAATTGATTACCGTTTCTTTCTAACTCGATTCTCACTTGATCCCTTCTGAAACGATCACGTTTTTTTTTCATTCGGATCTCACTTGATCCTCATTTAAACTACCTTTTTTTCCTCCTTTGATCCTTCTTTTTCGCTTGATCCTCACTGAGACTATTACTTCTTCAACATTTGATTCTCACTTGATGTTCACTGAAATGAACACTTCTTTCTCATTTGATTCTTACTCGATCCACACTGAAACGAATACTTCTTTATCACTTGATTCTCTCTTGATTCTCACGGAAACTATCTCTTTGTTTTCCCTTTATTCTCATTAAAACAATTCATTCTTTCTCATCTGATTCTTACTGAAACAATAACTTCTTCTTCGCTTTCGCAAATTATCTTTGAGTTTAGATAAAGCATCAATACTGTATTTTGATTTTCTTAGCGGACAGGCCTTTGCCGCATAAAATATTCGTGCCACTCAATCCGTTAAAATCACATTGTGTCACACTAACTTTAGTTTATTAAATAAGGACTCACTGCTGCTTCAGCCAGAAGATAATTGAAAACGTAAACATTCTTTAGAAAATAAATTGTCAATTTGACGTAAATTAACAAGCTTTTATGAGTTGCCAGGAATTATTTCCTTGGGACTGTTTATAATTTAAATTAATATCAATCAGACATAGAAAACAGTTTTAAATAATAGCCAAATCACTAAATCTCTTTAGGCTATATATTCTTTTTAATTACGTGAATCTTTGAATAAAATTAATCTCAGTCACCAGATCGAAATACATCAGTCAAGGAACCATGCCATGACTATAATACTCCGAATTTATGCACTTGAAAAAAATCTACATTATCATTATTATTATTTACTCATAAGGGTTTTTTTTTACATCAGCGTTAGCTGATGGTCTCTCACTGGAGTTTGAGTGACAGCAAGTCTCCTCAAGTCTCCAGGACTCTTCTCACTATTCTGGCCGTTCTCAATAATGCTGTCGTTTGGATGGTCTCCACTCGTCCGCCAACTTCCAAGTCCTCCAGTCCCTTTAATAATCCTTTAGTTACTGTTCCAAACGCACCAATTAGTACCCTTTCCTAGTTTTTAGTATCACCGTCGCTTTCATGTTGCACAACTATCTTGATTCTCTGTCAAGGTCTAAATATATGTCTCTCTTTCCTCTTTCTTTGATTTTCATTTTTTCGTCCACTGGGACAGCGAAGTCCGGAACACGCCAAATTCTCATTTTGTGGATTATGACTAGATCTGTTTTTTTTTTTTTTTTTTAGCTAGGATTAGATGTTCTGATTGTATCTCAAAATTCCAGAGAATTTTGTCCGTGTTAGTATGATCAAATTTCAATGTCTTCCACAACTCGCTGTAGATCACCCTCTGCTCCCAGTCGTGCAGACACTTTCTTTAAACTCTTCTTGTACTACTTTGCTAAATTTACTTTTTTTGCAATTGATAATTTCGTCCTTGTCCCCAATTAATCTACACTTGCTATTCTGAAACGTAGTATCTGTTTTCACTTTAATATAATCAACCCTTATGGTATTTTTCAGTGCTCCTATTGGAAGAGATTCAGTTTCTCTCTTAAAGCTACTCTTTAGTAGCCTTATCCTGATCTCGTGTAAGATCTCGCCAGTTCGTTACTTGAAATATCCATACTGTTGTTCTTCTTCCCATTTCTGTTTCCTAGTTGCTATTCTGTTTCACCTTAAATTGTCAGTGCTGTTACTGTTCGCTCTAATTAGTCTATCTTTGATCTTTTTAAAGTTATTTTTTGTTCTTTTTAATTTAGTCTTCGAGTCCTCGTATCGATGAATCCACGCTATCGTTAATGCACTTCCTTCTTTTTTTTCATATTATATAATTAAGGAATGATTTTTTTTATATTAACCATTTTTCGTTAATCATATTTTATCGTTCAGTTTGGTAAGGCTTTGAACTATTCGAGTCTCTTAAGTCCGGGTTCAAAGTCATTTGGTGCAATTACGCTCGCGAGCAAAGGATATAACAATCATCATTTGTCATAATAAACCCCCAGACAGGAAATGAGGCTGGAGTGTGGATGACGTCATGCCCGGAAGAGATGGTCCTGAGAATCGGAGGATAGTGAAAAAGAGTCAGTTGAGATTGGACCATTGAGGCAGGAGTTGAATTTTGACCGTTGAAAGATGTAGTTGGGTTTTTCGGATCTCTACTGACAGAGTTCTTAAACATGACAAGATGCGCTGCGCGTGGGGGTGGAGTCAGCATAGTATGGTTAGCATAGACTTTTAAGAATTGTGTATCTCCCCTCCCGTCATCAAGGACAGAAGTCAGGAATTTATAAACCTGTTCGTATCTGAAACAACAGAGTCCGCCTGTGTTTTGTATTTGTATACGCATTTGAATATGTATATGTGTTTGTATTACTGTTGTGATTGATATCATTATGGTTGTAGTATACAACATTTACACATAGAGTCTGCCTATGACATCTTTCGGTTGTAAATACTTGCGCATCGTCATCACTTCTCGGTTCTCTATTCCGTTTATTTCAGTTCCTCCCTGGTCCATTTTTAAGAATAATCCTGAGTATCTTACAAGAGGGACTGTTCAGATGTTGATTCCTTTGAGGAGATTTTTGCTGCAAAGCTTGTTTTCCAGAAGTTTTTTTATTTATCTGATGTGGTTTTTTCTTATTTTTTCCTAATTTTTCTTTCATGCTAAAATCTAGTGTTAATTTTTGCGCAAAATTAGTCTCGAGAAGCTCTAATTTTTGTATCGATATTTTATTAACCAATCAACGTTTACGCTCTCTTTATGAAATTTCTTTTAGATCTTAGTGACGACAATATTTGACAGGAAGCGCAAAATTGAAGAGATCAAAACCCCAATAATTAAGAAATCTTTTCCCTCGAGGATTTTTGAAATACATTTTTAACTAATTCGAATTAAGGATAAATCAAATTTTTCGTCTAATTTCGAGCGTACCTCAATATCATTTATAAAAATGAAATAGATAAATCCTCTGTCGGTTTGTAGTTTCATTATGTAAATCTACTGAAGATATTCGACTTTCTTTCTTTTGAGTGAAAATCTAACATTCTGTTCCTTCAAGTAGAATTTAATTTCAACTTAGCTTAATTATTTTTAACTCAATGAAAATATTTTGTTTACATAGACATGCATATACTACCATTACCATGTTTCCCTTACTGATTTTTTTCAGTTGCATCCACTTACATATTAGTGTATATATATATATATATATATATATATACTTTCTCTCCAACGCAATGACATAACCATACAAAGTTCTTTTACACACACTAAATAGATTTACTATATTCCGATTTAGTTAGTTGTTGCAGCGAATACAGGAAGTTTGCAATGTAAATGTTGGAGAATATTTAAGCTGTTTCTAATATTATCTTTCTTAACTTATAAGTTATTTTTTTCAACAAAATTTTCACTCAAGTTTGAGAAATAAAAAATTCATCAAATTTGTATACTGGTGTTTAATTCAATCCTTTATACATTTATCCGCTAAATAATGGGCTCTCTCATCAATCTCGACATATGAGAACACAGCAATTTATGAATTGTTGGACTATCTATCCTGGTGATTTGTTAATAGCGGTCAAGGTTTCTGAAGAACCCGATACAGTTGTGGAATTAACGGAAAACAGGAAAATGGTACACCTTTGTGCCACAGATCTCCTGAATTCCTAGTTTCTTTTACCGAGACCGGTCACCCGATCAAATCTAAAGATCCCAAACTATCTTACTGTTTTACTTATATATATATATGATGAAAATGAAAATTAATCGTTGGGAAAAGAAAAAAAGCCCGAATGAGTCACAATTCGGAATATAAACAGTAAGAAGCTGAAAAGTCGCAATACGTGGTGCCTTCAATAAGTTTCCAGACTTTTTTTGTACAGGCATTTAAAATTGTCGTATACACTTGAAAATTTATTATGTTATTGCTATATATCTTATGAGATTACTGAACAATTTTTATGATTTCAGGTTCAAATGAACAACTACTGCAGCAATTGGAATACACACTACTAAATCCTGATTGTCACAGTTGGTGAATTTTAAAAAATGCAATCTGGGCATGAGGACACTTTAGAAGAACGATATGCAATAAAATTCTGTTTTAAACTTGGGAAAATGTCACAGAAACGTATGGAATGCTTCAGACTGCTTTTGGAGCATCTCGCATGAATCGAGCATCAGTGGCATAAGAGATTCAAGGAAGGCAGGGAGTCTGTAAGGAATGATGAGAGGTGTGGAAGGAATGAGGACGTCAATACAGCAGAGTTGATTGGCCAAATGGTTAGGGTTAAAGTTAGGGTTGCTATGTTGAGGTTTTAAGGGAATTCAGAAAGAGATTCGGTCAGAAGGGGCCAGCATTCTTCAAATCGGCTCAGTGGCATTTGCACCAGGACAATGCACCAGTCCACAACTCCATCCTTGTCACAGACTATATGACCAAGATGGGCATCAAGACAGTTCCTCAGCATCCCTATAGTCCAGACCTTGTTCCCTGTGACTTTTGCTTATTCCCTAAGCTCAGAGGCTGTCGTTTTGAGACAATTGAGGAGATGAAAGAGGCTGTAACGAAGGTCATGGACACGCTCACACAAGAGGATTTCCATGGGGTCTTGTCGAAGTTGTTGGAACGGTACAACAAGTGCATTGCAGCCGGAGGAGATTACTTGGAATGGGACTAGAGTTTCATGTGTGTACTCTCAATAAAAGTGCCCATACGAAAAAAAGTCTGGAAACTTATTGAATGATCTTTGTATGATAAGAACTGAAAAGAATCCGGACGAGAACCGAATGAAAAATAAAATGTTACGACTCGTGTTTCGCCTAAAGGATATTTAGGAATCTTCCGCTAGAAAGTTCTTGGGATCAGCATATAAATGCATAAAAGAACCATTCAGAATTAACATTTAGAAGAAGAACAAGGCAATCAAGCGGCCATTTATTTTTGTGTTTACTGCCCTTTAATATCTGAGATCTTTTATTTAGTAATTATTCAATATGGAACTATGTGGTGATATGTACATATTTTTATTTTTTAAGTTGAGGAATTAATATTGTGTGCGATATGTGGTGACATGTCTCATACAGAGAAGGTGATATTTATTACCTTGTTGTTCGGGGTTCTCTCCGCAATTTTCTATTTCAATATAGGGTCTACGCCATATTTTTTAATGTTCCAGATATGTTTAGAGATTGACGTACTATACATATACATGTACATGCAAGAAGCTTGTTTTATAATCATAAAACCTTTTTGGAAGTGCCTTTAGTAGACCACAGGTATTACTTATCTTATTTTGCCCATTTATTTCTATTGCATATATTCACTTTGTCTTTTTCTCCCTGTAATATATACATACACACACACATATACACAAAGACAAACATATATATATTTTTATAGCATCACCTACACATAGGTTTATATACATATATATAAACAAATTTGCTAAGACAAATCGAAAATATTTCTTTTTTGTTATTCATTGTTTTCCACTTTGTTTTGACCTTAGGTCAATGTCAAGAGAAGAGTTTTCTGTTTTTTTTATTAGAAAGTTTTTAAATGTATTTTTAAGAACTGACATGGAATAAGAGAAGCGATGATATATTATATTCATTTGTTGAATAAAAATCATTTTACCGTATCCAAGTATTTTAAACTAATTTTTATATGACTGCTGTTAGAACACCTAAGAAATAATTTCTTCATTTTGGAGGTATTTGTCAAATAAAAGAAGGATATTAAAATTTATTTATGTCTGTTTGTTTTTTGCTTATTTAGATGTTTATGCATCATCCTAAATATTAAAGCCTATTTTAAAGCAGCATCATTCACACTGATATTAAATTGATTTGGGTCAGGGTTTTTTTTTGTTTGTTTTGGTTTTATGGCATATCAACTATTGCAGTTTATTTAATGCCAAATTATCTTTATCCATATATTAAATATATGATTCTAAACACATTTTGTTGATAACATTTTTAGACGAGCCTGAGCTCTTTTTTTTCATACAGTTTAATGGTTTCATGTATTTCTATCTAATATTTCTATTAACAATTATTCATTTGTTTGCACAAAGTTAAATGGTTTCATTAATTGATATGCAATAGGAACAATTTAACATCAGTCATTTATTTGCATACAGCCAAATGAATATAGATATATAATTTGTAATTGAATAGTTTTTAGGTAAGTTCATTTTTAAATGAGTTAGAATTAATTTGTTTGCACAGTAGTATGAATATTTTTCTACACTGTTAAGTGGTTTCAATTATTGCTATCCAACACTAATAATTTTATTCAATATTCACAGTGAAGAGCTATTTAACACTATTCTATTGAACACATTCAATTAGTTCCAAATATTGCTATGTATCAGTAACAATTCAATTAAACATCTGTCAGTTGTTTATACACATTTAAACGTAAAAACAGTTCTAATTATAACCCGGGAGCAATGGCAATGAACGGGTATCCATATTCCCCAAAGCTCCAGAATTGGAGCCTCGCTATGAGATTGTTTAGTGCCTTATCGAGGACACTTGTTAGGAGAGTCTTGGCCCTCTGCAGAGATGCAGTAGGTGTATTCTACAGTCCCAGCCGACTAGGTCACAGGACACTCATTGGTGGAGTATTAGCCCTCTGCAGAGATGCAGTAGGTGCATTCTACATCGCCAGTTGACTGGGCCACAGGGCACTCATTGGTGGGGCCTCAGCCATCTGCAGAGATGCAAAAGGTGCATTCTACATCGCCAGCTGACTGGGCCACAGGACACTCATTGGTGGGGTCTTAGCCCTCTGCAGAGTTGCAAAAGGTGCATTCTACATCGCCAGCTGAATGGGCCACAGGGCGCTCATTGGTGGGGTCTTAGCCCTCTGCAGAGTTGCAAAAGGTGCATTCTACATCGCCAGCTGACTGGGCCACAGGACACTCATTAGTGGGATCTTAGCCCTCTGCAGAGATGCAGTAGGTATATTCTACCGTCCCGGCCGACTGGGCTTTTGGGTCAGAGTTTGCCGAAGCTTTATCAACATTGCCTTATGTATTTCTGTTATCACTATATTATAGCTTTTTGTATTTTTTCTTCTTTCTATGAGGTCTAAATCTGCATCTCAGTTAAGATCATGACCTTTTGATTAGTTTGGTTTCTTTTTTTAATGGTATATCAACCTTAGAGCGTTATTTAATTCAAAAGTATCCTCGTCGGAGAACAGCAGTGGTACTATTTAACTCATAACTGGCGGTTAAGGGCATTCATAACTTTTTGACGGTATAAGTCTGAAAGTAAAAGTAAAAACGTAACTAAATTTCGAACACCCTTAGTATAATGTAGCTTCTTCGTTATGGGAACTCCTCCCATTAATGTTTGAGCGGAAATGTTGTTCTACAAGTATTGATTGATTGTAATCTAGAGATTTGATTCTTTGTCTTAAGGTAAATGGTCATTGAGACTTTTCATTTTTTTTTTGTAGAATGTGAAGTTTAATAAATAAATTACATTTCTGCTTCTGCAATTCGTGATAGATTTTAACAAACTTTTTACTTGTTTTATTTTAGATGTTTGCTGCTTTTTTTATTCATAATATTTACATTGTAATTTTCTTATAGATTGATTTATTATTTACAGAGTTGTTGTTTTCTATCATTTTGATTAATGTTAGTATGCCAGGTTCTTAAAAAGCATGTCTTAAGATGGCGTTTACTTCCAAAACGTAAGTACACGTGCGTGTCTACGTGTAAGATGAACTGAGGTCGATTTGGCAATAAAACCTTGACATGCCTCTTCAATAGAACATTAACTTGTTGTCCAATTATGTTTTATGCATTCTTCTTGCATATCTTCATATTTATCCGACTCATGTTCATTAGCCATGTCGACATTTTCGTTAAAAGAAAATAATTAATCAAACAACTTGAATGTTTTTTCCTTTAATTTGCTAAGCAGATGTCTAGTAGGTTAATTTCAAAGCATTGATTGTATTCAAATGAGAAAGGTAATGTATTAAATGAACTGCATGTTTAAAACAGTAAAACATCAAAGAAAATTTGAAGACATTATTTTTTTCTAAAAGCAAATTCTGTAATATTTCCTTCCTGCATTTCTTAATCTCGATTTTTTAGATTCTTCTACTTCTTGCGAGTTTTTCGCACCAGTTTTAGCTAATGGTTGTTAGCTGCAGTTTGAATGAGAGTAAGTCTCCAGGACTCTTCTCGGTATTCTGGCCGATCTAAAAAATGCTTTAGTTTGGATGGTATCGATTTGTCCTCTGATTTCAAACTCTTCCAGTCCTTTTTCCAAACCTTTGAAGACTGTTTCAAGCGAATCATGTCACCTTCATGTTCTACAGCTTTCTTGGTTCTCAAGTAAGGTCTAAGTATTTGTCTCTCTTTTAGCTTTCATTGATTTTTTTTTGTATCTCATAATCCCCAAGAATGTTATGCATCTCATTTTCAAAGACGGATTATGGATGGTGCATATACCCTATGATACTATGTTCAAATTTCAATTTCGTACACAGTTCCCCGTGGATCGTCTTTCCCACCCAGTCGTGTCTAGTCTTACACTCCTCTACATTCCCTTATTATGTGATTAATCACTTCGTATCTATCACTATATAATCTAATGGGGGTGTCCGTGGTGTAATGGTTATCGTCGTAGGAAATGGACACAACGACACGAGTTCAAATCCTAGACGAGACTGATTGCATTCCACATAGCACTAATACCCTTGGGAAAGGTATGAATCCAATTATTCTCCTCCCAGCTATGGGTAAATAGTAGGGCAGACTGAGTTCTTCAGCCTTGGTTAGGTAACTAGTCTAGGAGAAGGAAAACTCTGAATTCAAACCTGTTAAACCCCACTTAAGAATTGACCTTGTGTCATATCCTGCCCGAGCGGAGGGGTTGGGTAAATATGACCACTATATAATCTACAATTACTATTCTGTTTTGCATTATCGATTTTAGCTTTAATAAATTTGGTTCTTATGGTGATGTTTTTTTTGTTTTTGTTTTTTGTTTTTCTGCAATTAAAAGAGATTCAGTTCTCTCTTAAGGTTTCCCCTTCAAAGCTACGTCCAGATATTCTCGTTTGAGATTTTGCCTGTATATCATTTGAAATAGTCATACAGTTGTTTTTCTTCTCATTTCCGGTTCCTTGATATTGTTCTATTTCTCCTTCTGTTGTCAGTAATGTTATTATCCGCTGTAATTAGACTTTTTTCCTTTTTAATGTAGTCTTCAATGCTAGGGCATCCTCATCCTCCTTTTCTTGATACGTATATTTAGTCTTTCGGGTGTTAGGCCTTATGCATCGTCATCAACTTTCTTCTCCATTGGTCCATTTGTCTGAGTTCTTCTTTTGTCTATTCTAAGAATGGTCCCTATTATCTTACAAGAGAAACTGCCCAGGTGTTTATTCGTTTGTTGTGATTTCTGCTGCCAAGCTTGATTTCGAGAAGACTTCTCATTAGTAATCTAAGATACTTTTTTCATATTTTTTTTATTTTTTATCTCCGCTTGTTTGATGGTATCCACTTCTTATACTCCAAAGTATTTGTAATTCCCCTTTTCTTAATTTAATAGTTCTTTTTCTTCCACTTTTCATTATGGCCCTAGCATATATTTCTATGCCGAATTCCATTCCTATATCTTGACTGTGTATTCGTATTGTCTGTATCAGAGTCTCTCGATATAATTATTATCTAATGACTTAATTGATTGTTTGATTTTATTGGCATGTCAACCTGTCTAGAGTAAGTTAGTGTTATGATTTATTAGGGACCTGCGTTTATTGTACGTTCATATCAACATTTTGTGTCATTGTCTCCAAAGATTTTTTTAAAAATTTGGCCCGATCGAATATAAATATTTTAAGCATATCTATTTGATCCGTAGATGGGATTAAAAATATCAAGATTGGACAATGAAAAGTTCATTTTTGATTTTGGTAAAAACATCGTTTTTTTTTAAGTCCTATTGGTATTCAATTCTTCCAGTAAGTTTTCCATTGGTTGAAGCATCTTTAAAGCTTATCCTTTGATATAGTTGTGGTTTGCGTATTTTTTGTGCTTAAATCTTACTAGACTTTCAGTAAGGTGGAGAATAGATTGGGGAAACTAACAGGTCAGAGTGGACCTAGGAGTAATGGCAATGAAGGAGTAATCCTCACTCATAAGATCTGTTACTCTGTCTCTTTCTACATATATTTAGATGCATTTGTGTGTATGTGTGCGCGTATGCATGTGTGCATGTGTACGTTTTTTGAACTCGAGATACCATAGTTTCTAATATATTTTGCTTGGAAGAAAATTAAATTTCATTTTTAAAAAGTCTGTTAGGTCCTTCTTTATACGCAATACTCTGTGTACGTGTACTTTATTTGTGTTTGTGTGCGTGTGTGGCTGTTTAAAAGAAATTATCTTTTTTTCTTTCTTTCTTTCTATGCACACACACACACACACACACACATATATATATATATATATATATATATATATATATTCGAGAAAAGCATGTAAAAAGTCATTTGACGAGACGGAGAGTATAGTAATATTCTCCGCCGAAATAAATTTATAATGACAACTTAAACAAGTTTGAGTTTCCATCAAATTGCACTATATATATATATATATATATATATATATATATATATATATATTACCGGACATTGGCCTAGCGGTTAGAGTGTTCGCCAATGGCCCGGGAGACCTGGGTTCAATCCCAGGTCGAGTCATACCAAAGACTCAAAAAATGGTACTTGATGCCTCCTTGCTTAACACTCAGCATTATAAGGTACGGATCAAGGGTAAAGTGGAGCAATCGAGGAAAGGAGTAGCGCCCTCCCCTACACCTTGGTGTAGTAGCTATCGAAAAGGGTGCCTTTGGGTCACCCTCGACTATGGTCGCCAACTTACTTATATATATATATATAGAGAGAGGGAGAGAGATTGAGAGAGAGAGACAGAGAGAGAGAATAATGTACTATTGCCAGCATTTTACTGAAAATAAACTATTTCATATCCAATTTTCGATAACTTCATGGATACTTTAAGCAACAAATAGAGGAAATTGTACAGGAGAAAATCTGAAAATAGCTAAGAAGGAGAAAATTAGAGAGAGAAACTGAATCTTTTTTTAATAGCAACTGAAATAATGCTGTAAGAATTAATCATATCAAAGCAAAATCTCTATTTTTAGTCCCAGAATAGTCGTGATTTTGTTGTATATTGGCACATATAAAATACTATCAATAAAAATCGCTAAAGATTTGCATTTATTTCCTACATTTTGAAATGATTTTCCGAGTTCCTAATTTCCTTCATATTTGTCAATGTCAGTAAAATATTGTTACACAATAAAATTATTCTTTTTCTCTCAGTTCGCTTAATCATCTATTGCATTTTTTGAAAATCATGCTATTTCGTATTTGCAATTTGTAATTAAAAAAATGTATTATGTTAAAATTCTCTTGAATGTGACACTTTATTTCATTGAAAGATCATAATGAATAATTACAAAATTTCCCGATGAGAAAGGTTCATCGATAGACTACCTCTGGCTAAAATTAGTGCACTCAGAGGATATTCAACTTGTGTTTTGTCTTTTCAATTTTGCATTTAATAAACTTATAACTGATACAAGACAAAACCTTTTTTATTTTATAGATGTATATGCTGGCTTCATAAAATACACATTAAACAGACATCTTTAAATTACTTGAATTAATGGTGACTTTTCCCGGTACTAAAATGGCTGTTGAAATGGTGAGTAGATTATGTTAAGTAGGACAGGAAAAGGCATTTGACAGTGATTCCGATTAAGAGCTTCGTAGAATATTGTAAAATGGGAAAAATAATGATGGAATACATAGTTGATGCCCCAAAGGATGTTATTAATTAGGGAATAACATGTCAGGTGGTAAAGGTACTATTGCCGGATGTGGGCAATTTTTAGTTGGTATTTATTTGGTAGGGATCAGTTTCAAAGAAACCTTATATATATATATATATATATATATATATATAATGATAATAAATAAATGTATATTATTATATATTTAATCTATGGAAAATATTATTGTTGTATAGCCGCATACATATATATATATATATATATGCGGAACATAATCAAACATAATATACGAACTTCAATGAACGACCAAACACACTTCTTTATAAAAATATAATCTCTCACACTTGATTCTCGAAAGGGTTGATGTTGGTTGTGTGTGAGAGATGAGGTAGAGGCGGGGAAAGACTGCTATATTGACCCAACAGTACTTCTTTCTCTTCTTGGCTGGGATTGCTCAACCGTGGGTCACTGATGGCCCAAATCCCTCTGTCTGCCCCTGGCTCTCAATTCGGCATCTTGTCTCCAACTGACTCAAGCCGTCTGTGCCCTGGTTATATTATTGTTTAACGTTCACCTGCTTCCGCTGTTCTTCCGCTTATTTACCCAGGTGCATCTCTTGATTGAAGGCTCGGTCGAGGGTCAATATATAACATCATTCTGCAACCTAAGGTTTCATGAAGTTTATAAGAACATTCATCAGGCAGTTTCATGAAGTTTATAATAACATTCATCAGGCAGTTAAGAAGATTCCATCGTGTTGTTATAAACTTCATGAAACTTCATATATATATGTGTGTGTGTGTGTGTGTGTGTGTGTTTGTATTTATCTAACATTTTAGCCACGGACGGATTGTGACACAAGGTAAATTTTAAGCGAAGTAAAACTGGTTTGAATTCAGTTTTCTGTCTAGGAAGACTGATTACCCAACAGAAGCTCAAGGGGCCAGTCTACTCTACTACATGCGCCTAATTGAGGAGAGAACAAAATAGTTCATGCCATTCCCAAGTGAAGTGAAATGCTGACAGCTTCGTCTAAGATTTGAACTCAGATCGTTACGACCGTTGCGCTAAGCGTTTCACCAATATGTGTGTATGCATGCATATGTGTGGACATGCGTGTACGTCCGAGAGATTGACAAATAGGCAAAGACAGAGTGAAAAGAGCGCCAAATCTACTATTGTGTTAATACTCAAAGAAATATGCATAGTTTTGCATGAATTAATGACAGTTGTGGAGTATTCTTAGCCATTTCAAGAAGAGATTACTTGTTTTTGCCATGATGTGCCAAACGCGTTGAACTTTGGGAGGAATGTGTGGACGCGCATATACGTTTTATAGCTCTAAGTTATTCTCTACTTTTGGTATGTTCAAGAACTTTGCAGAAACCTCTCGTACATTGGTATTTAATAAACAATAATTCCTTTCCTAGAATCACGTGTTTTCAATATTTTCTTGTCCATAAGTAAAATCACTCGCAGTATTCAAATTGGGACAGAGTGGAAAGCAATATCAAGAACAATATCGATGAAATCTATTTTTTTCACTTGACTTTTGACCATCTCTGACAACAGCGTCCACTTTAAGTGTGTTTCCAGAGACAAATCTTTTCAAAATATCATTGTGGGTTGTCAGAATTTAATGAACGGGCGTCCTGTTTTGGGTAAGAAGCAAGTCTTTTCTTCGATTGGAATAACGTCGTATTCAAATACTTTTTCTTGAACAGGAGAACCACTAGAAAAAATACATAAAACCGTCTCAGTAGAAGAAATATATAGTAACGATATACTTTGAATAGTTTGAAAAGATGTGGCCATTAAGTATACATAGAGAATTTTTAACACGACCTCAATCTACTTTAAGCGAGAATATAATGGAATCGCATCCATTGTTTGTTCATATGTACATTTTTTGTGTAGTTGTTTCTTAAGAGATTTTTTTGCAACAGGTCCTATCGAATATGATTGATTTTTAAAACAGACCTATTTGACCCCTAGATGGGACTTGTTTAAGTCCAGGTCATAGTCGACCTGGGAGTAATGACAATAAGGGGGAATATACACTTCTCAGATATCCAGAATTGAAGCCACACCATTAGACACAGTTTAGTGCCACTTTTCTTTGAGTGGGGTCTTAATTCTCAGCTTAGAATACACTCTTTACATATATCACAAGGCTGTATTACAGGAAAACTAGCATGAATTTTCATGTATATACCTACAAGGAATTATTGAAAGATTCTCGGCCCAATAACGAAGGTATTAACTTTATTGAACAATTTAAAAAGAACTTGAGAGGCTATACGCCAAATACGATGAAGTACAGAATGAATATAGTATATTTCAAGACTGAGGAACGTTTATCGTCTACTAATAAGGTCAGGCCCAAGAAAACGTTCGTATGTTTAAATGAAAATCTAAATTATTAACTTTAATCATTGGCCTCAAATGCTCAACTTGGAAGAAATTAAAAACTTGACTTTTAAATAAATATTTTGCAACTATTTTTTGCGCGACATAACACATTCGAAAGTGAAGTCGGACAATTTTAATTGAAGACTGCGTTTGATTATCTAGAAGTCAACAGGTTCTCCAATTCTATTCTATGCCATTCTTTTTTAGTCAGAGCGAGAACTTTTCAGCTTTCCTCGCGCATGTCCAGCTAGGAATTAAAAGGGATTAAGATAAGAAATCTGCTTATTGTAACATTTTGTATAATACTTTATACAACTAAAGGAGGAATATAGATTTTTACTTATATTCAGGGAGGAGAAAATGCTCATATTTTTTAAATGATGTAAAGAGATTTTGTTATATTTTAAATATATTTTAAAGTTAAAAAAATCGATTATCTGCTCATTTAATATTCATTGATTTTTTAAGAAGTTATATGTTTTTTTATTTTAATTCAAAAGTAAAAGCCTGAAGCTCCTTTAACAGGAATGTAAGATAAGATTTACAGCATAGAAAGACGATCCACGAATTCTTTGGGTTCCGTTGTAATCTGCAATAGTTGTATAGCTTGTACTAAGGAAAGAGTTGAAGGTTCTAATAAGTATTTTCCTAGTTATCACATTAAGATAAAATAAAAGGGCCGGTCCAGTGGCCTTGCAGGTAGGGTGCTCGCTAATGGCTCGGGTGACCTGGGTTCAATCTCAGGTCGAGTCATACCATAGACTCAAAAATGGTACTTGATGCCTCCTTGTTTAACACTCAGCATTATAAGGTCGAGATCAAGGGTAAAGTGGAGCTATCTATGGGAAGAAGAAGTGCCTTCTCCTACACCTCGGTGTTGTAGCTGATGAAAAGGGAGCCTTCGGATCTCCCTCGACTATGGTCGCCAAATTTTCTTATTTATATGTTATGAACGGTTAGAATTTCATTGTTAGAATAGTTCTTATAAGAATTTCATAATTACCATATCCATATATATTGAAAGGATTCTAATTCTTTGATTTTATGATGTGTAATAGCAGAAGGGTGATTTAATTCAGAGCTTTCTTACTTCAGCTCCTGCGCCATACAGTCATTCCTTTCATTGTGCCAGGAATGTTCAGTATTTAATAATTCTCTTCTTTTTTAAAAATGTTGTTTTGTGTATTTACAACGCATGAAACTTTAAGAAATAAAACCAACATAAAAATACAAGACATCAATTTTACAAAGGTTTTATCCTGCTCTGCTTGTCAATATTTGAGCACTTTCTTGATTTAAGAAAAAGATAGTTTTAATAGATTTGTTTGACAGACACACAGACACACAGACACATATATATATATATATATGTGTGTGTGTGTGTGTGTGTGTGTTTATGTGTGTGTAAAGATGTTGTCCTATGCTAGTCAGGGAGCCCAATGTGGTGTGACTACTAGTCACAGTACTTGTTGTTGCTATTGTGTTCGTGACTACCACATTAGCTTCCGACTGTTTTCTTTGTCAAACCCTTCCGTGCCCATGCTGTGTTTGAAAGATCCACGAAATTCAACCGGATCTTATTCTGACGGTCAGGTAATATGAGTGGCTAGATTGTCTCGCAACTCAAAGAATAGAGAAAACCCCTTGTTTAACAAACAGCAAAAAAGTTTTTATTGAAACACGTTTGTGAGATAATAAATAACAAACAAACGATGTTTGCTTTCCTGGCAAAAAGAAGAAGAAGGAATATCGAGAGAGGAAAAGTTATGATGAGGTGCGGTTAGAATGACACAAATGTCTCTAAAATCTGGGACTTTGAATTTTTGTAAAGTATGAAGGTTGTTCGGAGTGCCTCAGGTCTAGAATGGGAGGGATGCTTCATTGGCCGTCTTGAGTTTCTTCTTGGTCCCTTTTCTCATCCTCTCTGTTGATTCGTTTTACCATCCTATTTTTTATAGATCAATATCTGGACTAAAAAAGGTTTCTGATTGGTTGTCCAATAAGAGACAATTAATAGTCATGTTGCCATTGGTCAGCCAATCCTAGTTCAGGATTATATCTTTCAGGTATAGGGAAACTCTTTTTAGATGATTTGACCAATGGGAACAGGTTTAGAGCAATGGGGCTGAATAAAACAATTCTCAGCCTCATCTGACTGGATGCGCCATGTCCAGCTCACATTTATTTAGAGTGGAGCAAAATTAAATCTCTCTATTGATAAGATAAGGACTCGAAAATGTTTTACGAAATGACCCGTTTCATCATTATGATCGATGGAATTAGTTGACAACCGAAGAATTAAATAAATTCGCTGACCTTTAAAATCAAAAACAATCGTCTCGTACTTAACTGACCTTTAGGAACAATTAACCAGGTTTTTAGGTCAATTTAAGCCTCGAACAAAAAGATACTTTTTTAAGGATCTTTTTGTTTTTGATATGTATAAATATTAATTTTGATATATTTCATAAATTATAATTTTTACATACTAATTAAGTATTTAACAGCACGTCGTGTCACAAAGTGCCATTTTCTCAAGTATATATTTTGTAGCAATAAAAATGATCTTAGAATTCGAAATTTGTCCAACACTTTAATTTGACTCAACGTTTGGACTCGAATCATCATAAATAATAATTTTAACTCTCCAACAAATTTCAACTAATCAAATTTCATCTCATTATTAAATCTTTGTATAATTTCATCAATTAAAATTTTTGTTTCGACATATTTTACTGTCTGTGTTAGAATAATGTTACAGGAAGAAAAGAAATAGCTCGGTTAGTTATTTCAGGCTCATGAAAATCAGCCATCAAAATCAAACGATGTGCTTCTTAAAACATAACTCAGACGAATAGGTTTCTTGCTGAAAAAATGAAAATTATATCAAAAACTATGAAATGTAGTTTAATCCGCGTTTAATAAAAATATATGTTTTATCAAATTAATCGCTAAATTTTGACTTAAAATAAATTTTTCATTTTATTATAATATTAAATGAGAAATTTGATGATACGTTATCCGACCCAAAAGATGCAATCCCCATGTATGTTCTGGTCGTACTTTTGTATGTGTGTGTTTGTGTATGATCTGTTCCGTTGACATGGACATGACATGTGATAAACATAAGATATTTTACAGGCGACAGAGACAGCCACTTGGCCTTGATCAATGACATTTCTTTTCAAAAATACAACAAAGATAAAATATTGTTTTGGTTTTTGTAGAATGGTCAGCTTTCAAGTATCTGTTGTGCAAACTTTCATAGGCATAGAAATTTAATGAATTATATTTAGAATAAAAAATGTGGTTGAATGATTAATTTTTCTGATATTCTGATATTGCACATGTAGAGAATTATATTAAGATATGAACCCCTGTAACATTGAGGACCTATATATATATATATATATATATATATATGTGTGTGTGTGTGTGTGTGTGTGTGTGTGTGTTTGTGTGTGTGTATATATATATACACACCTTTACATGACAGATTACATGACACACTTTTTTCCTTAAAATGTCCCAGCAAACCATCCTGAGTCTTATTTGGTCAAAAGACCGTTTTGGGTTACTGGCTAGCAGAGTTTTTGTGCGACATTTGCCCTTAAATTCAACCACAAACAACTCCACCCGCAAGTTTAAATAAGGTGACGACCGCTTCTACAACAACAGCAACAACTCCTTTCTAAGGTAACAATGAGAAGTACTTATCGGTACTCCATATATAATAATACCAGTCAGGGTGAATATTAAGTGACGGTTCTTGATCATGAATATACCTTGATATACGAGCGAACGTTTGTACATTAAACATGACGGACACAAGTCTCACTCCGTTTTCATCGAACAAAGGTAGCTATCATTGAGGTAAGACACAAACAATATATATATAGTATTGGCACGATATTGAGAAGATAAGTTATTATTGGTTTATCTATTTATTTTTAAATTGAAGTGGTTCTTATCACTTCATAATTATCATATTTATGAAAAATATTCCTGGATGCTAAAATGCAAGTGTTTTATAAGCTAGTGACCTGACATTGGCATGATGTTTAGAGTGTTCGTCAATGGCCCAGGAGACCTGATTTCAATCCCAGGTCCAATCATACCAAAGACTTTTAAAAATGGTACTTGATGTCTCCTTGCTTACCACTCAGCATTATAAGGTACGGATCAAGGGTAAAGTGGAGCAATCCAGGGAAAGGAGTAGCAACCTCCCCAACAACTTGGTGTAGTAACTCTCGAAAAAGGAACTTTCGGGTCACCCTCGACTAAGGGAGACAACTTTACTTTACTGAAGTGGGTCGGCATAATGGTTTGAAAGTTCGCAAATGGTCAGCGGGAACAGTGTTCAATACCAGGTTGAGTTTTTCCAAAGACTCAAAAACAGTACTTGCTTAACTCTTCTACTTATAAGGTACATACCAATGGTATGTGGAACAATCCAGGTAAAAGATTAGTACCCTCCTCTACACCTTGGTCTAATAGCAATTGAAAAGGTGCCTTTGGGTTGCCCTCGACTACGGTCAGCCAACTGTCAAAGTATATATATATATATATATATATATAGTAAAGTTAGCGACCATAGTCGAGGGTGACCCGAAGGCTCCCTTTTCGATAGCTACTACACCAAGGTGTAGGGGAGGGCGCTACTCCATTCCCAGGATTGCTCCACTTTACCCTTGAACCGTACCTTATAATGCTGAGTGTTAAGCAAGGTGGTATCAAGTACCATTTTTAAAGTCTTTGGTATGACTCGACCTGGGATTGAACCCAGGTCTCCCGGGCCATTGGCGAACACTCTAACCGCTGGGCCAATGTCCCGGTATATATATATATATATATATGTGTGTGTGTGTGTATATATATAGATATAGATATATCCAATGGTCATTTAATGAACAAAGGTATTTCTTTTGAGAAAAAGCAAAATATTCAATTTTTTCAGGATTTTTTTTCGACAAATATAAACGCTGCTTTTTTAAAAATTGGTTATTAGAAAGAATATTCTAACCTTTCAAAAATTCTGTTTTTAGATTATTCAAAGTTGAAAATACTTAACCTGGGCGCTCCACGTTTGAATCGAGTTCTCTCATTGAAACTTTGGTAGCTGACATGTACAAACCATATGAAATTTACAGAAGAATGCAAGATATAAACGGAAAAACATGTTTTTGTCAAAAAATGTTTGTAAATGAGCTAAACACGAATCATCACTATTGATTTCCTTGAAAATATGTGACTGTAAACAATACTTTTTATTGCCAACTCTTTAACCAAAATTCTCGTTATTTATTGAATGAGACGTATATATATATACATATATATATATATATATATAATATGCTTCACTCTGTTGGTCTGTCCGTCTGTTTCACTCTCTCTCTCCTCTCTCTCTTTCTTTCTTTTTTCTCTCTCTCTCAATATATATATATATATATATATTCTTGTTTCTGAAACAATTCATTTTAGAAAGCACACAATTTAACGGATTACAAATCCTCAGATTTCCTTCTTACAATGGTCATTGAATCATTGGAAATTGTTCAGACGCCCAGAAATCTAGTTCTTACGCATCAGTTCATCCTCCCACTTGACAACGCTCTTAGTGTCTATTCTCACTTCTCAGTAATGTTGTCCAAACTGTTTTAACCCTCCGACCTAATACAATTGCTTGGTCATTATTTCATGTTAGTCGTTTGATAATTCAATAACTCGTCCAGATGGCTTTTTCAGAACAGACATTGTGGACTAGACGTCGCATACGTGGATTTCTTTTTCAAGCCATATCTATTATTATACCAATAATATCGGCAAGATGGCATCATATGCCTCACTGAATGGCTGGAACATTTGCTGTAATAGAGAAATAATAACATCTTCTCTTCTATTTCAATTATCGAGGATTTGTTTCCAGTACACGTATATAAAATATGGAATCTGCTGAGTGAGATTGACTTGAGAGTATTCATTTCTTGCAAGTTGATTAACTGGCAAATTATTTAAGGTGTAGAGCAATGTCATAGAAGCTGGGGTACTCGATGATGCCCGGTTAAAACAAACACAATGGTTTAATGAAATAATTCTAATGATAATTCTTTTTTTGTTCTCAACAAGTTTTAAGAAATAATACTAACAATAATTTATATTTTGTTCTGAAGTACTTCAAAGAAATAATACTCACGATGACTATTTTCTTCCAAACTAATTTATTAACCAAATTCTCATTATTTATTTGGTTCTATGGACCCCCACACATGGCCGTGCAAAAGCAGAACGACCAGCACGAACATACATTCAGCAACTATGTGAGGATACGGGATGTTGTTCAGAAGACCTGCCTGAGGCGATGAACGATAGTGAAAAGTGGCGAGAGAGGGCCAGGGATATCCGTGCTACCAGCACGACATGATGATGATGATGATGATGATGATGATGAAATTATTATTATACATCTTTGTTAGAAGACAAGTTTTCTCTAGAAAACCTTTAAGAAATTAAACAGTTCATATGTTACCCCCCAAAAAAAAGACGGAAAATAAAAAGGTAATGTAGTATGTCCAATCTTTGAATGAAAATTATTTTTCGGTATAACAATCATTTGAACTGATCATTTTATATTCACTGCTATAACCAGTGAGATCTACACCAAGAAGAAATTGCCGAGTCGGCTGGGGCTGTAGAATACACCGACAGCACCTCTGCAGAGGTGTAAAACCCCCACAAACGAATGTCCTGAATATGACACTAAACAATATGATGGTGAGGTTCCTGTAATGCTGGAGCTTTGGGTAATGCGGAGTACCTGTTTATTGTCATCGCTCCCTGGTCTACTCTGGCCCGGAATGTTAGCACCTGATTGGGCCCTATCTATGTGTTAAATAGAACTAACTGCTAAACTGTATTGTTTGAATTAGAACTGTTCGACTAATCTGAACTGCTTGAAATAGAAATGTTTTTGACAATTAAATCTTACTTACCTTTAAACTGCGTGCTTATACTAAACTGAATTATTTGAAATGGAACTGTTTTTGACATTGAAAATGTACTTACACTAAACTGAATTGTTTAATATAGAACTGTTTTGAGATTTAACTGTGTGTAAACAAAATCTGTACTCATACTCAACTGAATTAGCTGAATTAGAACAGCTTGACTAAACTGAATAGCTCGAAATAGAAATGTTTTTCCTAATCAAGCTGTACTTACATTTCAACTGCGTACTTATGCTAAACTGGATTGTTTGAAATAGAACTATTTTCATAAAAATGGATTTGGCGTTAAATAACCTACAAAGGTTGATATGCCATAAAACCCAAACAACCAAACCAACCAAACCAAGAAGAAATTTATTAGGATGAAACTTAAATTTTCTGATACGGCCATCGAACTCGATAGTCCAAAATCGGTGATCAATGTAAGAACAACTCTTAGAATTCTAAATCTCCTGGGGGAAATACATATACTTGGCACTACCTTTATTGAAGAGGATAACAACCGCAGATTGCCACGTACAAGCTTGAAAAAATATCTACCGAACTATTTTATTAAATTTCTGGTACAAGCAAATTTATATATACAAATTAACAAAGACATCGTTGGTAATAGAAGAGGAGGAACTCTAATAAAATAGTAAAATGAACGAGGGCCCTTTCGTCCGGCGCTTTTCAAGTTATATACAGTGGAAATTGGTAAAAACGGGTGTATAAATCATGTAATTTAAATTGCAAGGACGGGGTTAGAAAAAAACAAAACAAAACAAAAAAACTATGGAATGACTTATACTAAAATCTAAAACCTTTATCACCGAGTGATCAAACATGGAAACAATACTCATAACAATCAATATAAATCACTACCGTAATTCCAGCAGACTTACATAAGCATTCCCATCTTAAACTCGTATCGGGTGAACATATTTAACTAATTAACATTGAGATTGATATAGAATAATGAAACTGTAATACAGATTAAGTATTATAATTACGATATATCGTACGCCACTTCCAACTTGTGATGCACTGACTATAAACACTAACTGGAACGTCCTAGTACCCTGATTTATGGTTGGGGACGACCTATATGGCAGATATTGGTATAATCCAGATTAATGAGCTTATAGTTAAAAATTCTGTGTTCTTGAGGTGAACTTATATGTCAGGACGACTAATATGCCAGGTCAACTAGTACGCCGTAATTTACTGTAGTTAATTACAATTCGCACTCCTCCATGAATACACGTCAACCGAGCGTCAGGGAGTTAACCAAACCCACGTGACACAATCACGTGTGATACCACTAGCGTAGTGGACGGACAGTCGCTACTCCAATGGACTCTCAGCTTCCTATTAACTAACTACTGTTTAACCAGGTTCACTTGTATCTTGTTTCTGTTATTTGAATATATATGTTTTCTATCAACCTTTTTGTGTTCCCCGTGTCTTTCTTTTGCCAGCATCACAACAGAAAATTATCAAAATATATTCACAAATATGGATGGAGAACCATCTGAATCAGGGGATTTTGAAGTGCTGTTTGTCTAATCAAACTATTGCCATCAACTTGGCCATCATGTTTTGGCAGCTGTATAAACCGGTCTTCACCAGATATCCTTTTTCTTAGCCGGTAACCTTTACTGAATTTAGCACCGGACCCTTTATACAAACCACGGTGGATAGGTAATGCCTTGGGATTCTTCGCATCAGCTAATTCACCGATTATGACCGATGGATTACTTTTAACGGCATGTCAATCGGTCTAGACTTAGTTTATGCCTTGAGGTCAGGTAATTGCATTTATTGTTTGTTTATATTTACATTTTTTGTGTGTAGTAGTTTCTTGTTTGTTTGTTTTTTTGCACACGGTCCTATATAATACGAATAAATTTTAAATAGGTTTAGAAGATGAAAAGATTTTATTAAAAATTTACTCACGGTTACATAGTATCAAGTATTTCTATCTAATGTAAATAATTTTCAATTTGACTCATAGATGGCACCATGACTTGTACTACAACTCCGGATCAAAGTAGGGCTGGGAGTAATGACAATGAAGGGATACTCTCCACTCACCGGATTTCAAGAACTGTAACCTCATCATTAGATGCAATTTAGTGTCATACCCAGAACACTCCTTTTTGGATGGAGGTCTTAACCTTCTGCAAAGGATACAGTTAGCGTATTCTAAGTCCCGACGATGGGGACAATCTAATATATAGTAGGTATGTCTAAATGCTCAAACTAACTAATGAACATTATACTATACAGTCTTCGTTTTAGGGAATCGAGTGGAAGTGTACCAAATAAATTTGGTAAGGTTATTTAATTTAATGGTATGTCAACTCTAGGTGGTTATTTAACACCAAATCTTGTTTATTTTGCCCAGTCGGCTGAGAAGGCTGTAGAATACACCGACTGCATCTCTGCAGAGCGGTAAGACCCCCTCCCCCAACGAGTGTCCTGGATATGACACTAAACAATCTAATGGTGAGGTTCCAGCAATGCTGGAGCTTTGGGGAATGCGGAGTACCCCTTCATTACCATCGCTCCCAGGTCCACTCAGGCCCGGAGTGGTAGCACCTGATAAGGGTCCCATCTACGGGTTAAATAGAACTAAACGGTGGTTGGCGTTCACTGTTTTTATACGTTTAAACTGCGTATTTATGCCAAACTGAATTGTTTAGAATAGAACTGATTTGACATTAAAACTGCTAACTTAAGCTAAACTGAATTGCTCGAAATAGAACCGTTCTGACATCTAAACTGTGTACTTATGCTAAACTGAACTATCTGAAATAAAACTGTTTTGATATTTAACTCTGAGTATTGCCCAGTCGGCTGGAGCAGTAGAATACACCGACTGCAACTCTGCAGAGGGGTAAGACCCCCCTTCAACTAGTGTCCTGGATATGACACTAAACAATCTGATGGTAAGATTCCAGTGATGCTGGAGCTTTGGGGAATTGCCATCGCGCCCAGGTCCACTCTAACCCGGAGTAGTAGCACCTGATATGGGTCCTATCTATGGGTTAAATAGAACATAACCGTGCTTCCTTCACTATACTTGCCTAGTCAGCTGGGGCTGTAGAATACACCGACTGCGTCTCAGCAGAGGGGTAAGGCTCCCAACGAGTGTCCTGGATATGACACTAAACAATCTGATGATGAGTTTCCAGTGATGTTGGAGCTCTGAGGAATGCGGAGTACCCCTTTATTGCCATCACTCCCAGGTCCACTCTGGCCCGGTGTGTTAGCATCTGATATGGGTCCTATCTATGGGTTAAATAGAATTAAACCGTGCTTCTTTCATTAGACTGATTTTTGCATTTTAACTGCGTATTTATGCTTAAATGAATTGTTTAAAATAGAACTGTTTGGACACTTAAACTGCGTACTCATGAATTGCTCGAAATAGTACTGTTTTGACGTTTAAACTGTGTACTTATGCTGAACTGAATTATCTGAAATAGAACTGTTTGACATTTAACTCTGTGTATTGCCCAGTCGGCTGGGGCTGTAAAATACACTGACTGCACCTCTGTTGAGGGGTAAGACCCCCCATGAATGTTCTGGATATGACACTAAACATTCTGATGGTGAAGTCCCAGTAATGCTTGGACCTTGGGGGATACGGAGCACCCCTTCATTACCATTGATCCCAGGTCCACTCTGGCCCGGCGTGGTAGCACCTGATAGGGCCCTATCTATGGGTTAAATAGAACTAACGGCATACTTATGCTAATCTGAATTGTTTGATTAAACTGAATAGCTTGAAATAGAAATATTTTTGACAATTAAACCGTACTCACATTTAAACTGCGTGCTTATGCTAAACTGAATTATTTCAAATAGAACTGTTATTTGTCATTGAAACTGTATTTACACTAAACTAAATTGTTTAACCTAGAACTGTTCTGAAATGTAATTTTGTGTAAACAAAATCTGTACTTATACTAAACTGAGTTAGCTGAATTAGAACTGCTTGACTAAATTGAATCGTTCGAAATAGAAATATCTTTGACAATTAAACAGTACTTACCTTTAAACTGCGTGGTTATGCTAAACTGAATTGTTTGAAATTGATCAGTTTTTGACACTGAAACTGTACTTACACTAAACTGAATTGTTATATATAACTGCTTGAATTGTTTGAAATAGAAATGTTTTTGACAATTAAACTGTGTACTCATATTAAACTGAATTGTTTGAAATAGAACTGATTATTTACATAAAAATGGATTGGGCGTTAAATAACCTACAAAGATTGATATGCCATAAAACCCAACAAAAAAAAAATCTTGTTTATTCATATAAGAATTTTAAGTGAATGATTTGTAGATAATTCAATTTTTAAATGAGTTTGAGCTCATGAGTTTGCACCCAATGAAATGATTTCAAATGTTCCTATTTAACTCACATAGTTCTATTTGAAAACTGTCAAATGGTCCAACTATTACGTTAATCTTTAATTGTAATTTTTTCAGTCACTATAAAATAAAAAAAACCCAACTATATATACTTATATTCTTCATAGTTATTTGGTTAAACAATTCTACTTGACCCATAGATGGGACGCTAACAGGTACTACCACTCCTAGTCAAAGGGGACCTGGGAGTAATAGCATTAGTACTCCACATTAGCCAAAGCTCCAACATTATTGGAGCCTAATCAGATATGGTTTAGTGTCATATCCACGAGAGTGTACCTAGTAGGACACCTCGGGTAGTGTAATGGTTAGCAAAGTAGACTAGCAAACATGCACGAGTGAGTTCGATTCTCATTGGGTGCCCCATTCATGCGGCCTTGTGCTACATCTAAGCAAAAAGCTTCGTAAATTACCACGAGAGTGTCCCTAGTAAAGTCATGCTCCCCTTAAAGTGCTTAAAATCTGAACATTTCTATATGAAATGAAGACGCTTTTTTCTATTGTTAGGATCTTATAAGCTCTGCTGACATGGCGGTTTATTTTGAAGAAGGCTGAAGAATACAGCAGCCGAAGCGTTGCGAATATAAAGAAACTAAGATCAAGACAATATACGTAAATACTGTAAATAATAAAAATTATTTTCAGAAATTTAGACTGAAACGATTAAAGTCAGTTGTTCTTATAAGGAAAATAATATCTCTTGAGACAATAAAACATTTCATAACACACCAGAACTTGACGTCATTATCATAGAATACTGATTTATCGTTATCTCAGAGAAACCTTTATTTCCAGCCGTTTTCTCAGATAAGGAATTAGAACTTACGGGTTTTGTGCCCATTCTATTGGTGGTGTAGTATAGTTTGATGGAAGAAGAAGAAAAAAATGAGAGAGAATAGCGACAAGTCGTTGTTAAAGGATACATTGAACGAAATTAGAATTCGTGCCTATGATTTGTCGCTTTATTGAAAGAGACGCTTCGAACAATATCTAATAATGCCCGTATGTGGATTGGGTAATCGAATGTCACCAAAACTAGTTGACATTTATTCTTCGCCCGTGTCTCTCGCTTTGCTCTATTAACATCGTTCTAGTCTCAGAAGAATTTATCCAAAGTGGGAGGCACTTTCAAGACTGTTCAATTCCAAACTGCGTCACATAACTGTGTGCCGGCACTTCAATGGAAATTGGTATTTGGTTACTTGAAATTCAGTCAACTTGTAACAAGAGGATGACAGAGAGGCCAAACAAATGAACAAAGGATACTAGTCAAACTGAAAGGTCGTAAGCAATCTAAATGATTAAATTGGTTTGAGTTATAAACATTTTCCGTTTTAGTAAAATTTTCATTTATTCATGAATAATTTAACAATCAATTATTTTCTATCTCTAGTATACTGGCCATTATTTTGAATTCTATTTTGCCGTTTAATACGTAAAGTCCAACCCCTCCTCAAGGTGACAGGGCGGTGACAATCGGTAGAGCCAGAACTATGCCGTCGGGAACTTTGGTTCCAGGTGGGGCCATCCAAGGCAGATTGGTCTGGCACCCAGTGGTATTAGGGACGCAACCCGGCTAAAGGGGCTCGGGTGAAAATCCAGGAAGTATCTGTTCCGGAAACCGGTGGCCTCGGGTCTCTCTCTTTCAATGCGTCTGTTGTAAATCTGTGGCAAACAGGTCGTTTTTCCGGGTAGGACTTGGTAGATCCTTCTCTCTATCCAATTCCAAATTATCTTCTTCAAATGAGCAACTTGCTCGGGAGGACGCCGGTTCAACCCGACCAGAGTGAAAGCCGATACAAGTACAAGTAAGTAAGTTTATTACGTAGCTTGTAGATTCCTCTTTAGAAAAATTCAACTTTTTTCGGTCTCAAGAAGTTTTTCATAAACGTTTTCATCTAATATGGATAAAAAAGATTTTATTCAGAACATTTTCTAAAGAACGAAAAAGTCAAATCCCTTGTTGAAAGGTCTGATAAAAATAGAGGATGGGGTAAAAAAAGATAAGCCTTAATCCTTTATTTTTCTCTTGGGCGATTCTGGCTGAATAAGGTCGATTGTTATTAATAAGAAGCGCAAAGTTTCTCCTATTAAAGGGTGCACGGCGTTTTCTTAGATTTTAAACGTCACAAATGCAGAAAGTATAAGTCCGCATTGATTGTAGTTTAAAAACTTAAAATGAATAACACTGCTGTGATTCTACCTCATACACAACATACATTCTCTTCCATGATGCTCCGCTTTTGGGATAAGATGCAAGATTCGTCCTTTTCAATCCACTGCATTTTCCGTTTAACATTGTCATAAAATATACATTTTTCATCACCTGTAATGACATTCTCGTGAAACAGATATTTTCTCTGCTTTGAAAGAATACTTATCGCTATGTATTTGCGATCTTTCTTATTCTTCTTACGAGGAGTATGAGAAACTCAAAGGCCCACCTTGCTCACTTTTCCAATTCTTTTAATTGAGTGCATACTGTAGATTTGGATCTGTTGAGGTGAAATGTTAATTCTCAAGTACTTTTGCGCAGATTACATTCCACAAATTTTCTTAAACCATCTTAATCGTGATCTGATGACAGTCTTGGTCTGGGTTCATTTCCCAATGCCAGAACAAAACTTTAAAAATAAGTTTCGGACTTGGTGGGCATTAATGACACTTTGGCCATAAACATTACAGATTTTTCTCAGTTGTTTTTGTAACTTTTTTGTTTTTCGTAAATTACCACGGCATAATAAATGTAATATGCACGTTCATCTATTTTAGGGGCGTGAAATCATAGATTAAGTTATGATGCACACTCTTTCCCAATAGAAATAAGAAAGACCCATGATGGCACTCTTTAATCAGTTGCCTTTAAAATAATGGCAGTTCGAAATGCATAGTTGCAACTTACTTTTAGATAACTGAAATTATTTATAGCATAACCCAATTGTTATTTTTTTAAAAATCCAGACAAATTTGTTTTGAAGTTGTATAAGCTAATCGTAGTGCGCTAATTAATTAAACACATGAGTACAAATTAAGCTGATTGTATCAATGATTTAACTACATGCCAACGTTCCCAGGGTTATTTTATGCCTTTTAGTCAGAGAATCGAGTTCCTTGTATATCTATATCTATGGTTTTTGGGTAGTTATTTTAAAGATTTTTTTGTACAGTCATAAGATATCAAATATTCCAACCTAATAAAATTATTTTCACAAAAGCCATAAGTGATATTCTCTAATGGCTTCCCACCCAAAGACATATCAGTCCTAATCGACCAGCTAAAATGAACATTGATCAGCTCTGTGTGGGCACTCGATGTTGCCTAGAGGATTTGCTAAGATTGATTACCAATAGGTAGAGAGAAGTTATATATATATATATTCTCTCTCTCTCTCTCTATATATATATATATATATATAGACAGAGATAGAGAGAGAGATGATTTGATGATGATGTTGAATGGTTTCAAGTATTTTTATCTAATACTAATATTTATACATAATTATATAGTTTCATGTAACTATTTCTATTTGATTATGAACATTAGTTTGCACAAAGTTATACGGTTTTAAGTAACTCAAAATAAAACTAAATAAAAAATGATTGCTTCAATTAATCATTCCTAATACAAATAATTAACAGTTATATGATATCCCGTATTCCTAAGGGATACGGATAATTTCTAGATATATGTGTTTGACCTATAAATAGGACCCTAACAAGTCCTACCACTCCGGGTCAGAGTGGAAGTAGGAGTAATGTCAATGAAGAGGTATTCCACACTCTTCAGTTTTCTACAACTGGAGCCTACTAATCAAATGCAGTTTAGTGTCATACAAAGGTCAAGGTAAAAGGGATTCAATCAGTGTATTCTAAGCTCTGTCGACAGGCTGGTATATATCGGTGAAAAACAATGAAAATAACTCTTGTCAGAGAGGGAGGAGTACTTGTGGCGCAGTGGCTAACATTCTAGACTGCTGCGGCGTCGAAGTGAGCGAATTCAAACTCCTGTTGCGCTATAACGTTCACTTTCGGAATAATACACTTTGAAAAACCATGAACCTCCTTTTTTACCTCGCTATGAATTAAATCATACCACAACTGTCTTTCTTTAAGTATGGATTTTTCATTGAATAATCTACAAAGGTTAATATGCCTTTTAAAAAAGATAAAACATTGTTTTCTCTGGGAATTAGATACAGTCAAGATGAAATAAAGGAGAGCGATAAAGATTCAGTATGATATTCGTAAGTTCAATCCCTGAGTTAATCAGCGCATCAAAAGCCATGCACCTTTTTAGAGGAAAGACAAGGGACAGCTGAGGAAGGAATTGATTGAGATTTACCTACTTCCTGACCTCTGAGCAAAGACATTTAATCCACAACAATAACCGCAATTTTCGATGAACTGAAGTTTTAGCTTCGAAATTCGTCCAAAAATTATCGATTAAGACCAGGCACCTGAGGAAGGCGGGAGTGAAGAATCGTCAAAATGTATAATTATTATATTAATTATGATAAGGACGGTATTCTAAACATATCAGTGAATAAAATTTAACTTATTTATCATAAGGCAGTGGAGTCTCCCTGGCGTTGTAGCGAACACGCTGGCCTGCGACATAATTGCTTACGGTTTCGAACTCCAGTCGCACTATTAGATTCACTTTCGAACTTATATCCTTGGGAAAGATATAAAGTCTCTTATCGCTCAGCTATAAGTTCGAGGCTAAGCAGTAGGGATTCTTCTTGGATGTATTTGCGAGAAGTACTTGATCATCTGCGTAGTCTGCGTCTGTCATAGATTTTGCAGGATATCGTCTGCTTCTTTCATTTTTCAATCTGAAACCATTTTCTTTTATGACAGCTATGGATGTTCGAAGTACGGATTCTAGGCAAATTATGAACAAATGTGATGCTAATATATTTCCTTACAAGTCTCCAGCGACGATGTCAAAGAAATTAGAGTGCCCATCAGGGGAGTAAAACATTGCTTTTGTATTTTTGTAAAGAATCATTATATCTGTTACAGTTTCTTCGGGAAGACAATATGCAAGGAGAATTCCCCCCACCCAGTGCATCGAATCAAATGCCTAAGACAAATCTTCGAATAGTAGTTTTGCTTCGAGATTATTTGCTCGTACTCTTTAGATGATTCAAAGGATTATTAGAATCTGGAAGTTTGTGGAGGGATTCCTTTAAAAGCCGTTCTAATTTTTCCTTAGAAATTTCTCGATTTTGGGTCGGATATGATTGAGAAACGGGGCATTATAAACCTTAGTAGCTATAGCAGTAAGATTTATGCTTCTGTAATTTATATTGATTCCGATTCCAAATTCACCTTTCTTGGGGAAGGGAATGATGCAACCTTTCGACAATTGTTCTGTTGAGTTTTGTTTATATACTGTGTTACGTAAACGGAGAAGTATGTCGTCAAATTTTCCAGTCTTCCAAACTTCAGTGGGTGTTTATAGACACCAGCAAATTTTCTGTCCTTATTTTTTTTCAGTTCTGGGGTAAGTTCTTTTTTGTAAACTGTTCAAGACTGATGTCTACTCGACCATAATTTTTATATTGTGATTTCAGGAGGGTTTCTGAGCAGATTTTTGTAATGTTTTTTTTTTCCATTAATGAATTCTTTCTTCTTGGCTGGCAATTTTTAGTTTTGCTCTCACGGGGTTCTTCCTTCAGCTCACTTCATTTAGTATATCACATGCTATTCTTGGTTGGTTTGTTGGGTTTTATGGCATATCAACCTTTGTAGGTTATTTAACGCCAAATCCATTTTTATGTAAATAATCTGTTCTATTTAAAACAATTCAGTTTAGCATAAGTACACAGTTTAATTGTCAAAAACATTTCCATTTCAAACTATTTAAGCAGTTATATGTAACAGTTCAGTTAAGTGTAAATAAAGTTTTAATGTCGAAAAACAGTTCTATTTAAAATAATTCAGTTAAGCATTAGACGCAGTTTAAATGTAAGTACGGTTTAATTGTCAAAAACATTTCCATTTCAAACTATTCAGTTTACTCAAACAATTCATTTTAGCATAAGCATGTTGCTAGTTCTATTTAACCCATAGATAGGGGCCCTTATCAGGTACTACCACTCCGGGCCAGAGTGGACCTGGGAGCGATAGCAATGAAGGGATACTCTACGTTCCCCAAAGCTCCAGCACTGCTGGAACCTCAGAATCAGATTGTTTAGTGTCATATCCAGAACACTCGTTAGGAGGGGGGTCTTACCCCTCTGCAGAGGTGCAGTCAGTGTATTCTACAGCCCCAGCCGACTGGGCAATGCTATTCTTGATTGTCTATCTTTTATCGGATTTCTTATTTTATCGATTTGGCCTTGAATGTATTCTAATTGCTTTTTTGTATTTTTTTGGTATGAGTTGGTTAGTTCCCTTTGGGTTTTTAAAAAGTTTCTGCACGTTGTGTAAGTAGCTTTTTTAAGTTATTTCCTTTCTTTCTAAGTATTGATGACTCCTATAGGACTCTACACTTGGCTCTTGCTTTGATTGGTATGCTCTCTGCTACTGCTGATTTTTGGTGAGCAGTAACGAACAGTGTAAATCTTAACGTTAAAAATTGCTATTTTAACAATGTTTTTGAATCGAAGTAAGTTGGGTGTAGGCTGTGTACCTATCTGATTTTTGGAAAACTGGGGCCAGATTTCCAACCTCAGTAGAATGATCCCCTTGTTTATCCGCATGAAGGGCGATGCAGTTTGGATATACGGTTTGGATAAGAGTAATGATATACTTTCGTTGGCAGTTTTAATCTCAGGAATAGACGCACTCTTGGAGATGAGTTGCAGAAATTAGCAGACTGAACTATTTGATCCTGGCCATTAAAGTAAAGGTTCTTCCACCCAGCTCCTGGTGAAGTCTCTAGTTAACCCAACTTTGGATTCATCCACCCTGCTGAATCCTTTACTATATTTTTGTGCCGCTCCCTCACAGACCTTTATCAGGGAGAAGCCGGGACAGGATATACGAGTGGTTGTGGAAGTGATGATGCGATGGAAATATTTATATTTTTGGGTTGTATTCAAAACACGGAAATATTTTATTGTCCATATTCCCCCAATTCTAAATGGGACTCATGAAAGAGATTAACTATTCACCTGGTATTTTAGAAACAACTTATTTTCTCAGAATAAGAAGCAGGTATGATTCACTTCGACTCCGAAGTATAAGCGAATCGAACGCTGCTTAATGTATTGGCCAGTTCGAATTTTTTTTGACATTTATCAACATGATATACAATCTTTGATTTTCCTCAAATACAATACGGACCTCACTAAGATAAGAAAATCTTACTCTGCTCTCTGTCTTTGGAATGCAAAGGAAAAAAGGTTTTCAAACAGAATTACTTTTTAAATGGAATTGTTCTCAGCTCTTTTCTGCGAGAGAGGAGAATATTTTACAAGCCTCATAAAAGAAACCATAAGATGCAACAGAGTCGATGTGAAGTAAGGAAGAGGAATCCAAAGTTGGGTTAACAGCAGAATTCACCAGATGTTGAGTTGAAGAACCTTTGGCAATTGGTCAGAATCAAATAGTTCAGTCAGGTAACTACTGAATATCGTCTCTTATATACTTTGTTTCTGTAAAATATTGGAAGATTTCTTTGTACTACCTCTGACAAAAAATACTGTTCACCTTGCTTTTTTTAAAAAAATTTAGCAGTAAATAATCTAATAAATGATAAGACAAAACATTTTTATTTGATAGCTGAATATTATGGCTTACTAAAATATCCATTAGACAAGTGATGCAATCACCACCATTTTGGATTAAAGAAAGCTGGAGTATAGAAGGATTAATATGTTCTAATTATGATAATTACAATCATGAGGACTGTAGTCTGAACAGATCAGTGAATAACTTTTTTTTTGTTCTTATCTTTATTTTAATGAGTGTGAAATCTCCGTGGTTAACGTGTTAGATTGTGACATTATCGTAAGCTATTTCGAATTCCAGTCACGCTATTAAGTTTACTTTTGGATTATTAATAATAGGAAACGTTCTTGAAGAAGGAAAAATCTCAATTCAAATCAGCTGTGGCCTAAGGTATTCAGTCACATTCTTCTAGGAGAAAAGATGGGTAACTCCAAGTAACTTCTCCATCACGCAGAGAGATGCCACGAAGGGGAATTACACCCCAGATGACCTAAAAAGATTTTGGGAAAAAAGATGAGGATTTTAATATGCGGATTATGTTTGCAGCCAAGATTATATTTTTAAGAACAAAAAATGGATTCATTCTGTCGGTGGGGCTCAGCATACGCAGATTTTATTCTCTGCTGAAGAGTAAGACTCTCTCCGAAGAAGGGGTCCTGGTTACGAGTCCACTTAATTGCATCTGACAGTGAGGCCACAGTTCTGGACGTACGGGAAATGTGGAGAACCACTTCATTGGCATTACTTCCGGGTCCACTCTGATCCGGAATGGGAGTATATGTTAGGTTCCCATCCATGGATGAAATAAATCGATTTAAAAATAAATCATCTTTGATAGGATTGTGTGCAAAAAAAAAGTACACAAAAATGTAAATGAAAATGTACCATAAATCTTTGTTCTTTCTAAAAAGTGCATATCAGCCTTCTAGGGTTATTTAATGACAAAACCATCGTAGCAGAATAATTCTAGTAGTACGATTTAACCCATAGCTGGTAGATGGATAAGGGGGTTCATGCCTTTTCCAAGAGTATTAGTCTAAAAGTAAACGTCATAGCGACACTTGAGTTCGAACATACTAACTACTATATCGCATTTCAGTACGTAATGGTTAAATTACGACAAGGGGACTCATCGAACGAACATTCCCTAACGCTTAGGCATAAAATAACCCTAAACAGGCTGGTTAGCTAAAATCTAAGTTATTAACTGGGTCTTTCTTAAGCAGATGTATTAGAACGCTATTTTCCTCAGTAGCTTTTGAAATTCACGAAGTAAAATATGGATATATGTAATAAAAAATGCTGAGAGAAAACCTGTTGTTTGGTTCACAAATGTAAACAATTCATAACTCAGGCTATTTGAATAATCTCAAGTAATGGAAATCCAAGATGGCAGGATTCATAAGAAGACCTTGAAACAGAATAGCAAAAGATTCAGTTAATAAAGGCAATAGGATAAAAACTCATCGAGCAGAAATCTATTGTGAATTGTATATGAAGTCTTTAGAAAACGTTCGATGACATTTACAGTATCAAAGGACTCATCCCTTCAAAACACACACACACACACACACACACACACACACACACACACACACACACACACACACACACACACACAAGTGCGTTCTCTCTATTTCTCTCTAATTCTTTCCTTACTCAATACAATATTCAATCACTTTCCGTATCTTTCATATTGGCTTGCTATATTGTCAGCGAGTAAAAATCAGTATTTAACCTGTATACTTTATGTGCATGGACTTAAAGATAAGATTTTCGCTTCGAAAATAAAGTCCCTGGATGATTTTTGAATGAAACCACCATAAATAGAATAACGCAATAACGTCGTTAAATAGAGCAAGTTTGCTGATAAAAAAAAAAGAAATGATAAATAATAAATGATTATCTCCCTTTGAGAATGGTTTGTGTCCACTGGGCACCTCGTGGTCACGTGTAACAATCCCATAATCCAACAGGGTCCCTTTTGACTCCGTTCTTTGAACAGTAAAGACGTTTTCTTTTGCCCCTGTTCTCCAAGAAATGATCATTGTACAAAGCTACTTTAAGTAGGATTCTTATCGCTTCTGTGACTCTTTCATATACTCATTATTTATTTAAAAATATATCTTATCTGTTGGGTCATGTTTATGTATTTTTCAATACTTCTCTGTATGTACATTTGTGGAGATCCAGAAGATTTGGTCGGTTATTTGGTTTTAGTTTCGTTGGTTGTTGATTGTTGTACCTGACTCCATTTGTTTCTTCTCTACCCTATTCATTTCTTTGGCTTCTTCTTTGTCTGTAGAAAGTAACTAAGGAATTACTGAAAGAAGGAAGATAAGAGACTAGATACCTTTTAAATTTAAATTTCATTTGTGGGTTTCATACGGCTACTTTGTAGTGAGGGAATGTCTTCCTGGACCACTTGAAAAACAGTCGCATCGGTCAAACAAGGCGGAGAAATATACTTATCGTTTTCAGTGGGTGATAATTCCAAAGTCGGCGTTTTTAGAAGTAGGTGAAAAGTCGAGTTGGTGCTATTAATATAGGCTGCTGCTAGAGGAGCCACGGTCTGATGTTAAGTACGAGACTTGGGCGGACACGTGTGCTACCTGCTAGTAGCCGAAGGGAAGAAGGTCTGTTTAGTATCAAAGGTAAAGCTGAAGTGAGAAAGGGTTTCTTTCTAGCGTCGATAGTTCTTCTCTTTTAGGCATGCGTGTTTCCTACTTCCTGTCACGGGCTTCTGGGAACCGTTACCTTTTGAATTTCTTTACTTATTAACTTTTTATTAACCTTCGTGCATTATATATTTAGTTTAAATGTGTAAATGAGATTATTTTTTTTATTCAGTGAATATCATGGGATATACTAATACTTCTATTGTACCTTGTTGGTTTGCATATCCTTGATACTTCCCAGAAACCCTATAACACTGGCTTCTACAATATTAGCAGCACCAAAGATGATACAGTTTCGCCAACGATTAGCCTGCACACGCTACTCGTTAAAATCTCCAATAGTTAAATCGACCCAGTGTCGTAAACAGAAGCAGGTTCTTCGCTTAACCAAAACTTTAATGTATATGAGATGATCGAGGGGTCCGTTATTTCGTTGGTTGACAGCTAGATTGAATATGGCTTGCCCCTAAAATCTTTCTCCGGAGATGGAATGGATTACTCAACGTCTAATTGCTCACACCCACAGTTGGCTCTCCGCAAAGATTCGTAAATATCGATGAATGTATGGGTGCCTTGTTTTTTGGATGGAGGAATTCATCGACACATGTTTTTGTGACAGTCGACATTTCACCAAATTGCTGCTCCATAGGATCAGGGTGGGGGGTTATTGTTCCATATGAGTAAATTCTTACTTCTGTTGCAATACCACCAACGCCGTTATCTGACAGTGTGGGTCTAAAAAATAAAACAGGAGGCATTTCTTTTGAACTGACTCCCGTATGAGTTCTTGGCCGATGCGAATGTGGATTCATCCCTTCATTATCATTACTCACAGGAACTCTCAGATCAAGAATGGTATGGCCAAGTCGGCAGGGATTGTAGAATACACCGACTGCATCTCTACAGCGGGATAAGACCACCCCCGAACGAGTGTCCTGATATGACACTCAATAATTTCAGCCCAATCGACTGGGGCGGTAGAATACACCGATTGCTTCTCTTACAGAGGGATACCCCCAATGAATGTCCTGATATGACACTCACAATCAGATGATGAGGCTCTAGTAATGCTGGAACTTTGGGGAATTCGGTGTACCCGTTTATTACCATCACTCCCAAGACCACTCTGGCTCGGAGTGGTAGCATCTTAAAGGGTCCTATCTATGGGTCAATTAGAACTGTTTGACATGTAAACTGAGTGCAAACAAATGACTTATGCTAAATTGAATTGTTTAAAATAGAACTGTTTGATTATGTAAGTATGTGTAAACAAATGATTGATGTTTAATTGAATAGTTCGTGATACATAGCAATTCTTGGAACCATTTAACCGTGTGCAAAAGAATGAGCTTAGGCTTGTTTAAAAACGTTATCAACAGAACGTGTTTAGAAATCATATATTTAGTAAATGTGAAAAGTAAATAAAGGATTGTAATCCGACAATATTTAGAAAAATTGATAACTACGATCCAAGTGGAAGGTGAGATTTATTGAGAAGTCGACACTATAGCGTTTCGGTTCTACTGAACCATCATCAGGGCCATGAGGGGTGATATCAGCGGTTTTAAGTCAACGATAGATATTTAAAAATACAAAATACAAAAACCTTGGGGAGAATTTGTATAATAAGAAAAAGTTGGCCGTTTAATTGGTGAATCAGTGTTTGTTGTTTTAAATTACGTCATTTGACTTATTAGGAATATTGTATAGAATTTATGTTACGCTTGCTTATCGAGAAAGATTTTGAGTCATAAGGAAGAAAAAGAAAGAAAATGTGTAAATGCGTAGAAAGAAGATTTGGCATTAAATAACCTAAGAGAGTTGATATGACATAAAACTAAACCAAACATGAATGGTTGTACCTATTTGGGTCCTATCTGTGGGTCATAATGGGGTTGAGTAAATATACTTTTGCTTGAAATCGATAATTGCTCGAAATAAATGAAACAATACAAAAATGCATTTGGAAGAAAATTTCAGTATTAGGTAGGAATGCGTGAAACCATATAACTGTGTGCAAATTATTTGTATTTGGAATCCTTTCTTAAAACTATAACTTACTACAAATAGTTATTAAGTAAAGTTGGCGACCTTAGTCGACGGCGTCTCGAAGGCTCGCTTTTCAATTGCTACTACACCAAGGTGTTGGGGAGAGCGCTACTCCATTCCCTGAATTGCTCCATTTTATCCTTGATCCTTACCTTAGTGCTGAGTTTTAAGCAAGGTGGCATCAAAGGCCATTTTTGAGTCTTTGGTATGACTCGACTTGAGATTGAACCCCCGTCTCCCTGACCATTGGCCAACACTCTACTCATTAGGCCATAATTATTAGAAGTAGTTAATTTAAAGCACACAGGACGTGTGCTTAGCATAAGGGTTATCACCGTAGGGAGTTGAATCAGCGACCCGAGCTCAAAATCGGAAAGTGGCTGTTTGCATTTGCCTTTGAGCTAAATCCTTTTAAAAAGGCATGAATCCATTTGTTCTCTTCTTTTAGCTATGGATAGGTCGTAGGAAAGACTGGATTTGTTCGTCTTGGTTAATCAACTAGTCTGTCACATTCTACACTTTAGTTAGATACACACTTCATCCCATATAATTGCTTGAAATACTTGAAACGATGCATAAGTATTCTATAATGTATAGCTAATTTCTTTTCGATTTGAAAGTATTTTCCTTACGAATAAACAACATGGCAAGAAGCAGGGTATTGCTATAGGTCATGAAAGAATAAAGTGTCCTTGGAAATATTAGGCTATTACGGGATGTGTAATTAGTTTGTAAGACAATTATTTGTGTGACAGCGTTCAATTCATAATATTCAGATTCGACAACATTTTCATTTCTTATTGCATTACAGACAGGTTCCTTTCAAATTTCGTTTAAATATGCCACAATGGTATACTATCAAAATTACAAATCAAATTAGGTACACGCTGAGCCAGCTGATACTCGGGCACACACACACACACACACACACACACACACACACACACACACACACACACATATATATATATATATATATATGTATATGGACATATGCATAAGTATATATATATATATATATATATATGTGTGTTCATACAAATGTATATATTCGTACATATATATATATATATATATATATATATATATATATATATATATATATATGCGTATACATATATATGTATATTATATACGTACATACACATATAAATACATATCAGTGCATATATACATCATTTATGCATGGACATAATCGCACTTACGCACATATGAATATATAAGTATGCACTTATATGTATACATATATATATATACATGTATATATGTCTATACAGACGTACACGTAAATATATATGCATATTTGGCTGGGCGGAATGATACGAAGTCTAACGTAAAGTTGGGCGGGTTTCGATCTCTGCGTGATACAACAAAACACATCTGTCTGTGGATGACAATATATACGCTCCCCACACGAGGGGGGGGGTCGAGCTCTGGTGAAGGAATTTACGGCTGCCACTCGCATAATGCAAAGCTCTTCGAATGAATTGAACACTCTGGTATCTGGTGAGACAAATATGTAAACAAGCAAACGCTGCTACATCATGACTTATAATTCCCGAGCTGACGTGGTTCCCTTGTTAGTTGAGACGTACAACGGTAAGCCTAACGTAATATTGTGCGGGTTTCGATCCCAACTTCAAGTGTCTTGCGTGTCTAGCCACACTGAAGAGTTGTGATACAACAAAACAGTCAGTCGGTTGATGACAATATATTTACATATTTACATATACACCTATATATATATATATAATACTTTGAATGTTTACATATATATGTATATACATACGTGTTAATGAATGCATATACACACAGAGTAAATAAGAGGAATTTTTTGAAAAGAGTAAAATCTTTTTTTCCATAACTTTTTCCAAAAAAGTAAACTCTACATTATGTGTAATTGTTTCATGGAAAATATTTTTAAAAATCTCACCGGGCCTATTCTGAGACTATTTAGATTAGGTACCAAGCTTGAACAGAGTTATGTCATCAAATGTTTGGTTGCTAATAAAGGAAAATCATGTGAAATTTACAGAAGAATGTATAATGTAAACAGGAAAGCATGCTTTAGTCAAATATTTTCAGATGCGTTAGGCATAGGTATTCCACATCGATCATGAGTCGAAAAGAAAGTCAATGGAGTGAAACCACACTGATTTTCGGTAAAGAAAAACTTCCGGGCGCACTATTCAGTCAAGAATGTTATGCTTGCAGTCTTTTGCGACATAAAAGGAACCACCAGTCTTAATTTCTTTAAAAAAAGATGCATCTATCAACAGCGCTTTTGATTGCCAATTCCTTCGACAAAACGCATCTTATCTTTTGAACGACACTCGTAAATACACGTACAAATACATACATATGTAAATATATACATATGCATATACACATGCATATAAATGTGCATATATATATATATATATATATATAGAGAGAGAGAGAGAGCTATATATGTAGACACACATTCATCAGAACGATGGATGGTAGGAAAACTGATAGGCTGACCAACATACTCTTATAGAATGTGACCAAATAAGGTTTATTTTTAACACAGTTTCCTTTGCGGTCCACACACTTCTTCAATCCTTGATGCAGTTGGATCCTATTCCTAAAAACTCATCAACAGCAGATATGATGATATCATATGAAATATTCATCCTATGAACTATTCAGCTCATACACGTATTAATGAAAACCATAATTGTTAAACTGGATTTGGTATAAAATAATTCAACAAGAGTTCATATGCCGTAGAACTCTTTAAAACCAACCAACCAACCAACCAACCAACCAACCTCTTCCAAAAAAAAAAAAAATCAGTATCTTTATAAATGGTCGTCCCCTTCTAACTGAAATATGAAACTTGTAAAAAAAAATTGCCAAGTTCAGTGGTTAATCTTCAAATTTTACAGTTACTGCTAATATCATTGTAATTTCTGTTTATTTATTGGTTTGGTTGTTTTATTTTTTGTTTTATTCTTTTGCACATCAACCATTGTAGGTTATTTAATTCCTAATTTTCTTAATACATAAATATATTAACTATAAAAAATTTGTAAACACATTTTTGATAACATTTTTTAACGAATCTGAGCTCTTTTTTGCATACAATTTAATTGTTTTTAAGTATTTCTATCCATTACAAATAATTCTATTTACTATTAATTATTTGGTTGCACAAAGTTAAATGGCTTCAAGTATTGCTATGCAACAGTAACAATTTAACTTCAGCCATTTGTTTGCACACAGTTTGTTCTATTTGACCCATAGATCGGACCCTATCAGGTGCTACCACTCCTGCTCAGTGTGAACCTGAGAGCAATAGCAATAAAGGGCTACTCCACATTCCCCAAAGCACCAGAACTGCAGCCTCATCATCAGATTGTTTAGTGTCATATACACGACACTTATTGGGGGCGGGTCTTACTTCTCTGCATTGATGCAGTCGGTGTATTCTACAAGACCAGCCGACTGGACTAATTCATTTATTGTGTTGTGAACGACATTCATAGATTGCTTTTTTTGTGGATAATATAATGATTACATAGTAAAATCATTTTGTTTTATATCATTCAAGCAAAAATTAAGAATGGGATATATTTACGTTGACCAATTAGAGACTATTTTTTTTTAGTTTGGTTAATTTGCTTTAGTTTATTTATTTAATAGTAATCGTTTATCTGAACATTGTCGAATGGTTTCAAGTATTCCTTTCTAACACTAATACTTCTATTTATGAAATATTCCCCTCACAATAAAGTAATTTGACACAGTTGTACGGTTTCAAATAACAAATAATACTCCTTAGTAAACGATTGTACAGTTCTATTTGATTCATAGATGGGACCCTAACAGATATAATCACTCCAAGTCAGAGTAGACCTGGGAGTAATGGCAACGAAGAGGTACTCCAATTCGTCAGATCTCCGGAACTGGATCATGAAATTTAGAGTAATAACCCTGGACAACTTATTTTAGAAACTCATTTTAAGCGTGCAAAGCGGCTATGATTAAAAGATTTTAAACTTTCTACTATTTAGATGTTCAAATCATTAAATGTATACTCTCAATGTGTAGAAGCTATATTTGTTTTCTTGAGAAGATAAATAA
>OY757905.1:8017722-8387722 GCA_963585895.1 Sepioteuthis lessoniana
AAAGAATGTTACCTTAGAATTGCGTATAACTCTTTGTGTGTATATGAGTGCGTGGGTGTGTGTCAGTGTAGATTATATTTGCGTATTGTTGATTGTAGTCGTATATGTGATTGTTAATGTGTGTGTGTGTATGAGGATACATGTGCCGCGTAGCAGATTTGATGTTGATTCATGAAAAGTGATGTGTAGCGGAAGTTGCCTGAGAGTTGGGGATTTGGTCGAATAAAAAAATTGTGTGTGTGTAGTGATGGTTTTTACAAAGGGACAAATTTATCATCAGCGTTGCATTTTGAAGAAAATGAATTTTTGATTTGACATATAAGTATAATAGACGAAAATGGATTCTGTTCATAAAACATCAGAATAATAGATGAGGTTGGAATATCATGCTGTTAAGAGACATGGTTTATTGTTATATACTGTGATGTATTATTTGGTTAGTTAGTTGGTTGGTTGGTTGGTTTGGTTTTATGGCATATCGGCCTTTGTAGGTTATTTAATGCCATATCCATTTTTATACAAATAATCAGTTCTATTTCAAAGAATTCAGTTTAGCGTAAGTACAGTTTTAATGCCAAAACAGTTCCATTTCAAACAATTCAGTTTAGCAGAAATACACAGTTTAAATGTAAGTACACTGTTTAATTGTCAAAAATATTTCTATTTCAAGCTATTCAGTTTAGTCAAACAGTTCTAATTCAAACGATTCAGTTTAGTATAAGTATAGTTTTTGTCTACGCACAGTTATCTGTCAAAACAGTGGTATTTCAAATAAGTCAGCTTAGCATAATTACGCAGTTTAGCTCTATTTGCCCCATAGATATGACTATTAAGTGCTACCACTCCGGGCCAGAGTGGACCAGGGAGAGATGGCAATGAAGGGGTACTCTGCATTCCCAAAAGATCCCGTATTACTGATTCATCACCATTAGATTGTTTAGTGTCATACAGGACACTCGTTGGGAGGGGTATTACCCCTCTGCAGAGATGCAGTGTATTCTACAGCCTCTGCCGACTGGGCAATATGGTGTTATGCAATAGTAGTATTCATAAGTTGGAATATGTTGTGTTAAATTACATTGTATGTTATAATAATTAATATTAGTTGCCGATGTCGTGTCAATGTTATATTACGTATACATTATTGTAATCTATGATAGTATATACGGAAGGAATATGGTAAATATAGTGTATTAAAATTTACTTATATATATATATATAAAATGCAAAGCTCTTCGAATGAATTGAGCACTCTGGTATCCTATAAGGTATAAAATGTAAACAAACGAACACTGCTTCTGCTACTTATTACCTTGTAATTCCCTAGCTGACGTGGAACGCTTGTTGACCGAGCGGTCTGATACTAAGTCTAATGTAATTTGGGCGGGTTTCGATTGCAGCTTCAAGCGTCCTACGTGCCTAGCCACACTGAAGAGCTGTGATACAACGAAACAGTCTGTCTGTGGATGATAATATATATATATATATATATATATATATATATTGCCTTTTTTAGTTTTCGGGCATTTGTAATTGTTAGGTTCTTCCAATAGCTTTTGGAGGCAGTTTTCACGAGTGCACGTTTTTCTTTAACCGTTACCGTTTCCCATGGGACTCTATATTTAGTTCTAGGTTTTGTTGGAATACACTTCGATGCTGCCTCGAGGTGTATGTCAACAAAATTCTCATATACGTCATTTGGGGTACCTTTTTCTGTCTTTTCTTGTAGAGTCTCGAATCTGTTTCTTAATTCTACTACATATTTATCTCTAATATCTCTGTTGTTAAGAAGGGCCCAGTCATAGTGTTCAGTGGTAGCTGTTCGTGTGGCATTTTTTCGTAGGCTTAGTCGTATTTTTGCCATGACTATTCGATGATCGGAGGACACACCCTCGAAAGAGGAGTATGCCTCGCGATTCATCGCGCTATTTTTCCATTTCTTATTTATAAAGACGTAGTCTATCTGTGATTTACTATTGTTCGCGTATGTGTAGGTCCATAATGTTCCCTCCATCTTTCTATCATGAAATCTGTTAGATGTTGTCCATTCCTATTTGACGTGTATTTGTTGTTTCTTTTTTTCCCGATTTGGGCATTCATATATCCGCCAATGACTAGCAGGCATATATCTAAAAGAACAGACGGAATACATACAAAATCAGATAGATAAGATTAGAGATTCGGTGGAAAATAGGCAATCTAGGATAGCCTGGCAAACAATAAACGAAGTGAGTAGAAGGAAGAGCACAGCCAGAGCAAAATTGAAAGCTGCAAACCAACAAGAAAGAATAAAACTGTGGAAACAGCATTTCGAAAATCTACTTGGTAACCCACCGAAAGTTACGCAAGAACCGATCACCTGAATTATCAGTAAACAATTGGACATTAAACTAGGTCCGTTCACCAATGAAGAACTAGACTGCTGGGCTTGACGAGATTACCCCAGAAGTATGGAAGACCAGACAATTCGACGAAATACTGCTCCGACACTGCAACGCAGTCTATTATCAAAATCCGATCGACAGATGGATGAAGGGATGCATCCTCCCCTTCCCTAAAAAGGGGGACCTCGGATTAGCCAAGAACTACCGAGGTATAACACTTACATCCATAGCAGCCAAAATCTACAATGCCTTACTACGAAACCGCAGAGAACCCAAAACCGACAACATCCAACCAAAATGGCTTCCGAAGAAATAGATCCACGACCTCACAAATATTGACCATCCGTAGAATCCTCGAAGGCGTACGGGCAAAAAACCTACAGGTGACATTACTATTTGTCGACTTTACCAAGGCCTTCGATTCCATTCACAGAGGAAAGATGGAACAAATCCTATTAGCATACGGCCTACCTAAAAAAACGGTAGCAGCAATAACGATTCTCTACAGAAACACCAAAGCGAAAGTACATTCACCGGATGGAGACACAGAATACTTCGACAATGTAGCTGGAGTACTACAAGGGGCCACGCTAGATCCATACCTCTTTATCAACTGCCTAGACTACGTGCTTAGAACTTCGATTGATAAAATCTGAGAAAACGGCTTCGAGCTGACAAAGAAAAGAAGCAGAAGGCACCCTGCAAAAATAATTACCGACGCCGACTACGCAGATGACATAGTGTAAAACGGTGTAGTACATGGATTGTTCCTTCTAACATTTAGGACTATATCATTAAGTTTGAATTTTTAATCAAACATATATTAATATTAAATTATTATCCCTTTTCTTTTTTTTTGAAATGGGGATATTTATACTCCATGTTATTAGAGTTAAATATATTCTTTATTGAAAAAAATACATATCTAAATTATTTCATTATTCAATCAATTTTTTTAATTACACATCAATATTTTAATATTGTAAATATTGTAAATCCCCTCTTTATGGTAAAGTTAAATATTTTTCATATATATATCACTATTAATTGGATTAACAATGCCATTCTATTTTAATGTATACTTCTCTATTATCTTATTATGTAATATTTTCTTATATTGTAATGGATCAATCTTATATAAGTTTCTTGATTTGGCTGCTCTGTTTTGATCCAAATGTTTTTTGATTTATTAATATCAACCATATTTATTTTCATTTTTTTTTAAAGATTTATTGTCAATATTTCTAAAATTGATATTTTAAAACAAATTTAAATAGGTCTTCTTTAAATTGTTCCAACATCTGATCTTTAGTGATTTAGACCTAAAATTTTGTTCATTATCTGGGTTGTAAAAGAAGAATGTTTTCCATCGAATTCTCTTTATAAAGTCAACTATTTTATCTGTTAAAGATAAAATAAATTGACTCGTGGATGAAAAAAGGTATGTTTTTCAAGGAAAAATTTAGGGTAAGTTTCTCCATTTTGAAGCAACAGTTGTATTCAAAAAAGATTGTTTCCTTATTATGGATAATCCAATAGAATGCTCAGTTTGTAACATTTCAGATGAAAAATGCATCGAAACTCACGTGCAGAGAGAAAATATGTTTTATAAAATTGAAAGAAAAAAAGTTGAATTTTGCAGTTTCATTATAAATTTGTTTTAGGTCTGTAAAATTACTCTCTTCAGATGTAGAGAAAGAAAAATTTCAGTTGTGCAATTGAATATAATTTAAGTAAGTTTACATTAACTCCGGCGACAGGAGAATAAACATTGAAATTTTTTAAATATTTACAATTTTTCTTACTAAAAAACCCTCTTTAACGGTGGAAATATTATATACGTGGTGTATTCAATAGGTTTCCAGACCTTTTTGTACAGGCATTTAAAATTGTCGTAGACTCTTGAAAATACAGTATGTTATTGCTATACATCTTATGAGATGACTGATCAATTTTTATGATTTCAGGTTCAAATCAACAGCTACAGCAGCAATTGGAATACACCCTACTAAAGCCTGATTGTTACAGCTGGTGAATTTCAAAAATGCAATATGGACGTTAGGACACTTTAGAAGAACGATATGCAATAAAATTCTATTTTAAACTTGGAAATATGCCACAGACACCTATGGAAAGCTTCAGCCAGCTTTTGGAGCACCTTGCATGAATCGAGTATCAGTTTTTGAGTGGCATATGAGATTCAAAGAAGGCAGGGAGTCTATGAGGGATGATGGGGGCGTGGGAGGAGTAAGGAAGTCAATATACCAGAGTTGATTGGCTAAAGGGTTAGGGTTAGGGTTACTCTGTTGAGGTTTTAGGGGAGTTCAATAAGAGATTCCTTGGGAAGAGGCCAGCACTCTTCAATTCGGTTCAGTGCCATTTCCACAGGACAATGAACTAGTCCACAACTCCATCCTTGTCGCAGACTATTTGACCAAGATGGACATCAAGACAGTTCCTCACCCTTCCTATAGTCCAGACCATGCTCCCTATGACTTTTGCTTATTCCCTAAGCTCAGAGGTTGTCGTTATGGGACAATTGAGGAGATGAAAGAGGCTGTGATGAAGGTCATTGACACGCTCACACAAGACGACTTCCATGAAGCCTTGCAGAAATTGTTGTAACGGTACAATAAGTGCATTGCAGCCGGAAGAGATTACTTCGAAGGAGACTAGAGTTTCATGTGTGTACTATCAATAAAAGTGCCCATACGAAAAAAGTCTGGAACTTTATTTAATGATCCTCGTATCATCAAATACAATGTCTATGCATTCTTCTTTTTAACCATATTGTCGATTGACGTTGGAATTGAGCACTCAACTTGGTATTTCTAAACCTTGGATAATTACTTGTTTGTCTAATCCTTGTACTATTTTCTCGGATTATATATATATATATATATATATATATATATATATGAACAAATTATTGGTACAGGACAAATTATATAAACACATTATTAGGGGAATCATATGTGATTTGGGAGAACAAAAATAATGAAAAATAAAAAGAATATAGGGGCCCTTTTGTCCGGTACTTTTCAAGTATCAACACCGGAGAAACGATTAAAAATGAGAAGTTAAATTGGGATTATAAAGCGGTAGATGTGACTAAGATATATATATATATATATATATATATATATATATATATATATATATATATATATATATATATATAAAATAAGATGGTCCACGGAGAGATTTGCATTTTTTGAATTTATTTATTTAGTTCTTACATACGTTTTATACATATGAATTACATACGTGTTATATATATATGTATGTTTCCAGCTTGTTGCTTTCGTCAGAGAACATGTGTGGCACAAGGCCTTTTAAATGGGGTACTCAATGAAACTTGAACTCACTCCTGTTTCCAGTGTAAATAATTCTTGTCTTGTTGAATTTGCTTTATAAGGCTTTTTGTTTCCCCTTCTTGGAGTATGTTTACTTTGGTCTTCTTTACCCTTCCTTGATAATTGATATGTTTGTAGTTGTGTGTGTGTCTATGTGTGTGTGTGTTGGTTTTAGGTTTCGCAAATGGCTTTTTTTGTATCATGGATTGTTTTGTGTTTTTTTTTAATTCACTGGTAGTTTTTTCTTTTTGTGTGTGAACATGTGTGGCATAAGGTCTAGTTAATGGGCATGAAATGAGATTTTAATTTGCAAGTGTTTGTAGTTTGAATGGTTGCTTATGTTTTTTGCGTGCACACATATACACATACATACATATATACATATATATATATATATATATATATATATACATATTCATATATATATATAAATATATACACACCCACATACACATACTCACACATGTATATATACATATGTATGTATGATTATAATCGTTTTTGTGTGTGTATGGTTCATGTTTTATTTAACTCAGGTTTGAATTTATCTATAACGGTTCTTTCCTTTATTTGTAGAAGCGTCTAGTCCTTGTTTTGCTAGATTGGCATGATATTAAATTTTCCTCTGCCACATTGGTATAACTGTTTCGAAACATTTAATCTTCTGTTTTCTTCTATGTTGATATTACTCCTGTGAAGTGATGTTCTTGTATTTAGTGCATGTGTTGATCCTATGTATTCCTTGCATTCGTTACATTCAATTACGTATACTGCAAAATTCAACCAGACAAGAATCATTTATACTGGAAACAGGAGTGAGTTCAAGTTTCATTGAGTACCCCATTTAAATGGCCTTGTGCCACACATGTTCTCTGACAAAAGCAAATAGCTGGAAACATACATATATATATAACACTTATGTAATACATCTATATAAAACGTATGTAAGAACAAAATAAATAAATTCAAAAAATACAAATCTCTCCGTGGACAATCTTATTTTAAATATATCCTTATTCTTTCTTTGGACCTACAACAACCGTCTTTATATATATATATATATATATATATATATATATATATATATATATATATATATATATATATATAAAGAGATCTTATGCTTCTGGAGACTTCGTTTAAAATCTTACCTGTCTTCATTTTTCCTGGAATTCGTTTTCCAATAAACATAATTAACCTCTTTCTTTTAATAAGCGTCATTTATTTTCTTCATTGTTTATTATTTTAATCGACTATTTTATAAATTCCAGTGACCTATAATTCCCACATAAATCCAAATTCATTTTAAACCGAGATACGTCTCAAAACAACTACAATTTCAGTTATTTTGTTTAATACTCTTTCCTTTTTAGTATTTGTTTAATAATTATCGTTTATTTTCTGTGTTTATCGATCAATTTATTATTTATTCCATGTATACAACAATCCAAATTATTTTATTTAATTCTCTTTCTTGACAATCTGTTGTTCGCTTAGCCTTTCTACTTACCTACTGATCTCTCAACCTTGTTATCGTGATCTTCATAATAATCTCCAAAATATGACGCTAATGTTCAGATTAACATCATCAAATGGGTTTCTTTTTTTGGCAAAATTAAACAGAGAAAATAAAGAGTAGTATCTCTTTGAGAAGGTAGTCAATTGACTGAAGTTTAGCAGGGAAGCAAATCATGTAACCGCTGGTTTACTTATCAGTGGATTTCAACCATACATATCAAGATAGACGCGCCCACGCGCTATTAGAATTAACATTAACTTTTAAAAAATGGTCTATTTGGTAAAGTAAAATGTTTATGTACAAGAATATATACCATGATCACAATATTTAAATTTTCAAGTATAATAAATAAGAAATGTATTTAAAAATCACTCCGAACCCTTAGCTAAGAATGTGAAAATCAAGGGTGTCAGTGATTTTACCCTTTTTTATTTATTTCATTTCATAATTGAAATACTATATATATATATATATATATATATATATATATATATATATATATATATATATATATATATGTATAGTAGTATTATTATATTTTTCTTCGTGTTCTTGGTTTACATCAGAAATGCAAAACAGGATAGAAATAAATTTATAATCCTAAAATAACCGTTCTTTGTTTTTTCTTTAAAGAAAGTATATATATATATATATATATATATATATATATATATATGTGTGTGTGTGTGTGTGTGTGTGTGTGTGTGTGTGTGTGTGTGTGTGTGTGTGAGTGTGTGTGTGTATGTGTGTGGGTGTGGGTGTGTATGTGTATACACGCATGTGCGAACATACACACATTCACACAAAAATACACACACATGGGTATGTGTATGTGAATTATCGTTTTCATGAAGTTAATAAAATATGGTAGCTAATAAACCAGAAGTATTGGGGCTTATCGTTTGCTTTTCAGAGTGTTTATATCTTGTTTATGTGCAAAATGAGAGATAATTTAAAAATTGTGAATAATATTGTGTTTTCTCTTTCTTGAATGTGAAAGAAATAATAACAAACAATGTCACATTTTATGGTATCTTATCGAACAGTTAGTCTTGTTTGACGCAAACACAACCCGGAAACGTTAACTATAGAGTCATCTATATCTATCTATCTATCTATCTATCTATCTATCTATCTATCTATCTATATATTCTTTCTCTTCTTCAATAAAAATCGACAGGGCCCATCAAATAATCGTTAAGTGCTGTGGACAGTTGTTGCTACGGTAAGATCCATTGAACATAGAAATTTTAACAACGCCGATTCATGCTGAATTGGATCTAGTGCTGATTTTATTACATAGCTTCCTTTTATTAAGACGAGACATGGTAGAAAAGTATGAAGGAAAGGGATCTTTTTACGATTCAATGATTATTTTCATGTGCAAGTCATTAATTACGTGGAAATGTTTGTCTTACAGTCAGTGCATGAAACGTTACACAAAAGAATCGGCAACGTAAATAGGGGAAATAGCTTTCTGAATAAACAAAAGAAATATTGAAGAGTGTAAAAAAAAAAAAAAAGAACTACTTTATTTCCCTGTGTATTAACCAGTTAATTAGTCTGATACAAGGCCAGTAATATAGAGCACCTTATGAGAATTAAACTCATTAAGGATAGTTTTTACTTTGTATGTATTGCGAGGTTATATGTAAAGCTGGTTTTCTAACAGTTTTAGAACAAACATTTTAGATTTTATCAGTGGCTTTACTAATTATATATATATATATATATATATATATATATATATATATATATATATATATATATGTGTGTGTGTGTGTGTGTGTGTGTGTGTGTGTAAGTTGGGATAGTATAGATAGAGAGCAAACGGTGCTTAGTGACTTTCAATTTCTCGCTTTTATGATCATAGGTTTATAAACTGTTATTCCTACATACAACACAGTATATAAAGGGATAACCACCCAAAAGTACTACTTGATCCGGTGATTGCTTAGGGGAGAAACTGTCTGTCACCAAAGGCTGTTGATTGTGTGTCTACGCCATTTTAACATATATATATATATATATATATATATATATAAAATTTTCATTTTATTTTAAAACTATTTCTATAAATCTGTCGGCTTGAAAATTTGATAATATATATATATATATATATATATATATATATATATATATATATAATAAACTGATATATGGAAAAAAACAAATAGAAAAGAATAAAAAACATCCCCACTGGTTGAAAATAATCAACCTGTACCGCAGTATCAATTTGTAAATATATATATATATATATAATTATAAACTGATATATGGAAAAAAATAATACAAATAGAAAAGAATAAAAAACATCCCCATTGGTTGAAAATAATCAACCTGTACCGCTGTCCCAAGCCAAAAGAAAAAAAACAAAACAAAAAAAAAAAACACTGATAGTTATTTATCACTAGGTCTTGTTTTCTGGCTGGGATTTGGTGATCTGTTTATATTTCAAAATCCTAGAGAAGCTAAGCTAATGCATAAAAGTGCTCAATGCGCTAAGTAGAGCAAAAATTCTCGATACATTATGTTGAGTTAGGTGAAACCTGGTTCTGTAGTTTCTGGCTCTTTTAGGTTATATATATATATATATATATATATATATATATATATATATATATATATATATATCGTCTATTTACTAATGAATTTAAATATAGTTTGGAGACGAGGATGAAAACTTTCTGATGCCAGCAGAAAATAGCTTCCATATTGGTTTGTATGTCTTTAAGTCCTAATTTAAAATGCTGAAAATTTTACAAAATTGTATGCTGTTTTATTCTTTGTAAAATATTGCTTAAACTCTGTGTTTTAAATGTAAAGACACCCTTACTATAAACCTAAAATTGAATATATGACTCTGTCCAAATTGTCAGCGAACACGGCAAAAAGTTTATAATCTTTTCTAAAAGTTTAAAATTCTTAAAGCCCCCTCCCCAACAGTAGATTAGAAGAAAAACTAAAAAAAAAGCCCAAAACTCCCAATGCCACCACACCAAAACAAAACAAAACAAAACAAAAAAATGACGAAATACCTAGTTTCCCTCTTCTCAAACAGTAGACCATCTCCAAACTATATTTAAATTCATTCGTAAATAAACTATAAAGCAGACAGAAAGGATGAAAACTTTCTGATGCCAGCAGAAAATAGCTTCCATATTGGTTAGTATGTCTTTAAGTTCTACTAATTTAGAACGTTGAAAATTTGACAAAATTATATGCTGTTTTATTCTTTGTAAAATATTGCTTAAACTCCGTGTTTTAAATGTAAAGACACCCTTACTATAAACCCAAATTGAATATAGTTAAAGTTAAAACTTAAGGTAAATTAAAGTCCCTCCCCTTTATTTACGTACACATGGGAAGCAGCATGATGGACGTAAAGGTATTTGAATAAACCCATTGACAGCCAAACTCAATACCTGAAGTGGTCCTGGATGTGAGTTTTGCGAATTAACCCTCAGGATCGTTAGTTCGATCGGGGAACTACTGCTGCTCATCTATAAGAGTGGCTTCTATAGAAGAGAATAAAACAGCCATCGAAAGATAACCATGACCCACATTTAAACCACATACATAAACCGCATCGCTCTTCGCGTGGGTAAAAAAAGGGGCACGTCCTGCTGAGTTGGGAGCCCTGGCCTCAGTGTTCGAAAAATCAGCTACAGAGCTCAAACAACAAAAACTTCTAAAATGCAAACAAACAATACAAATAGCGACATTTAACGTAAGAAACTGAAATAGAATAGGACAACTACCAGAGCTAATCGCATCGGCCGTAGAACATTAGATTGACATAATATGCATACAATAACACAGATACACGTACACCGAAGATATTAAATATCACGAAACTGGCAATGGATGGACGCTAGCCACTGTATCGGCATGGAAAAACTCAGTCAATGCCACAGTAGGAGGGGTAGGATTACTTATAGGACCTAGAGCGTTAAAAACACTTAACAGCATTGAGAGAATACAACTTAGGATGTTGGCAGCTACGTTTAATGGCAACCCCATAGTAACAATCATCTCCTGCAGCAGCCCTACCAATGTCAGTGAAGAAACTGAACTAGTCACCTTCTACGATGAGCTATCCTCATTAGTGCGTAGCATTCCGAAACACAACCTGTTAGTCATTGGCGGAGACAGGAATGCCCAAAAAGGGATAAACGGAAACAACAAATACAGCCTACACAAAACGTCAAATAGGAATTGGCAACATCTAACAGATTTCATGATAGAAAATAGATTAGCATGCCTCAATACAAACTACCAAAAGAGGGAGGGCAAATTATGGACCTACAAATACGCGCACAGTAGTAAATCCCAGATAGACTACGTCCTTATAAACAAGAAATGGAAAAATAGTGCAATCAATTGCGAGGCATACTCCTCTTTCAAGGGTGTGTCCTCCGATCACCGAATAGTCACGGCAAAAATACGACTAAGCCTACGAAAAAAACCCACATGAACAGCGACCACCTAACACTATGACTGGGCTCTTCTTAACAACAGAGATATAAGAGATAAATATGTAGTAGAATTAAGAAACAGATTTGAGACACTACAAGAGAAGACGGAAAAACGTACCCCAAATGACGAATATGAAAATTTCGTCAACGCGCACCTCGAGGCGACAGCGAAGTGTATTCCAACAAAACCCAAAACTAAATATAGAGTCCCATGGGAAACTTTAGCGGTGAGAGAGAAATGCGCACTCGTGAAAACAGACTCCAAAAGCTATCGAAAAAACCCAACAAACACAAATGCCCGAAAACTAAAACCGGCACATTATCAATTAGCAGGCATATATATAAAGGAACAGACAGAATACATACAAAATCAGATAGATAAGATTAGAGACTCAGTGGAAGATAGGCAATCTAGGATAGCCTGGCAAACAACAAACGAAGTGAGTAGAAGGAAGAACACAGTCAAAGCAAAACTGAAAGCTGCGAACCAACAGGAAAGAATAAACTGTGGAAACAGCAATTTTAAAACCTACAAGGAAACCCACCGAAAGTAACGCATGAACCAATCACCAGAATAATTAGTAAGCAATTAAACATTAAACTAGGACCGTTCACTCAAGAAGAACTCGACTCGGTTCTCAGAAATATTAAAAATAGGAAAGCTGCAGGGCCGGACGAGATTCCCCCAGAAGTATGGAAGACCAGACAATTCGACGACATACTTTTCCGACACTGCAACGCAGTCTATAATCAAAATCCGATAGACAGAGGGATGAAGGGATGCATCTTTCCGTTCCCTAAAAAGAGTGACCTCGGATTAGCCAAGAACTACCGAGAAATCCATAACAGCCAAAATTTACAATGCCCTACAACGAAACCGCATAGAACCCAAAATCGACAACATCCTTAGGAAAAACCAAAATGGCTTCCGAAGAAATAGATCCACGACCTCACAAATATTGACCATCCGTAGAATCCTTGAAGGTGTACGGACAAAAAAAACATACAAGCGACATTACTATTTGTCGACTGTACGAAGGCCTTCGATTCCATTCACAGAGGAAAGATGGAACAAATCCTATTAGCATACGGCCTACCTAAAGAAACGGTAGCAGCAATAACGATTCTCTATAGAAACACCAAAGTGAAAGTACGTTCACCAGATGGAGACACAGAATGCCTCGACATTGTAGCAGGAGTACTACAAGGAGACACGCTAGTCCATACTTCTTTATCATCTGTCTAGACTACGTGCTTAGAACTTCGATTGATAAAATCTGAGAAAACGGCTTCGAGCTGACAAAGAAAAGAAGCAGAAGGTACCCCGCAAAAACAATTACCGATGCCGACTACGCCGATGACATAGCGATACTGGCAAATACACCTAACCAAACCGAAAAACTACTGCATGGTTTGGAACGAGCAGCTGCATGCATAGGCCTCCATGTCAATGCACACAAAACGGAATATATGTGCTACAATCAAACAGGTGAAATCTCCAAACTAGGCGGAACCCCTCTTAAACTCGTAGACAAATTCAATTACCTAGGAAGCAGCGTCTCATCAACCGAAAAGGAAATCGACACGTGGCTAACGAAGGCATGGACAGCTATCAATAGACTATCGATCATATGGAAATTAGACCTAACCGATAAAATGAAATGCAGTTTCTTCCAGGCAGCTGTCGTATCGATACTGCTGTATGGATGCACTACATGGACGCTAAGAAAACGGCTGGATAAGAAGCTAGACGGCAATTACATAGGAATGCTGCGAGCAATATTGAACAAGTCCTGACGGCAACACCCCACAAGACACCAACTATACGGCCACCTGCCTTTCATCACAAAAACTATCCAAGCTAGACGAACCAGACATGCAGGACACTGCTGGAGAAGCATGGACGAGCTCATAAGTGATGTACCCCTATGGATCCCCACGTCGGGCAAAAGCAGGACGTCCAGCTCCAAAATACATTCAGCAGCTATGTGAGGATACGGGATGTAGCCCTGAAGACCTGCCAGAGGCGATGAACGATTGGGAAAAGTGGCGAGAGAGGGTCAGGGATATCCGTACTAGTGGCACGACAAGATGATGATGATATATACAGAAATATGTGGAAAGTTTGATAGATCAAATACTTAACTCAAAATTAGATGTGTGATATTTCGTTCGGCTTTGTTTCATCGAACTTCTTCGGATAGAGACCGTTTTCTGAGTTTTTCTAATTAAAACCATGTGAGGAGAAATGATGAAATGGTGGAAGAGGATATAGTTTTTGTCGGAATAAAAGGAGGGATTTAAATTCAAATGTATCAGGTTTCAATAAAGATTTTTTGTTTTGAAAGTGGAGATTGATGAGAAAAATAGGTAAGAGTTGGGGGAAAAGGGTTTTGGCATAACTTGTTTCATGGAAAGCTATTGACTATAATGTGACGTCGCAGAAATATGTCTATATTTTGATGTCTATGTTGTAATTGGGGGAAGAAGGGCTAGAGGAAAAGTAATAAGAAAAAGGAAAGGATTCGCAAAAGTATGGTAGCACAGACTAAAAAAAAAAGTTTTTTTTCTATCTGTTTTCTCTTTTGATTTTGTTTTCGCTTAGTATGATGTTCACCAGGTATGTTCACTCTGTGCCACCATACTTTTGGGAATTCTTTCCTTTTCCTTATCACTTTACATCTATTCCTTACTCACCTCAATTACCATACTCTTAGATTCACTACAATCTTATCATTTCAACATACATATATATATATATATATATATATATATATATATATATATATATATGTGTGTGTGTGTCTAATCACTTTAGTTAATTATATATATATATATATATATATATATATATATATATATTTCCTGTCAGCGTCTGAAGACAGTGGGTGTGGATTATTCACGTCTAGAATATATGAGAAATTTCATATAAATCTATGGGAGTGCTCAATGCATGGCTATTGTTATATATTCTCTATCCAGGTTTATATAACAAAACTCACATACAGAGCATATACAATTGCAATCAGAAGGAAACTAAAAGCTGGTTAAATTATCATCATAAATTTATTTCGGTGAAGAATATCATTATCTTCTTCGTCTCATCAGTTGACTCCACACGTTTAATATTCATATATTTTTCCGTTAAACTCTTTTACATATGTTAATTCCATCTGCTAATGGAGTCACTGTCTCCCCCTTGAAAATCATTTTGGCAGCGGCCAGGTACCTTTAATTAACCAAAAAATAGTCTAATGGAATTAATTGACTACTCTAGAAATTAAAAACTCTAATTTTGAATTAATAATTGTTTAGGTTACAAGCTTACATTATTCATAAAGTTCCACTTGCTTCCAAAAATCTAGCACATATTCAAATTAGGCCGGGTTAATTTACAGGAACATCCTTTTTCTGGTTTCTTAATTCTTCTAATACATTTTTGTTGTTTCAACACCCTTTACTTTCGCCTGCGAATTTTAATTCATATGGTTTTTTCTTCTATCTTTTTTTTTTGTTACACATATATAAACTGTAATCCATTTTTACTGCTTTTTAACCTTAAATTAAACGTGTGGAATCATCTGATGAGACGAATAGTATAATGATATTCTTCGCCGAAATAAATGTTTAATGACAATTTATTAGGTTTGGGTTTTCTTTTAATTGCATTATATATATATATATATATATATATATATTATGAGCAAAAGTGATTAGAAATAGATGTATTTCTTTTGTATCATTTATTGTTTGATTGTTCTCAACTTGTTTCGAGCTTACATTACTGTCAAAAGGAAATATTATGTGAAAAAAAAAAAAAAGATTTTTTGAAAGTTTTTTCCTGCACCGTGATAACTTAGAGTTAAACATTTAGTTATAAGTTACTAAAAAAGATGAGATTTTTACTCTAATTGAAACTGACATTATACGGTCGCTGAAGACATATAGACTGTTTTCTATTGTTAGAGCGTGTTTATTGGCAACTTTGAATCTTAAATGTCAAGTTAGATAGAAACTTCTACTCAAGAATCAGACCAGAGTAAAATTTCTGTTTTTCTTATCATGGACGAATTAAATTCTCTACAGAAAGACGAAAATAGCCTAGGATTTAAAGAAATTCAAGAAATGACTGTTGTTTATATCGAATGGTAGCTAGGAACAAACACATGCACACTAATAAACACTGCCGATACTTTCACGCGTACCTCATCATGGTGAAATGGCTTGTAATCTCGTCTTGCAGACAGTACGAAGTAGGATTTCAATTCTTTGGGACATATGTGAAGATTGTTCAAAAGCTTCTAAGTCTCACCCAGAAAGAAGCGCCATTACTAAATATTTTTGTGGTGGCAACATACTAACACTTATTATAAAACTAGAAAAAAACTAATTCATATTTCTGCATAAATTTATATGCTAACGATACCTTTACAAAGGTGGAAGATGTGCAACAAGTGTAAAAATGGACAACACCGAAGACCTTCCCAGTCATAAATTATTTGTAAAAGAATCGTATGACACCGAAGGAAATCTATGAGGGCTTGGTGAACATACGTACTGAGTACTCCCTTTCTTATGCAATACTAAAGGAGAGGGCTGCGTTATTCAAGCGTGGTAGGGACAGCACAGAAGATGACCCTTAATCAGGTGGTCTAAAAGCCTCTGTCGCTGATGAACAAGTTGATGCCACTTATCGTATCGTTTTGGATGACTGATAGCTAAGACCAAAAGCATTAGTTCTGGTTCCTTCCCTCACTGTTTTAACGGAGATCTTGGGGATGAGAACACTGGTCGTTTTCCATTGGAATTTGAGTGACAGCAAGTCTCCTCAGGTCTGTAATCTGGATGGTCTAGATTTTTCCTCTGATTTCCAATTCTTCCATTTCTTTCCTAAACTTTTGAAGACCGTTGCAAGGGCACCAACTACAATTATCACCAACTACAATCATCACCATCTATCATCGTCACCTATGTGTTCCACAGGTTTTTGTTCTCTGGAAAGATCCAAGTATTTGTCTCTCTTTTCGCATTTTTAATTATTTTCTCTGTATGGTTCGCTGAAATTGCAAAATTAACACTAGGTCTTCTTCTTCTTCTTCTTCTTCTTCTTCTTCTTCTTCTTCTTCTTCTTCTTCTTCTTCTTCTTCTTCTTATTATTATTATTATTATTATTATTATTATTATTATTATTCTGTTTCTGAATTTTTCATACTGACGTTAGTTGATGGTCTTTTAAAGGATTCTGAGGGATTTCAAGTCTCCTCAGGTCCCCAAAACTTTTCTCAGTATTCAGGCTGATCTTAACAGTGCCTGTAGTTTGGATGGTCTTGATTCGTCCTCTGATTTCCAACTTGTTCAGTCCTCTTTCTAAGCCTTTGGAGAATATTCCAAGCCCGCCATTTACAATTAGTATCACCGTCACCTTTTATGTTCCACAGCTTTCTAAGTTCTCTGGCAAGGTCTAAGTACTTAACTCTCTTCTCGTTTACTTTAATTTTCACTCAGTGGTCCGCTGGGACGGTAAAGTCCATTATACGAAAAGTTCTCTTTACTTTTTGTTAATTATCTCTAGGTCTGGTCTTTTGGCTGGGATCTGTTTGTATTTCAAAATCCTTGGCGTCTCATTCTAGTTTGTGCGTCTCATTCTGCTTTGTGCATATTCAATTTGTTTGTATGGTCAAATTTCATTTTCTTTCCCAGCTCCTAGTGGATCACCTTCCCCACATAATCGTGCCTAGTCTTTTACCTTTTTTGCGCTAGTTTGCTACAATCACTTATGTCTTTGTCACCAGATAACCTATACTTTCTATTCGTTTACGTATTATCAATTTTTGCTTTATATTATTGGTCCTTGAGGTGTTTTTTTCTGCATTTAGAAGAGATTCAGTTTCTCTCCGAAGGTTTCCCTTTCTAAACTATGTTCAAGTATTTTTGTATGCGATTTTGTCAGTTTTTTACTTGAAATATCCATTCAGTTGTTTATCTTCCCATTTCTGTTTTTTTTTTAGTTTTTGTTGTTCTATTTGTCTTTACGATGCCATTGCAGTTACAGGTCAATGTAATTAGTCTTTCTTTGCGTTATTTTTTTGTGGTGGAGGGCACTTCACGGGGTATACTGGAGAATGTATTACGCTTGCAGACCATTATCAGTGAGTTTGTTTCCCACTGGGTAATCCATATTTTAACCTTGTGCCAAATTTAAGCTTCGGATACTATTTTCGTTCTCTCGTATTTTGAATATGTATTCATGTTTAACAGTGAGTTTGATCCTCATTAGGTTCTCAATTACAATGACCTTGAGCCAAACCTAAGCTTATTGTTGTACATCGGTACTAAAACCAGCTCTATAGAAAATATAAAAGTAATTAAAGTTGGCAAACTTAGTCGAGGGTGACCCGAAGGCTACTTTTTCAATAGCTACAACACCTTGATCCTCACGTTATAACGCTGAGTGTTACGCAAGGCGGCATCAAGTAGCATTTTTTGAGTCTTTGGTATGACTCGACCTGGGATTGAACCCCAGTCTCCCGGACCATTGACGAACACTCTACCCATTAAACCAAATTCATCAGATATTTGCTTGAATAAAAATGGCCCGGTGAATGAAATCAATTTAATAGTTTTTGCCCCCTAATTTTTCAAATAAAAAACTTCTGCCTGCCTTTACATTCAACATCTGAAATTTAGGTTTTACTCAGGCTCAAACACTGATCATTGAAATTTGTGGGGTTTTTAGATAATTACATTCACTTGTAGCAAAATTAGGGATGGTAATTAATTATATTAGCTGATTATTTTATTTGTAGTAATAAATTGTCAGTTAGCTAAAATCTTTGAGTTGAAATGGAAGGCAGATGCGAAAGGTCAAATGGTTCATGTATCCATCAATTTATGGTGCAACACGTGCATCATTTGAAAATCATAGATGAACATCGCAGAAACCGGAAGAATACGAAACACACGTGATACTATGATATACTACTTAACTTGATACTATGATATACTACTTAACTTCATAGACCATCACTGTCATAAAAATACATTTCCTGTTAAAATTAAAAAAGAAATATGTATACATAACACACACACACAAATATACACATACACAAGTTGTTATGATGACCGTGTTTAGAAAACAATTTAATTCACGAATCTCCTGTTGTCAATCTACGTCTGGGGTTTTACGATATATAACTTTTTTTCACTAAATCAATAATGAAATAATGCGAAATACTAAAAGGCATAAAAGCACAAAATAAATGATGACCCATATAGTTTTTTTTCTAATATAAATTAAATTAATCATCCATACGTTTTATATGAATTATTATCCCTTTGCAATATAGTTTTGTTTTACTAATACATTCAATTATATTACAATGCCAGTCAACATTCATGCTTGGGGGTTAACTTCATCCGACCGATGCAGACCATGTGGAAAATCTGCGAGCCTCAAACATATTCTCACTGGATGTGAGTACGCTCTAAGAAGCTATACTTGGAGACATAACGAAGTCCTGGAGATTTTTGCTGAGATTTCGAAAATATGTCGTGAGACTGCCAATAAAGCTCTAAATATTATCAACAACAGAGCAATTCAGTTCGTTAATGAAGGAAATATTTCGAAAATTGCACGTAAAAATATGCATAAACCATCATTGCTTGAGGGCTGCACGGACGGCACGTCGCAACCGATTTAAAACATAACTTCGCATGTCCGACTGAAATAGCGTTAACGACAAAGCGTCCAGATATTTTCATTTGGTCTGTTAAAAAGAAAAAGTTTTCGGTCGCTTTTGAAGAAAATTTCGACTGGGCACATCAGCGTAAATCGGAAAAAATATTAGGATCTGCGAGAACAATGTGTCAGAAATGGCTGGATAACAAATGTATTTCCTATCGAAGTCGGATGCAGATTTTTTATTGCCAACTCAATCCCTGTCTTCTCGACTAATCTTGGACTTCCTCCATCAGACAAGAGGAAATACATGGAAAAGATCCAAGAAAAGGCCCTGACTGCATCAGCGTGGATATGGCAATCCCATAGAGTGACAACAATCTGACAAAGTCTGGTGGTGTCGTTAGATATTGCTGGGGCGCTCTGGGCTTGTGGTAATGATGCTTCGGCCCCGAAACCATACCTGAACCTAGAGTCATCATCCGATGAAGGCTTTTTTTAGAAGCAATGCTGATGTACAAACATCAGTTATCGTATGATACCTACTATGCGTATATGTGTGTGAGTGTATTTTATTCTCTATTTCTTTGTTAAGCAAAGTTATATATATATATATATATATATATATATGCGTGTGTATGTGTGTGTTTATGTGTTTATGTGTGAGTATGAGTGTGCGTGTGTGAGAATGAAAAAATATGAAAAAAAACGAGGTATTCAGAGGATATTTTTATTTGTAGTTGAATTATTTACCATCAATAAGCGTTCCGGTTTTTACCTCAAAACATCACAATATTTACTTTTATATTTAAAATGAAACGATAAAAGCTGAGAACGCTTTTAACATTTGATTTCCATTTGTAGCGTTCTGTTTCAAAACTACATGAAATTATTAGTGTTCGACATCTATTTTAAGGCATAACTTTATCTATCTATCTATCTTCTTTTTCTTCACTTCCTTTATCTTTTTTGTTTATTATGTAGCTCATTGTAATTTTGGAAGAATTATAACTAAAAGTTTTTATGAAAAACATTTACAGAGGGCGTGAAGGAAAAAAATAGATGAAAAAGAATTAATTAAAGTAAGATATCTGGTAACCCTTAAGCACTAATTGGACTAAATAAGGAGATAAGTTATATAAAAAGAGTATCTTTGTTTAATAGTATTGTAAGAAGAAAAATGCCAAATTCAACAATCTGTGTATTTTTTATGCATTTTTGACCAACATTTTGGAATCTTTAACATTAATATTTTGATTAGTTTCTAATTAATATATATATATATATATATATATTTATATATATATATATATATATATATATATATATATATACGATGTGCATACGATAAGTTTCCAGACATTTTTTTTCGTATGGGCACTTATAGTGATAATACTCACATGAAACTCTAGTCCCCTTCGAAGTAATATTCTCCGGCTGCAATGCACTTGTTGTATCCTTCCAACAACCTCTCGAAGGCCCCATGGAAGTCCTCTTGTGTGAGCATGTCAATGACCTTCGTCACAGCCTCTTTCATCTCTTCAATTGTCTCATAACGACAGCCTCTGAGCTTTGGGAATAACCAAAAGTCACTATAGGGAGGGTGAGGAACTGTCTTGATGCTGATCCTACTCAAATAGTCTGTGACAAGGATGGAGTTGTGGACAGGTGTATTGTCCTGGTGGAAATGCCACTGACCCGATTTGAAGAGTGCTGGCCTCTTCCGACGGAATCTCTTCCTGAACTCCCTTAAAACCTCAACATAGTAACCCTAACCCTAACCCTTTAGCTAATCAACTCTGGTGTATTGACTTTCTTACTCCTCCCACACCTCTCATCATCACTCACAGACAGCCTACCTTCCTTGAATCTCTTATGCCACTCAAAAACTGATGCTCAATTCATGCAAGATGCTCCGAAAACAGTCTGAAGCATTCCATAGGTTTCTGTGTCCTTTTTCCTAGTTTAAAACAGAATTCTATTGCGTATCGTTCTTCTAAAGTGTCCTCACGCTCAGATTGCATTTTTGAAATTCACCAGCTGTGACAATCAGGTTTTAGTAGGGTGTATTCCAATTGCTGCTGTAGCTGTTGATTTGAACCTGAAATCATAAAAATTAGTCAGTCATTTCATAAGATGTATAGCAATAACATACTGAATTTTCAAGAGTCTACGATAATTTTAAATGCCCATACTTAAAAGTCTGGTAACTTATCGTATGCACCTCGTATATATATATATATATGTGTGTGTGTGTGTGTGTGTATGTGTGTATGTGTGCGTGTGTTTGTATTTATACATATATACGTGTTTGTGTGTGTGTGTGTGTGTGTGTGTTTTCTGACAAGTGCTTGAATTTAAGGTCGGAGTTGGTAGATTAATCTACCGAAATTGTCTCTATCGCTTTCGGACCCTTCATATGCCGAATGTCTCTCTCTCTCTCTCTCTCTCTCTCTCTATATATATATATATATATATATATATATATATATATAATTCTCCACATAACAAGAATCAATACTTGAGTTTTGAGGGTTAAAATAGTAACATCACATAAGAAAAACACGTTTTTTTTTTGCAATCATGATTATTTAGCAGTCTTAGACATTCTCAATGGAAGAATTTCAACACTTTTAATTTGTGTGTGAACCACATCTTAGTCGGTACATACATTCCGAAGAAAACTATTTGATTTGCATTTAATCGATAATGAGTGAAGAATGATCCTGTTATTACTAAATAAAGTGGACTTGTATTTACCATACTCTTCCGCTACGAGTAGGATGCAAAACGGAGTAAGTGGAATACGGTTAGTTTGAAATTAGAGTTTGTCCTTCTCCTAGACTGGTTGCTAAAGTACCCAATCTGGGGCGAGAACTGACGGAATCATACCTTTCCCAAGGGCATTACCGTGAATGGAAGTGCAAATAGCTTCGTCTAGGATTTAAAGTTGAGTCACCAATTTCATTTCCTGTGACGATAACCGTTACGTTAAGAGCGCCTCCACTGTAGACCGAACTTGTTTGACAGAAGCAGTTCAGGTATTTACAGAAAAAAGTAAACATGGAAATGTTCAAACAATCAATTCAGGTACAAATAGTAAGGCGCCTGATTTTCAACTTAACAATGGTGTGTTATTATCCTAACGAGACAAAAGATATCATCTCATCTGGACGAATTATACACGGAGACATCACTAATGATTTTCTCTCTCTCTCTCTTCCCGTAACAATATGGAAATGATCTACTTATCTCTCTCGAAGCTGAAACAGAGTACCACGTCAAGAATAGAAGAAAAGATGGACTATTTGACATTGTGATAACGTCATAATGTAAAAAAAAAAAAACAAAAAACAGATTGCGTTAAATCAATCAGAAATGAAAGATGCTGCTTTATAATTGAGAATATCAATATGACAGGGAAAGACAACCTTTCAAATCAAAATCAATTTTGACGATGCTGTTCTGAAGTCGTAGAACTACTTTCTCGTTTACTGTATGGACATTGTGCAATGAATAATTTGCATTTTCTCCAGCGTTTTCTTTTTTTTTTTTACATTTTTAAAAAGCTTTACAAACTATTTTTTTTTACTTTTGCCTTTTACTGCTTTTTAAAAGCTACCCCCCCCAAAAAAAAACATATTTTAAAAAAAGTTTTTTTATATTTTTCATCTATTTAATATTCATGTTTTATTGACATTGGTCACTCAGATTTTGAATTAAGTTCTTTAAATTTACAAAAAAATTGAAATGCACTCTTGGTAAAAATACAATCGATAAAAAGTTTTCTTTTAATTAAATCTTAAATTTAAGATTTAATTGATTGGATGCAAGAAGTTTTTGATTAAATTCACAATTCATGTTAAAAAAAGTCGGTATATGAGAATGTTTAATTTTTTTGAAACGGGGGATATAAATCATTGAGGCAATAAATTTATATAATTGGAATTTAAAATGGCTGAATTCGGAGAAATTCTTTCAATGAAACATGATGTCAATAAAATAAATAATATAAAAAAATTTAAATACAGGTGAATTTTATACGAAGAATGATTTTAAAAACCTGTTACCTATGAAACTATTTAAATTTTTTTTAAAATATCTTTGAATTCAATCTTTGGAAAGTTTTAAATACATGCGAATTTTACTTTTAAAACATTTTAAAATACTTGTTTATGTAATTTAAGAGCAATTTAAATACTTGTGACGTTTATTTAAAAAAAAACATTTAAAATACCTGATGATGTCATTCGTAAAAACATGATTAGATACCCGTGAAATTTTGTTTAAAAACATTTTTAAATACTTGAGAATTTTACAGAAATATTTTAAATACCTGTTGACACTAAAAAACATTAAAAATATCTATGCAGTTTATTTTTAAAGATATTCGTAAAAACCTGTGAATTTTATTTAAAAAAAATTAATACTTGTGAAATTTATTTTTTGAAAACATTTTAATAACAAGTGAATTTTATTTTCAAAAATTCTCAAATATCTGTATTTCTAAAAGCATTTTAAATACTAGTGAAATTTATTTTTCAAAAAATTCTCAAATACATGTGAATTTTATCAAAAGGTTTAATTACTTGCTAAATTTATTTTTCAAACTATTTAAACTTACTGTGAATTCTAATAAAAAAAAAGATTTTTGATATCTATGAATTTTATTTTCAAAAAGTATTCTGAAGTATCTTGGAATTTTATTAAAAACAAACTAATTACCAATGAATTTCATCAAAAAATATTTGTAAAAATCCCCATGTATGAAGGAGCGGTCTCGCTTCAGTTTCAAAATATGCCTTTGTTTTCGTAATAGGGCAAACTGGACGTTTTAAACATGGTAAGGCAACCGGTCTCGGAGAAGGAAAACTCTGAATTAACCCCTATTAAACTGTTCTTGCGACACTCACTTCTTTAGATGAACAGGTTGGGTAATTACGTATATAAACCCGTCATATTTTGGAATATCTCATAAAATTTACATTTATCATAATTCTTCGTTTTTAGCGAATCTCATTAAATCCTCTTGAAACTTTGGTTCAACATTATGTTCTTCACTCTTTTTTATTTCATTAATAGATATTTCAATAAATATTTCACGTAGATATAATCTTTGCCTTTTCTTGGCTTCTTGAAAGCAGCGATCATTTGTTATATAAGTAACTACTCACTCACTCTCACTTTCCGAATTGTCTGTTTGGTTGAGTGGAGATAAGTATGACATTTAAATAAGAGGGGGTATATTTAATCAGGATAGTTCACTTCTTCAGTTTTCTTCATGAATTCCGATCAGTAAGATTGGAAAAGAAAAGGGGCAAAGTGTCAAACGGCTACGATCTGGTGTCTATTCCGTAATGTAGACGCGTTCTTCTTTTCAAATGGTACTTATGGTGAGAAATATACCAAAGATTGTTTACTTCCAATGTCCCAGGGGGAGGGTAGTGGCGTAGAAGTAAACAGCTCGCCTTCGACAACAAAGTAAGAGAGTTCGCGCTATTACGTTCACTTTCGGACTAAAATCTGAGGGAAAGGTATCAACTCCCTTATCTTCCAGCTACGGGTCAAATAATACCGGGGATGTCCCTGTGGTGTAATGGTTAAAGCACGGTACTGCAGAATCGTAGTATGCGAGTTTGAACTCCAGCCGCCCTATCACGTTCAATTTCTGACAAATACCCTTGGGAAAGGTATGAATCCCCTTACCATTCCATCTATGGGTCAAATAGTACCCCTACTGTCCTTCTGAAAAGATGGATTTATCATTAAAATAACCCAAGAATGTTGATATGCCATTAAATAAGAGACAAACAAACATCTAATAATACCACTATTGTTTTTCTACAAGAATGGCTTTAGCATTAAATAAACCGCAAAGTTAATTACTTATTAATCAATGAAACCAAGCCACACCAATGCCCAAAGAAGGTGCAGTTTAACGATATAAAATTTTACAGTCTATGGTTAACAATTGGTTGAGACGATTATTGAAACCTTTTTAGGGAGTTTCTAGAGCCCTAAATCTTAACAAATTGGTTTTCTATTCCTTTGTTTGGTTTGGTTTCTTTGTTTAATGGCATATCAACCTTTGTTGGTTATTTAATACCAAAGCCATTCTCCTAGAAGAACAGTAGTAGTACTATTTAATCCATAGCGAGGAGGATAAGGTGGTTCATACCTTTCCCAAGGGTATTTGCCCGAAAGTAAACGTAATAACGCGACTGGAGTACGAACTCGCTTACTACGATTCCGCAGTCCATCGCTTTAACCATTACACCACGAGGACCTATTCCTTTGTGTTATCATTTAATTAATTAAAACTTTTATGGCGATGCTGTGGCGTGATTGTCGTTGACAAAGAAAATAGACTCAGCATGTCAAGCTGGATGAAACTTTACATTTCATTTCATGCTAATGCCCAAGCTCTACTTTACAACCCAAACTATGTAGAATTATAGGTAGAATAATAGGTAAGATTGGGCTGTCAAGCTTTAGTAGCGAAACCAGTTTAGAAGAAAATATTTCAGAATATTGTTTGGAGAATCTATAAGACATCGATGCGCTGTTTGAACCCCGGTCTTCCGGACCATTGGTGAACACTCTAACTTTACGTATCCGTAATATAACATTAACACAACATAGCTAATACAAATTATCATTGCAGTCAAACACAAAACATATTTCAACCTAAAATATTAATATTGCATAATACTCAATAGTATATTACAATATAACATGTCTCATCACCTCGATATTTCCACTTAAATTATTCTTACGTTTGATCCACCACACATCTTCGTCTGTTATGCTTACAAATCAAAAGTTTATTTTCTTCGTAATGCAGTGATGATGATTATTTGTTCCTCAATTAATATCATCACTATACATACACGCACAGACGAATACATACATACAAAAATATATTTACTCGGTGAAAACCCTGTCTGTCGTGACTTTGGCTACATATCACGATTCATATATCCAGGAGACAACCTCAAATTTACAACATGGCACATATATTATAATACTCACACATACTAAAAATCACTTATACGACCACACACAATAATACACAAATATAATCAACACACACACACACACACACACACACACACACACACACACACACACACACACACAGAGTTGTACACAGCCCTAACGTTGTTTTGTCTGTATTTTTCAATTTTTTCGATTTTTCCAGAATATTTCTTTCTCTGCTTGATGATTGTCGCAAAAAGACGGCATGAAACCAGTGGTTGCAGATAAGCGTCCATGCAATTATATATATATATATATATATATATATATATAAACTAATATATATTTATTTATCATTGTTATTTAATTGCTCTATTACAGATATTCAGCACTCACTAAATCATTCCGCATTTCGCCAGCCACAAACCCACAAAGTGAGATTGTGACAACCATAGACCTTTATAGATGTGTGTGTGTGTGTGTGTATGTGTGCGTGTGTGTGTGTGTGTGTGTGTGTGTGTATGTGTGTTTTCTATCTTGAAGAATTGGAATTTTGTCACCTTTTCCATTAAATTCTTCGTTTACACTCGCATAATTTTTGTTAATTTTTACAACTGTTCGAATAACAGTATAATTAAGACTGCTTGCTTGTAAAATCTTATCATAGAGAAGTTTTTATTTTGCTGCACTGAATTTTAAATATCACACTTTTCCGTTATTTCTCCAGTTAGCTTTATTCTTTTTACGATATATTCTCATTTATATTAGACAATATTCATATTTTTTCCAAAGTAGAAACACATCGTGATGCATAGACAATTTGAAAATATGTTTTCACACAAGTGAAATGAATAACTCTATAAAAGACTTTTAGCAAATATACACATTTGTCATTGGCGCCAATGCGTCTAAATCACACCAAATTAACTCCTAATACAAATAAATGCAGTGTAGAATGCATAATTTATTATCCAATAATTTGAAAGATCTCAGAATTTTTCTGTAGAAACTTTTTTGTCAGCTGCTTTGTTTTTTCATTATCTTTCTGGTAAAACATGTCTGCCATGTTACAAATGTAATACGATTTGTTGGTATTGAGAGACACATCTGTATGTTCAATGCAGCAATATTCAATTGGAATATACGCTCACAATATTTATCGATAGGTATCTTTGATAGCTGAGTGCGATCTCTAGTATGTGAATGCAAAAAAAAAAAAAAAAAAAGAAAAAAGAGCAAAAAAAAAAAAAAGAAAGTAAAAAGAATTGGCATTGACTCAAAATATATATTTATGTGTTTCTTCTTTTTTTATTTAAAAAAAAATTTATAGCGTCAAAAGAATAAAAAAAAAGTAAGTCGCCACATCTCAGAAACAAGTGTGGCTTGGGCACATGTGGGCATAAATCTGCATTGTAGTTGTTCGAGGAAACTATTCAAGTGTTAAGTGTGAAATTATCCATTGATGTCTGCCCGAAAGCTGTTTGCATTGCCCAGCCAAATACAGACCTTAGTGACTTATATATATATATATATATATATATATATTGTGGGCTTGGACTCCAGGTCAGATCAGTGTCTTCCGAGAGAACTACAAGTCGACCATGCATAATTCAAAGTCTCGCTGTATAGAAATAAACTTTTGAAAAAATTTCCAATAGACGGAGACAACATAACTTTAAGAAATTTAGACGTGCAAGAGTCGATATTCTGCGGTCATTATTCAAATAAGGTAGAAGCGATAACTACGCGGCTTAACACATTTATTAGGTGATCAGTAATATTCACTATATAATGCTTGTCGTAACGTATAGGTGCGTCATTAAATTTGCTGTTTGAATAGTCACTCATTGCAGATTTTTTGACGTGAAAATGTATTTATACGACTGATAAAGACGACACGGTCAAGGAAGGAACTAATAAGGAAATAATTCTAGGTAAAAATTATGGAATAAACACAATTGGCGGATGCTCAACTTGATTTTACTTAACAGTAAATAAACTTATAATGAATAAGAAGCCAAACATTTTAACCAACAAACAGTCTGAATTTAAATCTAATGGAAAATTTACGGTTGAATTTTAAAAAAAGCATACATGGGAAGGTCCCATCGACCAAAGTAAATCTACGAACTGCTATTGGGAAAGTTGGAACAACTTTGATAAAGAATATTGCTTTATATCAGTTAGATCCATGTCTGAAAGAATTAAAGCACAATTCACCTAAGATCTATTAACTGCTTATAGGAAATCTGGATTCACTTTGATAAAAATATTGTTTTAAGATAGTGAAATCCATGCCTAAAAGAATTAAGGTTATTGTAAAAGAGTGGCAAGAAAGTATTCTGTCGTTTTTTGTTTTTTTTTGTCAATTAATTCCATAATTTATTCTTAAAAACTGCATAATTTCTGAATATTATCTTCTGAATAACTTTGGGAAAATTATACCTTTCATTTAAATAATTTAATACTAGTGTGTTCAGCTTATAAATAATAGATGTTTTGTCTGTTATGTATCTCCTTGTAGCACATCCGTTACGATATCGAAGTAGTCTGTGTCTCCATCCGGTGAGCGGACTTTTACTTTTGTGTTTTAAGATAGCATCTTCATGGTTGCGACAGTTTCTTTGGGAAGGTTGTAGGCGAGAAGTATTTGCTCCATCTCCCCTCTGTGTATGGAATCAAATGCCTTGGAGGAGTTGACGAATTATAGTGTTGCTTTGAGGTTTTTTGCACGAACATTTTCTAGAATTCGACGGATAGTCAGACTTTGTGATGTCGTGGATCGATTTCTCCGAAAGCCATTTTGGTTCATCTTACTTAAGTATTTTAAGATAAAATAAAACACAGTTTTTTCCAAGCAGTGGCCGTGTCGATACTGCTATATGGATGCACCACATGGACGCTAACTAAACGTATGGAGAAAAAGCTTGACGGCAATTACACAAGAATGCTGCGAGCAGTATTGAACAAATCCTGGAGACAATACCCACAAAACAGCAGCTATACAGCCACCTTGACAATTAAACCGTACTTACATTTAAACTGCGTGCTTATGCTAAACTGAATTATATGAAATTGAACTGTTTTTGACATTGAAACTGTACTTACACTAAACTGAATTGTTATACATAACTGCTTAAATAAACTGAATAGTTGGAAATAGAAATGTTTTTGACAATTAAACTGTGTACTCATACTAAACTGAATTGTTTGAAATAGAACTGATTATTTACATAAACATGGATTAGGTGTTAGATAACCTACAAGGTTGATATGCCATAAAACCAAACTGAACGAAACCAAACAAGAGCATATCTACAATGAGTGACTTTGAAGTTAGCTAATATAATGACGCTCCTTTTGACCTTCATGATACGTCAAGAGAACATTTTCGATTACCTAATAAGTGTCAGAATGCATATTTATCGCTTCAGCGTTACGTCCCAATTGACCGCTTCATATCTCAAACTAGAGTAACTTCGAGTGAGCTGTTGTCTCCGTCTAATGTAAATTTTAAGATAGGTTTATTTCGATGCGGAGAGACTTTGAATTATACAATCTGGGGCTGTAATATTCTCAAACATGACCCAGTCTTGCATTAGGTGACCATAGAATATTTGGTGCCCACATCTCTAGCTGCCCTTGATATACAAAACAAAAAAAAAGACATTTGGTGAACTGCAGCAAGATAGAACGATGTTAAATTCTCGTGTATCTTTGGTGTGGATGTCGGAGGTAAGTTTTCCAGACTGTAGATAATTACATCGTAATTAGATTTTCTTTAAAGATGTTACAATGATGTCAATGTCACATTTATTATTATTGAATCGCATATAACACAGCAGAATGTGAAGAGGCCATCATCAATCAAGAAAATATGACAAGAGACACTATTGGGGAAAATTGACTCAGACACGGACATCATTTATAAATGATGGAACGGCTAAAAATGGAAAAATAAATCGTTATTATTTTACTCATGAACCTGTTCAATGTGCAATGGAAAACGTTTTTCTAGCATTTTATTTTGTGATTTGAACTAATTAGACCCTTAAACTCACTGCAATATTTTCATTTTTCAAAAATTGGGGTTCACTTTCACATTCAAATTCAACGTAAAATGATCACCCATTTCTGGAACAATTATTAGAAAAAGAAACTCACCTGAAGTTTTTAAAAAAGTAATTATTTAACCCATTTGGTTATTTGTCTTTTCCAACACTAACTCTTTCGGAAATGCGGGATCGTTCTCTATGGAATAAGAATCAAACCCCCATTTGCAAAATATAAAATAAATTTTTTTTCGAAAAAAAAATTGGTTTGATTTTTAAGGTCTAATTTGTTTAAATCACACACACACACACACACACACACACACACACACACACACACACACACACACACACACATACATAAAATACTGGAATTTCTTTTGCAAGTGAACTTGAATGGGTGAACTAAAGGAATTTTATCAATAATCTGACGGAGAAGGAAAAGCATAATGAATTAACTGACTAATGATCTGACGAAAAAGAAACATATAAATCTCACAATAAAATTTTAATTTTCTAACAGTGTAAACAATTAAAAACTATAACAACAAATATCTATTATAAACAAATAATCCTATTTCAGCTTATTTTTGTATTGTCTACAGAATTATGTTGGGTATCACATCTTGCTAACTGGACCCAGTCGAGGAGTCAAGTGAATGAATGTGAATATTTGATTATAAAAATACATACTAAATAAAAAAAGAAACCTGCTTGACGGACCAGTGTTATCGTTGCAAATTCTGATCGAGGCTGCTTGCAGTTAACTTCAAGCTAATTCCCTGAGGAAAGGCATGAATCCATCTCTTCTTCACCCTACCAGCTATTGGGTTAATAGTCGATCAGGCTATGCTCTTTAATGTTTTTACAGACACCAGTTTAGGAGATGGGAAATGATGCAGAGGGATATGACCCTTCCAACAAATGTTCTTGATATGTCCTGGATAAATAATCTGATAGTGAGGCTCCAGTAGTGTTAGAGATTTGGGGAATACAGAGTACCCCTTCATCGCCACTGCTTCCAGGTCCATTCCCCCCACCCGGAATGGTAGCACCTGATATGGTCCTATCAATGGGTCAAATAGAAATGCTTGGCATTTAAACTGTGTATAAACAAATGACTAATGCTAAATTGAATTGTTAGAAATAGAACTGTTTAATCATTTTACTCTGTGCAAATAAATGATTGATGTTTTATTTAGTTGTTAGTGATACATAGCAATAATTTAGACTATTTAGCGGTGTGGAAACGAATGAGCAATGTTGAATAGAATTAATTATAAGTGTTAGATAGCAATAATTGAAACCATTTAACTGTGTAGAAACAATAGCAATACTAGTGTGCAAACAAATTAGTTTTAACTCTTTTAAAAATGAAACTACCGACAAACTAATCTCTCATATATCATGTAAATCTATATAAATACGAGCAAACAAATGACTAATTATTATTGTTATATGGCAGGACTTGAAACCAGTTAACTGTGTGCAAAAAATGAGCTCATGCTCATTAAAGGATGTTATTAATAAATTGTTTACAAATCTTATATATTCAACATACATAAATAACCCAAAATTGTTGTTATGCCATTAAACCAAACCAAACCAACCTTCGAAACAAAATCATATATACTTAATATATATATATATATATATATAATATATATATATATATATATAATTTTGTATATATATATATATATATATATATATAATCATATATACTTTATATAAAGTAAAGTTGGTGTCTGTAGTCGAGGGCGACCAAAAGGCTCCCTTTTCAATAGCTACTAAACTGAGGTGTAGGGGAGGGCGCTACTCCTTTCCCTGAATTGCTCCACTTTACCCTTGATACGTACTTTATATTGCCGAGTGTTAAGCAAGGAGGTATCAAGTACCATTTTAAAAGTCTTTGGCATGACCCAGGTCTACCAGACCATTGGAGAACACTCTACCCACTAGACCAATCACTGTACAAAATCATATATACTTGATATATATGTATAATATATGTTTTTTTACGGGTTGATATCTCATAAAACCAACCCAGCCAATCAGCTCAGTTAAGGTTAAATAATATGATAAATTGCAAACGATGATATCTGAATATCCTTTCTAATTTTGAAGGATCACAACTCAACATAATCCAGGAAATCTTTTCCTCTCATAAATTGTTAAAAATATATTTCTAATTCTGAGCCTAATTAAATTTTATAAATAAAAGCGATGTAAAGATAAATCTTTAATAGTTATAGGTTCCTTTCTATTTCTATTTAAATTTCTTTATTTCTCTCGAGTGAAAGTTAACATTCTGTTCCTTCAAGTATGCACGTAATTTCAATATTGCTTTATTTTCTAAAACAAAAACGTTCTTGTTTATGTAGATATGCTATTACTAACATAACATTTGCTTCGTACGGATAATTAGCTGCACTCACTTACATATCCACCGTATAAACATACTTTACCTCCGACATAGTAAAATATTCACACAAAAATCTTTTACCCTCACAAAATATATTATCTAGATTGAAAACAACGAAAACTGCTACATTGAATGAATGAACATTTCTTTCTAGTAATGTTAATTTGGGGGAATATTTACACTCGAACTTATGATTCCAAGAAATAACAAAGTAACTTCTTATCAACAAATTTTTTATTCAATTTTAAAGAAAAAAAATTGTTGAATTTGTAGAACTGTGTCTTATTTAATTATTTATACAATCTTCTCATATATATGACAAAACCTCCCGTTTATTGAGAAATACGCAACAAATAAGTTTTCATATGTATAGATCATTAGGAATCATCCATGTTAAATGTTATGTAAGAATGTATTTGGTATTAGTTTTTTCCGAAAAGACAGTATGAAAGTAAATATGGATAAAATCCGACAGTATGAAGGTAGCAGGAAAGAATATAATCCAAATAGGTGAATATATCCTACATTTTCTAATATTTTTCCACGTGCCAAACACGTTCTGATGACTTTTGAATTTTGAACGCTATGTGCATGTTTATCTATCTTTTCGTTGTATATTTCTCATTTGCTCCTGTCATCTCAACAATCACCCATCTATATTGTGAACTATTTTATATCCAAGTCCTGACGATGGTTATTATAACCGAAACGTTAACGTCGACTTCACATCATGATATATTCACCTATTTGGATTATATTTTTTCCTGCTACCTTCATATATATATATATATATATATATATATATATATATATATATATATATATATCCCCCGTTTGATTATAGCACATATATTCCGTTTTGTGTGCATTGACATAGAGGCCTATGCCTGCGGCTGCTCGTTCCAAACTATGCAGTAGTATTTCGGCTTGGTTAATCAAACGGGGGACATCTCCACTCTAGACGGAACCCCTCTTAAACTAGTAGACAAATTCACTTACCTAGGAAGCAGCGTCGCATCAACCGAACAGGACATCGACACGAGGTTAACGAAAGCATGGACAGCTATCAATAGGCTATCGATTATATGGAAATCAGACCTAACTGATAAAATGAAACGCAGCTTCTTCCAGGCAGCAGTCGCATCGATACTGCTATATGGATGCACTACATGGACTCTAACTAAACGGCTGGAGAAGAAGCTAGACGGCAATTACACAAGAATGCTGCGAGCAATCTTGAACAAGTCCTGGCGGCAACACCCCACAAGACACCAACCGTACGGCCACCTGCCCCCTATCACGAAAACTATTCAAGCTAGACGAACCAGACATGCAGGACACCGCTGGAGAAGCAGAGACGAACTCATAAGTGATGTACTCTTATGGACCCCCACACATGGCCGTGCAAAAGCAGGACGACCAGCACGAACATACATTCAGCAACTATGTGAGGATACGGGATGCTGTTCAGAAAATCTGCCTGAGGCGATGAACGATAGGGAAAAGTGGTGAGAGAGGGTCAGCATGACATGATGATGATGATGATATATATAGGCTCTTGTATTGATGATTCCAATGGCAACTAACTACCATTCACTAAGCGTCGCTGAGTCTATTCAAACTTAAATCTAAATATATTCTATCACTGATATTGAGCACTCTTTATATAAAAATATAGCAGATAATATATATATATATATATATATATATATATATATATATATATATATATATATGTGTGTGTGTGTGTGTGTGTGTGTGTTGTGTGTGTGTGAGCGTGTGTGAGAGAGAGATCGAGAGAAAGAGAGTTAGGTAGAAAATTTTTGCATATCTGCGTTTGTGTTTCTACGTCCGTGTTAGTTTAATTATTAGAGTGAATGGAAATGATGCTTTACCATCCTTTAAGTTATATGCATAATCATCACAGTGAATTATAGTACTGACGTATTTCCATTATGATACCTCAAAAATATGAATATATAGCTATCTTAAACGATAGACAATATATATATATATATATATATATATATATATATATATATATATATATATATATATAAGGATTCTTTGCACAATTGTAGCTACAGGTACATTTATCTAAGTACATTTGCTGATTGAACTAATTGCTTGAAATTATATCATTCACCCCAGTTCACTGACAATCCATCAAAAACAAACTATTAATTTCGATTCTAAAAAAAAAAAAAATCAATTTCAAATCAGAACGGAGTAATGAATTAATTTATATTGTTTCCTTTTTTTCATTTTTCCCTGTCTTATTCTTATTACAGACCTTCAGTTTTGTTCTGTCACTGAATGCAATAATTACGCATGCGCAAACAGTCTCGAGCAATCAATAGATTTCTTTTTAATCAAATTTATAATGAAACCATTGTAGTACGTCATAATGAAAATATCTCTTTTGTTGGAAATACTACATTTTTAGACCTTGTTTGTTTTTTTCGATGATAATACAGTAGATAAAATCATAAAAAAAACTATTTTTATACAGTTTAGTAATCTTGAAAATACAACATTTTCGTAAGTCGTCGTAGCATTCATAAAACTACATGATCGTTCTGATACGTACTACAATTACAACATCATAGATTATTCAGTTGCTGACTGGACTTGGATGTACCTTATTTTTAAAGCTAGAGCTTTTAAGTTGTATTGCGCTAAGAGCAATCTCGCTAAAATTTGCCCTTTTTGCTAGGTTACTGCCACTAAAAGTGTTCAAAGAAATATTTCCAGTTTAATATTCATCAAGATTGATTTGTTTGTTTATTTGGGTTTCATGGCATATCAACCTTTGTAGGTTGTTTAATGCCAAATCCATTTTATACAAAAACAGTTCTATTTCAAACAATTCAGTTTAGCTGAAGTACACAGTTTAATTGTCAAAATATTTCTATTTCAAGCTATTCAGTTTAATCAAACAGTTCTAATTCAAACTATTCAGTTTAGGATAAGTAAAATTTTTGTTTACACACAGTTAGATTTCAAAACAGTTCCATTTCAAACAATTCAGTTTAGCATACAGTTTCTATTTCAAGCAATTCAGTTTCGCATAACCATGCAGTGTAGTTCTATTTGACCCATAGATGGGACTTTATCAGGTGCTACCTCTCCGGGCCAGAGTGGACCTGGGAGCGATGGCAACGAAGGAGTATTCTGCATTCTCCAACACTCCAGCATTACTGGAACCTCACCATCACATTGTTTAGTGTCATATCCAGACACCTGTTGGGAAAGTCTTACCCTTCTGCGGAGAAGTAGTCGGTGTATTCTACAGCTCCAGCCAACTGGGCAATCATCAAGATTGAGCGATCGGTCAAAGACTGTGCATAGTATGAGTATTTGTCTTTTCAAAAGTTCCCCTCCTCCGGTGAAGGATCAAGTAGATCCCTCACAAAAAACATTTCCTTCTCTTTTTCTTATTACGGATCCATGATCATTAAGAATTGCATTAGTATTGGATAATACTTATATATTCAGTGGAAAGGTTTGTAGCGATTGTATACGAGTTTTTTTTACAAATTCAATAAATTTTATTTCGTTAATTTGAATGAAAAGTTTGTTGAAAAACAAAAGTTTCTAATTTTTTCCTTGTGCAAAATTATGATACAAATTAGAGTGAAAATAATCACCAATATTTACATAACAAGAAAGAATCGTCTATGCATCAAATGTAGTAGTATGTATTGTCTATCACGAGTAGATATATTTTGTGAGTGTAAAAGATCTTTGTGTGAGTATGCAGTAATATGTAAGCGGATGATGTTAAGGTATTCATCAGCTGGGGAAGATTATTAGTGCAAGCATGTCTGTGAAAACAAAATATTTTCATCTAATCTAAAATGATTAAGTGATATTGAAATTAAATGGAACTTTGAAGAAACCGAATGTTAGATTTTCACTCAAAAGAAATAAAGTCAAAAGTTTTGAGTAGATTTAAAGAATAGATCTATAAATCTAAAGATTTTGGACCCCCACTTATAGCCGAGCAAGAGCAGGACGACCAGCACGAACATACATACAGTAGATATGTGAAGATACGGGATGTAGTCCAGAAGACCTGCCGGAGGCGATGAACGTTAGGGAAAAGTGGCGAGAGAGGGTCAGGGATATCCGTGCGGGCGGCACGACATGATGATGATGATGATTTATTTAAAAGAGGTAGACTCGAAATTAGATTAAAAAGTTGATGATTTATCTCCGAGTCTAATTAGTTAAAATTGCATTTTTAACAGGACAGAAAACATTCCTTTAGATTATTTTGGGGTTTGATCTTTCAAATATTTTCGGGGCAAGTTAAATATTGTCACCAGCGATATTTTGAAAAGAACGCTTAAGCACCGATTGGTCAATATATGCAAAAATAAAGATACAAGAAGTATACCTTCTCGAGCCGATTTTGGCATAATAGTTAACACTTTTTTTTAGCAGAGAAATCAACTGATTTTCCTTATTTATAATCACATAAACTTATTTTTAAACTGATTCTTAGGTCGGCAAAATTCACATGACAAGTCTTATCAAGGCTAGCCTATTAGTCAAGGACTCTGTGAGTAGAAAGACAATGAGTTGAATGAGTAATTCTCTAAATAGAGAGAATATATATGGAAAGAATATAGTCTCGGGGTTCGTAGGTAACTATTTGACGCGAAGTAGTAGTATTTATGGAGTCCACTATCTGTATCAGGTAAGGCAATTAGATATAAGGAAGGTTGAAGAAGGATTGTTTTGATTGCCGATTAGAGCATTTTTATAGACTGAATATAAAAAGGTTATTGTCTTTATTGGAAATTCTTTTTGAGATGAGGCTTCTTAATCTGAGTATTAATTTTATTGCGGGCTTTTGTCCTCATCTTGGTAGTTTTTTGTTGTTTTTCTGACTACATTTCAGCCAAATTTCACCTCTGGCCGTCTTCAGGTGATTAACCGCCACCTCGGATAGGAATTATGAGTCTTGTAACTGCACCCCCAATAATTACTGCATTCCATAGTTGTTGTCTATCGCATCACGTTTTGATCAAGTAACCCTCTGGCTGGCTTGGGTAGGAATTGAAACTGCTGTCTTCTGACAATGCTCACCTGGAACCGTAGAGACTCAACACCTCTATCCGCTGCGTCACGGGCCCCGAAGGGCGATCAAAGTTGGACTTTTTGGTCTTATTTGTTCTCCTTATCTAGTCTTCCATAGTAGGGTCCGTACCAAATTTGTAATTGTAAAAAGGTTAGATCGGAACTACACAAGAATGCTGCATGCAGTTTTAAACGAATTCTAGAAGCAGCATCCTACAAAACAGCCACTTCCTTCCTATCTTAATAGTGATCAATTCAAACGAGAAATATTTTGGTACGAGTGAATAAAACTAATTTAAATACTTAAATACAGAATGGATACACCTGTCGGCTGAGGCTGTAGAATACGTCAATTGCCCATGTGCAGTAGGGTTAAACCCCTCCCAAACAAGGCTACCTATTGGCCTTGAGTGACGACCCTAAATGCTTGAAAAGGGGGTCCTGGTGGGTGAGTAATTCGTAACCCGGCAAACACAATGGATAGTAAATGAACATGTACAAAAAGAAATTACATGACGAGGTACAATTCTTTCGGTAATTTAGAACTCTTATTATGAAATTTATTTATTAGTTTATTTTCTCATGAAAAAAACCTCAGTCTGCATAGATTTCTGTATTTCTACCAGAAAAAAATGTCAGTGGGGCTTAGAATACTCTGTATGCATCCTTTGCCGAGAGGAAAGACTTGCCACCCTCTCCAAAAAAAAAGTACAACAGGTATGAAACTAAACTGTATCCAGTACTGAAATGCCAGTTGAGCTCTAGTAATGTGGTATACGCCTTCGTATACATTACTTCAAGTTCCACTCTAACTTGGAGTCGGTTTGTAGGTTTCTTTGTTAATGGTATATCCACCGTTGTAGGTTGTTTAATGCCAAAGACATCCTTTGAGAAGAACAGTAGTGGTGCTATTTAACCCATAACTGGGAGGATAGGTGGGTTCGTACCTTTCCCAAGGGTATTTGTCCGAAAGAGAACGTAATAGCGCGACTGGTGTTCGAACTCGTTTACTACGATTCCGCCGTCCATCGCTTTAACCATTACACCACGAGGACACCCTAACTTGGAGTCCTAGTACCTGCTCAGGTCAGAGGGTTAATTAGATCTGTTTGAAAATTATTCATATTTGCAAGAAATACTTGATACCATCCAACTGCGTATCAATAATACTTACTTGTGCTATATAAGATATGACATGGATTTTCGGTTCGTTCCTAGTGACCCTGTGTGCTTTGACAAGCTGTCACGTTGTGATTAGTAAATAGGGGGATGGCAGCGCCTCAGGACAGTCCGGTCCAACAAGTGTATAACCGGAAGGTGACCACGTGTTATAAGAACCACGCGGTCAGATTTAGACAGAGTTCAGAGAATCGGGAGTCAAGCCTGGGATAGGCAGCTGATCAGAAGCGTCTCGGACGCCTCTGACGATACAGATTGCAAGGGGGTAGAAGCGTTGGCACCCCCTGGCTCCCGGAAGAAGATATGGGACAAGAATAAGTCCCCTCTCTGAGTATATGTCTGTCCATCTATTTCTCAAATTAACAACAAACTGTGGGCCCCTTTCGAGAATAAAATGAGATATATTTTTATATATACGTGTTCCTCGTTGTTCATAAAGACACAGCTGAGTATACAACATTTGAAAATATTGTTTCCTAATGATAATTATTCTTAGACACTTGAAACTATATAACTGTGCAAACGACTGATCATTATTAAATAGAAATAATTTCTTAAAACTGTATAATTGAGTGGAAAATGATTATCATTAATTAGGAATAGTTATAATTATGTATGAATTACTATTATTATTAGATAGTTGAAACCATAAAACCCAGTGAAAATGATTTGTATTCGATCGGAAAACTTCACAAAAATGTAAATATAAATTTACAATTTACGCAATTCCCTGACCTCTCGGCATAAAATAAACCTTGACGAATTGACATGTCATTAAAATAAATCATTCAGGTTCTCCCGGAAATTTAGAACAAAAATCTTTTCATGAAATAAACTAGATCACAACAAAACTAAAGAGGACGTAATGATTAAAGTGCTCGATTGCGGAATCGAAGTAAGCGAGTCCGAACCCCAATCGTGCCCTTAAAATCACTTTCGGACAAATTCCCTTGGGAAAGGTATGAACCATCTTATTCTTCTGGGTTAAATAGAATAATTTCTATTCTTCAACAAGGATGGCTTTGGCATTAAATAACCAAACAAGATTGATATGCCATTAAACAAAGAAAACAAATGAAAATGGAAAACAAACTATAAGAACGAAATGTACAGGAGAAAATCCTTTAAATGGAAAATGCATGTTGCATGCAGGTGTTTTTCGAATTTAGTGCATTATGTCTAAAGCAATTCAAGAATGTAGATAATTTGAAGAAATTAGAATTTCTGTGGGTCCCATATTTTGGTATAATCGAAAGTCGAACTTGAATTTTACAAGAATTGCTTTCAGTCGAAGAAGTACGAGATTATGACCATTTGTTGAATGGCCAGACAAATTTATTATCAATGTACTTAATTTAATTACCAACTATGACATGTATCTCATTTATCACAACCTGATATATATATATATATATATATATATACACATATATATATATATATGTACACACACACACACACACACACACACATATATATATATATCCACACACACACACACACACACATATATATACATATATATACACACAAACACACACACACATATATATATATATATATATATATCTATACACACACACACACACACACACACACACACACACACATATATATATATATATATATATATATATATATATATACACACACACATATATATATATATAATGTAACACATTTATCTGACCTCGTAATAATTAATCGAGTTTCGAAGTAATCTTTTCACCGACTCTAGCCCATAAATTCGTACCGTTGTCTGGTTTAACTTGGCTTTCTTTTAAAATAGTCGGCTTCTATGATTTACCACCATAATAATGGTGGAGAGTCGTGGTGTAGTGACTAACGAGCAAAAATGCGATTTCGTATTAAAGGTGAAATAGTATCATTATTTTCCTTTGAAAAGGATGGCTTTGGAATTACATAACCCATAAAGGTAGGTATGGCATTAAACGAAGAAAGTAAACCAAACAATAATAACTGATAAATTCACAAAAATGAGCTCAACAGGCTGTAGTAGGTACTTTGTGTTGCTTTCTTTTTACGTTTAAAATAAAAGTAATTAAATAAAACTGAGGGTTCATCGTGGCGTAATGACTAACGTGCTGGACTGCGACATCTTATTAATTGAGTTTGTCCTACAGTCTTGCAATTACATTCTCTTTAAGATTAAAATCCTTGGGAAAGATATGAACCCTTATATCCCGCCAGCTATGGGTGAAATAGTGACACTACTGTTCTTCTAAAAATGGCTTTGGCATCAAAAAATCACAATAAGGTTGAAATTCTCAATAAACAAAGAAACCAAGCCAAATAGAATTAATATCTCATCGTCTTCTGAGTTTAAATACAAAATAACAGTTACGAAGAGTGGCAAAATAGGTTCGAAATAGAAGTTTTAATTTTTGAGAAAATTGTATTATAAGGTCATCTGGATTGCTCTCAAGATATATGTATTTGTGACAATTTGAAAAATATAAAAATAAAACCAGTCTCAATTCTTTTAGAAATATGTCGCAGCAGTTTCGAATCATATTCGAAGAGGGTTTGCAGGGATGTTTTGACCAGAAGAACCTCATTGGAAAAAGTGTGTTGAATGTAAAAACCTATGTTGAAAAAGAATTGAAGTTTCTTTCTTTGTTAATTTCTGTTTCGGTGAATATAGCTTTGGTCCCTCTAGTTTTTGAACTGACCCTGTATGTTGTTCCTTTAAATCAGTATCTTTGGTCTAATTTTTAATAACAAATTAAAATTTATAATGAAGCTTGGCTTCTTAATTTATTGCCTTCATTTAGCTTGAGAACTTGTCACTGATAGAAAAGAATCATGATGAACACTGACTTGAGTTCAGAGTTCTAGCTCAAAGAAGACTTCCCAACAAGACGAAAATTTTGCATCTTGCAGTTAATTCTCAGGAGCCTAGAAGAGAAGGTAAACAGGTTCGAAAGATCTGAAAGGCAAATTTCTTGATTTGTTCTCACGTTTAAATCCGTTTAAAAAATCTCTCGGAAATTTATTTGCTTTGGTTTCTTTGTTTTTTGGCATATCAACCTTCGGAAATGTATCTTCGCATATTAGCCTCTTAAGATGTTGTCCATTAGACGCTTCCATACTTTTGAAAAGTATTGGCTGTATCTAACAAGCTTCCACTTGATACAGGACACTGTATATGTCAAATCATGTTTGAATGTGAGAGTTCTCAGGTCAAATCCTTTCTAAGTATTCATTCTTCTTTCAAGCCTCTCTTATGATCAGACTGAATATGCTTCCGTTCTGCTCACATGTTTCTTTCAGATGAATACCATAATTATCTGGCCATATCAGATAGTAATTAGTAGGTACTATTTACCAACCCCTCCGCTCGGGCAGGATATGACACAAGGTCAATTTTTAAGCGGAGTTTAACAGGTTTGAATTCAGAGTTTTCCTTCTCCTAGACTAGTTGCCTCAACAAGGCTGAAGAACCTAGTCCGTCCTACTATTTACCCATAGCTGGAGGGAGAATAAGGGGGTTCATACCTTTCCCAAGGGTATTTGCCCGAAAGTGAACGTAATAGCGCGACTGGAGTACGAACTCGCGTACTACGATTCCGCAGTTCATCGCTTTAACCATTACACTACGAGGACACGAGTAATTAGTAGGTAATGTGTCAGACATAACTGTATTGTTATAAATAAACATTTGTTCTAAATAAACACTTGTTGAGATTCAGGAGAAACAAAATCTTCTAAGGTTCCCTTTTCGATATCTTTCTTTAGATTAATATGAAAATTAATGTTAGTTGAAATAATTATTTGTGTTCTAGTGTTGGAGGTAATGCCACGGGCAGGAATTTACAAACTGTTTTATCGATAACATATCTATAAGATTGATTTTAATCAATTAAAAGATTATTAAAAGTGGCAATCATTTTAGACTTAGATAAACGATCCTTGTACCCATGTTATTTCAGCTGTTGTAGAGATTATTAATGAAACTGATACTCCTATTAAGGAGTAATAAACAATTTTATTTTTCTATTTCTGTTTTCTTTAGGATTTTGATGAGTAGAAAATGACGTTAAATGCAAACAGACTGACTTAAAAAATTTTCTGGCGAAAATTGGTTGGGAATTTAGTTTATTTTCTGACAGTAAGAGTAAGCTGTGCTTGAAATTTGCGCAAATATGAAATGAATTGAAATGTTTAAATTATTGATTGATCTCAATGGTAAGTGAAATCGTTTATGTTTAGAGGTTAGGGAATCGCGCCCATTGTACGTTCATATATATATATATATATATATATATATATATATATATATATATATATATATATATATATATATTTGGGTGGTTGTTTCTAAAGAATTACTTTTTGAACAAGGTTGTATCGAATGAGAATAATTTTGAAACATATATTTGATTCATATATAAATCTCTAGCAAGTACTATCACTGTAATATAATTAGGGTGGTAATTAGTTATATTAGGTATTTCATTGATAATTGATTATATTAATTATTTCATTATTTAATTTGGTGAGGTTGTGGACTGGTTACGAATCTTTGAATGTAAGTGTAGTTCCTCACAAAGCTCAAACGCGAGCACAGCTGGTGACCAGGTTTAACACGTTACGTCAAAATAACGTTAGGGAAGACAGGATAAAGATAAAATGCAAATCAAGGCTTGTCGACCGGCGTGGGAAAATAACTGTTAAACATGTGTTCTAACATTACTTGCTGACGCAATAATTAAGAAGATATTATATAAGAAAAGAAATTTTAGATCCATTGGGGGGGTTGATTTTTGAAACCCAAAGAGAAAGTTTGGGTTAGACGTTGGTGCAAATTAGGGGTTGGTTTCCTCTTTGTACTTTGAAGCAAGATTCGTTCATAAACACTTACAATGTCTTCATCTCTCCTTGTGGTTGCATCGGACTGCTAGAAATTTAGACAATCTGAATAAAAACTTTTTCATATTCCGAATTGCAGAGTCGAATTATTATTGTTGGAATTTTAATGACCAGCATGGTAAATCATATTACATCCCTCCTGGGACAATTTTCACCAAAGAGTGGAAAAAATTGTTTGGTTTCTTTTAGTTATTTAACATCCTCAGATCTCCAGAAATGGAACCTTACCATAATATAGAGTTTCGTGTCATGTTCAGGACATCGTATAGTGGAGTCTTATCGTTCTGCATGAAATACAGGGAGGGTATTCTAAACTTTGCTGACAGGGCAGGTAGTTAACAAAAGAAAAACAGTGGTAGACCACAAAAGATATCAAAGTTTCTGGATAGAAAACTTAAAGCCGTATACCATGAAAATAGAAAATATACAGCAAAGCAAATGAGAAATGGTTCGAAATTGGAGTCAATATTTGTTACACAACTGTGTGAAATCAACCGAATGAAATTGGATTTACATAAAAATCAAATTATAATCAGCACTATCACCCCAAAAGAAGATTAGGATAAATGGGCTAAAAATAATCATGGTGTGTGGACAAATGGATGAAAGTATAGAAACACGACTGTGTTTTGGCGATGGTGATGATACTGGAATTTTTTTTCTGGTGCCGAACAAATAAATCATATAAAGATGAATACCAAAAGAAGACAAGTAAATTTCCCAAGTCATTAATAATATGGGACCGTATGTCCTTTAAAGGAACTGTGAGGATGAAGTAATTTTTCAAGATGATAATGTATCTTAATGGAACACTTTTGGTGGACAGTTTTAAAAATTGGTCCATGAAAAACTTCCATCCTCCACAAAAGATCTATTAACTATCATTTAAGAATTTTGGAACCGATTTGATTAAGAACATTGCTCTAAATTTGTGAAATCCATGTCTTATTGTGATAATAATTCGAGGAAAGGCAACGAAGTATTAATTCTATATTTTTATCAATAGATTCTATCATTTTTCCTCAATAGCTGGTTATTTCTTAATATTTTTCTCTGTATAGCTTAGAAAAATTTACCATTGATTCAAAAAATATTTTATACAGCCAAAATGTTAAGCTATTGTGACGTGGTATGCTATCGAGAGAGGGAAAGGGAGATCAATTCCCCAACCCTACGGTGTTTGAATCAACAGGCCCCAAGGACTGACCGCTAAAACAGTAGCAGAATGAAGGTCAAAAGCTACCTGCACTCCATAATCTATAATCGGTTGGACAGAGAAAGGAATGCAGGTCACTCTAGTAGCATGAACGGAGGAAAGAGAGGAAGAAAAAAAGTCAGATGATTGGCCAAACCCTTTAGCACCAAAATGATACCTTCTCGTAAGAGGAAATTTGGAAAATATTTTTAGTTTTGAGGACAGAAGTCGGCGGATAAAGACGTCGGTTCGCAGCCTAAAGCTCCGGGAGGTCCCCGTAAAAAGCATAGAACAGAATCTTTGAACAGAAGTCAGCAGAAGGGCCGATACAGCCGATTCTGTGGGGATGTCACTCGTCCGTAAGAGAAAGGAACCCGAGAAGTAAGCCCTGTCAAAGATAAGAACAACTTAAACTGTTTTTCCTTCTACCCTTCTTAAAAATTGGAATTATGTATTCAGAAAAGGAAAGAGAGAAATTGAAAGGACTCGGTTTCATCAACCGTAAATAAGTGAGTGGACTTAGATACTTTCTCAAGTAAAAGAAAGAAAAGAAAAAAAGAAAGAAAAAAAGGAGAAAGAAGAAAAGACAGTTGAGAGAGACATTTGTGTTTGACATTGCCTGCTGGCTTAATCTAGCCGATAGTTTAAAAGGAAAGGAGAAAAGAAAAAGGAACTGTTTCTTAAATCTCATAATTATTTGTTTGGCCGTCGCTTATTAAAACTTTGTTATATTCTAAATGCTCCCTTGTGTTGAAAACTATTGGTTATGTTATTTAACTATCGAGTCGCCTTCTTTTGCACATATGTTTTTCAGCTTCGTATCGCTTTTATTAATTCTCGCTAAATGTCTTATTCACCTTAAAACATTATAAGGGAATTTTTGGAAATTTGATTACAGTGAATAAGGTTTTGTTTTAACCTAGAAGTCCATGCTTTCCGTTATCCGAGGGGGTAAGAAAACGAAGGACTTGGTGGGGTATGTGAAACTGAATTGGAAATCCCCTTTTGCCAGCGTCGGAGATCAGACTAGCCCCAAATTAACCTCCACATTATTTGCCAGTTACTATACGCCCGAAAAAGGAGTCTTGACTCGGACTTATTTTGCGGAGGGGCAAGTGCCAGACTGCCCTCGACGTCACATGCGCATAAAATAAACTCTCGTCCTGAGATACTTATTTATGCAGCGTCACACTATGAAATAAAAGTGTTTTGCATCTTCCTATTACTAGTTTATTAATAGCTAAAAAGAAAAAAAACAAAAACAAACTTAAATTGATATACTCGAAGTGTGATAATTCCATGATTTTTGCCCGGGGAACGTAAACCTAATGAGAATTTTGATAGTCGGTGCACCAGGTGCGGAATAAAAGAACTGCATGAAAAATTTAGATTTTAAGATCTGAATTGATTACAAAAATAAACGAAATAAAACTTTACAATAACCGAAAAATAAAAACAAACAAACAAAAAAAAAAAAAAAAACAAAAGCAAAAAACAAAACACACACACTTCAATGTCAAAATGGAATATTCGGTTTTGTGAAGTGATTTCCTTTCGAAGTATATTCATCTTATATGTGAGAAAACATTGTGCGAAGATTGATGTTGAAAACAATTCTATCGGAGCCGCGATTAATTATCAGAGCAAATCAACGAAACAATCCGTCGTTAAAAAAAGAACAAAAATAAGTTATTATAAAATCAAATAAATTATAATAATTCTTTTTCAATTTGATCTTTTTATAAAGACTACTTTTTTGTTTTTTTTAGATATGGGATTTTAAAGCAAAATAGGAAAATTAGCTTTCCCAATGGGAAAAATAATCGTCGATTTATATAGCAATCTAGTAAAAACTTCAGGGTGTCCTCATGGTGTAATGGTTAAAGCGATGGACTGTGGAATCGTAGTAAGCGAGTTCGTACTCCAGTCACGCTATTACGTTCACTTTCGTGCAATTACCCTTGAGAAAGGTATGAACCCCCTTATCCTCCCAGCTATGGGTTAAATAGTACCACTAAAGTTATTCTAGGAGAATGGCTTTGGCATTAAATAACCTACAAAGGTTGATATGTCATTAAACAAAGACACCAAACTAAAAACATGCTTGAGAAGCAATTGTTTTGTTTTCATATTTTTATGTGGAACCCAGACGAAAAAACTAACATATCACACACACATAACCCTGTGTGTAAATGCATTGGACAATATTACGACAATAATAGAAACACATGAAGATATATCGAGAAATCGTCTTCAAACATTGCCCCCAAGTGACTTTTACATCATTTTAAAGGATCTTCAAAACACGGTTTTGAAAGACGGTGGACGGATAAGTAAACAGTTACGACACATTTGAAACATACTCCGCCCGTGTTTGACATTCCCAAAGGAGAGCTCTGTGCCAGGTGTCTGCAATAAAAATCATTTAAAGATCAGTTGAAGACACTTAGATTCAAAAATAATTTTCGTTTCAATTAATGGATATGCTACATCACCAGTTGAATTTTGTCGCTTTTCTTATGGCATATCGACTGGATATTTATCCGTGCCTCCTACCAAGCAGAATTTAACGCAAGTTATTTTTTTATACTGAGGATATAGTGAAGGGAGAGGACGGGCACGAGATGAGGCTCGCGGGCTGCTGATCAATGCTGGTCATAGAGTCACAAGGTGCAATGTAAACTGTGCTAGCCTTTGCTAAGTCTCCCGGCACGAAGCCAGGTGACCTTGTTGGTTTTAGATACATTAGACCCGAAGGTTTAGTGCAATGTGAATCTATACTTGTCATTGTTGCCAGCCGGTAGAAATGTCGGGTGACCTGAATCACTACCGATCCGAAGACCGTAATCGACCACCGAAGCGGCATATTGACACTTCAAAGTTATTTTTAAAAACATGAACACTTTTCCATACAAAAACTTTTCTCTTGACTTTGACTTAAGTTTGAAACAAGTTGAGAATAAGAAAAAATAGTAGAAAAAGAAATATTGCAATTAGCTTTATCACTTTTGTGCATCTTTATATATATATACATATAAATCTCCATCTATATATATATTTATAGAGATGAAGATTTTTGGAAATACTCAATTCGGTCGGAAGACTATTCTAGGATAGTAGTGGATAGTTCCATATGTGTAATTATTCTTTATTTAATATGAATTATGTATAATTAATTAATTTTTATTGATTAATGCATTCATGTTAAAATGTTTAACGTTTAGTTCAACCAGCTGTCAACATGTTTTGCATAGGTCGGTTTAAACAACGACATTTTATTGGTTGTCGTCAATCGCAAACAGACATCCGCAAAACAACTGGCACCTCGTATATAGTCTTATAAAATTCATTCTGTTTTCTGAAATTCTTCATGGAATTTTACTGAGAATCTTTTAAAAAATTAATATGAGTAACACTCAAGATATTTCATCATCATTATTAAGGCATGCTGACAGCAGGAATTCCTTTGATTCTGTCTCTATTTCTCGCCATCTGTACCTATTGACCATCACTCTTGGTAGGTCCTCTTGATTGCATCCAGTGTTCGCACAGAGCTGGTGAATATAAGCCACTAATCCAAAGCTGTATATCCATGTATAGGATTCCATTATACATTATTAATTCGTCCATACTTCACCAGCAGTTCTCAGCATTTCTTGCTCGTCTAACTTGGTCGGCTTGCGTGATAGGAGTGGTTGTATAGCTGCTGCTTTGTAAAGTGCTACTTCTTGGATTTGTTCAAAGTAGTGAGTAGCATCCTTTTGTAGTTCTCATTTAACTTTTTCTCCAAGCGTTTTGGTAAAATTAAAGTGGTGCAGTTATACAGTAGTTCTGACACGGGTACAGCTCGGGAGAATTCACTTTTCATTTTATCAGAGATATCATTGCTGGTTGATTAGATGCGTTTTATGGCATATTAACCTTTATAGGTTTTATCATGTCAAAAACTTTTCATATATATATATATATATATATATAATTTGTTAATAGATATTCTGTGGGGAATACTTTAAAAGTGCCAGAACTCATTTTTTTGCTCACAGTTAAATGGTTTCCAGTATTGCTTTCTAACACAAATAATTTTGCCCAGTCGACTAGGGTTGGAGAATATACCGACCGCACCTCTGCAGAAGGATAAGACCACCCCCAATCAGTGTCCTGGATATAACACTAAACGATCTGATGGTGAGGTTCCAGTAATGCTGGAGCTTTGGGGAATGCGGAGTACTCCTTCATTGCCATCGCTCCCAAGTCCACTCTAGCCTGGAGTAGTAGCACCTGATAAGGTCCTATCTATGGGTCAAACAGAATCAAACTGCCTGCTTATGCTAAACTGAACTACTTGAAATAGAACTGTTTTAATAATTAAACTGCGTACTTATATTAAACTGAATTGTTCGAATTATAATTGTTTGACTAAACTGAATAGGTTGAAATAGAAGTGTTTGGACAATTTATCTGTGTACTTATGCTAAACAGAATTGTTTGAAACAGAACTGTTTATTTGTATAAAAACGGACTTGACATTAAATTAACTACAAAGGTTGATATGCCATAAAACCCAAATAAATAAAACATAACAAACAAATAGTTTTATTTGTTTACAATTAAATAGTTTCAAGTATTACTATTTTAAACTAACAATCTAATTTAACATCAGTCATTTTTTGTTTCCCGTTAAATGGTCACACAGTCCAATTTGACCCAAAGCTGCGGGTCCTAACAGGTACTACAACTCTTGGTCGAAGTGGACATGAGGATAATGGCAATGAATAAGTATCCCACATTCCCCAAAGCTCCAGGACTGAAACCTCATAATCATATAATTTAATGTCCTATCAAGGAAATTCGTTGGTGGTGGGGGGTCTTAACTCTTTACAAAGATGCAGTCGGCATATTTTGGGATGAAGAAAGAAAGAACTTTGAAAGGAAATATAAAAGATTAAATATATCAAATATTCATATGGTCAGTAAACTGTTAATAGTAGGCCAGGATTCCCTTTTGCATATATTGACATCGCTCACAGTAGATGAGATCTTACTACCGAGGTATATTAACTGGCTTAATAATTTCAGAGGCTTGTCCTTTAATGAGGAGATGATACCATTTTAATTGAATCACATGAAGTTATTTATCACTCGGTTTGTCAGTCACAACTAAACAATGATACTAGATAATCATTTTACATCTTGAGCGCAAAACCTTTTCTATGAACAAATAGAATGCTTTTTAAGCAAATGGGAATAATTATTTTAGGAAGAGAAAAGTTTTTTTTTTAATTTAAACATTTTTTGACGTTTGGAACTTTAAATTCTGTAGAGTAGTGCGCTAACATGTGACATCATGATAAATTTGGCTTTACATCTCCTTTCAAACTAAAACACTTAGGAAAGGTATGAACTTCTTTATTTCTCCAGGTAGGGGTTAAGAACACCACTATTGTTTTTATACGAGAATTGCTTTGGTATTAAATAACCTATGAAGGTAGATATGCCATTAAACAAAGAAACTAAAACCAAAACTAAGATGCCTTATAATTTGATGATTAAAAACATATCAGAATCCATTTCAATAAGAAATCATTATCAATTATTATTTGTTTTTTATGCCAACTTAAACATTTTCAGTTTTTACTATCTTTTCACATCGGCTAATAAAAATATTTGCCCAGAATATATACACTATCAATACATTATTTACAGATTCTGTTAAGTACAGGGTGACCACCCCCAAAAAAAAAACAGAACCAATAAACTATTTTTTATTACTTCTACAAAAATAAAGCAAAATAATTTTAATTTTGTACACGCGAACTTCTGGACATGCTGGTGAATACTATGGTCCCAATTTTTCAAGCACGGAATTTACTTCATATCCTGAAAAAAAGAAAAGGCTAGAATTAAATTTATGAATTTCATTCAAAAATATATGGGTTTTGGTTTTTGTGGGGTCACCTTGTAATTCCTCCGATAATCCCGCAAAATGCCCTCTTAAATCCTTTTCCTACTATTTTTTCTAAAATCATCCGATTGGCCCAGCGGTTAGAGTGTTCGCCAATGGCCCGGGAGACCTGGGTTCAATCCCAGGTCGAGTCATACCAAAGACTTTAAAAATGGAACTTGATACCACCTTGCTTAACACTCAGCATTATAAGGTACGGTTCAAGGGTAAAGTGGAGCAATCCTGGGAATGGAGTAGCGCCCTCCCCTACACCTTGGTGTAGTAGCTATCGAAAAGGGAGCCTTCGGGTCACCCTCGACTATGGTCGCTAACTTTACTTACTTACTTATGATTGGTTTTGATTTTCGGCTGTTTGTTCTCAAAATATATTACTCTATTATCAAAAAGATTGAATTGGTTCGTCGACTTAGTTTTTAAAATCTGTTTTTCCTGTAAATTTCCAGTTTAAGCAAAACTATTGAAAAAATATCAACTATAGAAATTTCATTGATTATTCTGAAAGTTTAAATTCGATTACTTTTCCTTATTCTATCAAGTAAAGTAGACAATCCTAATATTCCTATCTCTCTCCAAAATGAAATCTTCCTTTTTTCTTATTTTGGTTTCTCATCTTTGTATGTCCTATCATCTCAGTATCAGACTTCTATTTCAATCTCTCGATACTAGAACCCAGACTGAAGTAAAATATTCTACATCAAGTCTTATTAGGGTTTTATATGTTTTTAAAACATCTTTTAAATCGCTCGATATATAAATGTATTATCAATTATTGGTTTTGGTTTTAAAATTTTGGTTTCTTTGTTTAATGGCATACTAACCTTTATGGGTTAACTAACGTCAAAACCATTCTTGTGGAAGAGTGGCAAAATCTAACCCATTTTGGGGTAATAAGGGGGGGTTCATACCTTTCCCAAAGTATGAACCCCCTTGTCCAATAAGTAAACGTAAAACGTTCAAAATGAACCTAATTGCGTGACTGGAGTTTGAACTCACGTACTATGATATCGTAGTTCAGCACGTTAACCACAACGACACAGAAATCCTCCCACAGGTTGCAGTTTTAAGAAATATCCATGAAGCCGACTCTAATGAATAGGGCATTAGAATTGAGGAGAATAAAAGTCACAAAGAATGATGGATTACTGACCTGTTTTGATTATAGTGTCTCAGACGATTTTAGATTTTCGTTGATAAAAAAGCTGACAGCTAAACCCATTTACTACAAAATCACAGGAAGGAATAATTTCCAAAGGGAATTCTTGTATAAAATATTAAAGCTCTTCGAATGCATCGTTATAAAAAGCCATAACTATGTTCCTAATCACTTATATACAAACTTACAGAATACCCGGTGATCAAATTTGATGGCTTTTTACCGAGATAATCAAGAAAATCGAAATAAAACGATCTAACAAATCGTTTTATGCATATATCAGTAAAATACAAGAGTGCAGGCCTCCGGACCTGGAAATTGTCTACTATCTAAACAATCCTTTTATAGTGGCAAGTTCAAAGCAAACGGAGTATGCAACGAAAGTGGAAAAGAAGTCTGATCAGAGTTGATAATCACTACTTAGTAACACTATTTTCATCAATACTACAGTTTTTCTACACAACTACACACCTAACGAGGGTATCATCTTTTGTTGGACAAAAAATGGCTGACGAAGAGTGCCTATCTATAAACAGTAAAAAAAATAAAACTCATGCCATTACACCCGTGTGACCAAAAGTAAAATTGCAACATCAGTGTTAGAAAAAATAAATTTGCAACACGTCAGGATAGAAAAAGGAAAATAATGATAAAAATGAAAACTCTTTAAGGAAAAATAAATTTGCAACACCTCTACTTGGATAAATAAGATTGCAACTCCACTGTTTTAAAAAAAATCATTCGCAACACAATTGTTTTTTTAAAAAAATTGCAATCCTCTGTAAGCAAAAATAAAATTATAACTCCTCTCAGCAAATTAAAATTGCAACACCTTTGAGAGCAAAAATAGAATTCTTATACCTCTGTAAACAAAAATAAAATAGTAACACCTCAAAGCAAAATGAAATTGCAACACATCTAATAAAAAAGGAATTGTTGCACCTCTGTAATAAAAAATAAAATTGAAATAGGAAAAATTAAATTACTTACATCGAGAACAAAATAAAATTCCAAACATTTATATCTGAAAAAGCGTATGTTAGAGTCGCAATGAGGTTTTTCTTCTTCCAACAGCATCCGCATATAATATATATTATCATACAATATCAAATAATATGATGTAGATGGGGGACCTTTTTGAATTGTTACATATTCAGGTTATTCTTACTCGGTCTGGTTACTTGGTTGTATTTTTAGTATAAATTGGTGATAAATAATACCTAATACTATTTGTTTTGACTAATTAATGTTCCTCTTGAAGAAGAAAATCGTTGCATTTTTGGTTTAGAAGGAAATTACTTTTTTTTAATCAAAAATTACCCGGATACTTATTTTTGGATGATACTGTAATATTCAAATTTTAGAGTTTGATGTCGGTTTTAAATTAGACAAACGAATATATTGTATCTAATTTTGTTCTTTTCACTTTATTTGGTTAGCGGCACTGAACATTATTATTTGAGTCTGATTATTTCTTTTAATTCTCTATTAATCTCAAAAGATTCTAATTTTGTGTTAGTTCATTAATAATTCCAGCTCATTAGTTGTGTATACGTTAACCGTCTTTTTATTCAAGAGTATTTTCCAGTTTTCCACTTGATTAGCTATAAAATCCGTATTCATCAGAACTAAATAATTACCTATAATGAAGTTTAGTCATCTAAGTGCAATTATATTTTTCATAGTCTTTTTAGTAGTTTGTTATATTTCTATTTTATTTCTCCATCATCTTCATTAACACTTTTTGCTACCATTCTTTAATTTTTCTTGTTTTTTGTTCTCTATTGTCGTTTCTTCCAATGTTTTTGCTATTTCACACTGTCATTCGATGTCTTTCTCTTTCATTCATTTATTCATTCTCCTCCTCTTTTTCTTCTTGATCTTGTTGTTGTTGTTGTTGTTGTTGTTGTTGTTCTTCTTCTTCTTCTTCTTCTTCTTCTTCTTCTTCTTCTTCAAACAGTCTTAATTTTCTTCATTATCTACTTTTAGCTTTTATTGTCAGTCATTTATATTTTTCTAAGGATAAATGTTTTTAAGTTCCAAAATTTTCAAATGAATTTCTCAAAAATGTCTGCCGCAATTCTATTATTCCAATTATACTGCAATATTCTTTCTTTGAATTCATTATCAGTAATATTGTTGACGTATTTCAGAAGTAATTTTGGCTATTATACCTTGTGATGATTATAATTTTACTACTTGCATTTTTTCACATCAGCACATGTTTTTAATTGGACAACAAGTGACAAAGTTTTTAGTGCTATGGTCTGGATAGTTTCAATTCTTCCTCTAATCTTCTGTTCATCACTTTTCCTTATTATGTTCTTGGGGATTATTTCAAGGGATTCCATTAAGATTGATTTTGCTGTCACTTTCACGTTCCTCAGCTTCCTCAGCTCTCTGGTAAGATCCAGGTATTTGTGAAGCTTTTGCCTTCTTTCCACCTTCCTCCTAGTTATTTGGTGCTGCTAAATTCACTGAATAACAGTTTCTTTTTTTCTTGTTAGTTAAAACTAGGTATGGCCTTCTAAACTGGATGGTGTAATCGATTTGGATCTCAATGTGTAATCTGGATAGTCTTCACTCATCCTCTTATTTCCAAGTCTTCCAATCCTTTACCAACCCTAGGGCATTGTTTAGAGCCCACAAATTACAATTGGTATTAAAATCACATTCAAGTTCTATATTTTTTTTAGTTAACTTGCAAAGTCTACGTACTTGTCTCTCTTTTTGCTTTCATTTATTTTTACTCTGTGGTCTGCCAGGACCACAAGGTCCATTATTCAGCAAGTTCTCTTTTTTTTTAACTATCACTTGGTCTAGTTGTTTGGCCGAGGTTATGGGATCTGTTTGTACCTTATATTATTATTATTATTATTATTATTATTATTATTATTATTATTATTATTATTATTATTATTATTATTATTCACTCATTAGAGCTTTTCACATCAGCGTTAGGCGATGGTTTTTCACTGGAGTCTGAGTGACAGCAAGTCTCCTCGTCTCCGGGACTCTTCTCAGTATTCTGGCCGTTCTCAATAATGCTGCAGTTTGGATGGTCTCCACCCGTCCACCAACTTCCAAGTCCTCTAGTCCCTTTAGTAATCCTTTTGTTACTCTTCCAAACGCAACAATTACAATTGGTATAATTGTCACCTGCACGTTCCACAGTTTTTTTTCAATTCCCTAGCAAGGTCGAGGTAATTATTCTTCTTTTCACATTCTTTCAGTTTTATTCTGTGGTCAGCCGGGACAGCAAAGTCGACAATTTTAAAAGTTTTCTTTTTTAGTTTATTATTATTATTATTATTATTATTATTATTATTATTATTATTATTCATTTGAGAGTTTTTCAAACCAGCATCGGCTGATGGTTTTTCATTGAACTTTGAGTAACAGCAAGTCTTCTTAATTTTCCAGGGTTCTGTTCAGTATTCTAGCCGATCTTAACAGTGCTTTCATTCGGACGGTCTCCACTTGTGTCCTTATTTCCAATTCTTGTAGTCTCTTTACCAATCCTTTGGTGGCTATTCCGTGTGCATCGATTATAATTGGTATCACCGTCACTTCATTATCCATAGTTTTTTCAGCTCCCTAATAGGGTCCAGGTACATATCTCTCTTTTTTCTTTTTTTTCAATTTTACTCTGTTGTCAGCCGGCACAGCAAAGTTCACAATTTTACAAGTTGTCTCTCTTTTTTTTTTAATTGACTATCTCTAGATCTGGTCGTCTGACAAAGATTGGATGATCCGTTTGTATATCAAAATCCCTGAGAAGTTTGTGCGTCTCGTTCCCTGGGACGGATTTTAGGTTGTGCATATACCCCTTTTTCGAATGGTCAATTTAAAATTTTTTGCACAGTTCCTGGTGGATTATCTTCACCACCCAGTTGTGGCTGCTATTGTAATTTCTTTGCACTAATTTACTGCATTCACTTGTTATGAAATTGATCGTTTCATTTCTATCACCACATAGTCGACATTTGCCATTTTGTTGAGTCTTACCTAATCTTGTCTTGATAAAGTTGGTCCATACGGCGGTGTTCTGTGCTGCTATCTGGAGAGATTCAGTTTTTCTTAGCTATGTCCAAGTTTTTTGGTGTGAAATTTCGTTTGTTTGTCTTTTGAAGTGTTCATAGAATTGTTTTCCTTCCTATTTTTGTTTTCTGGTTAATTTTCATCTGTTGATGCTCGTGTCGTTTGTACTGTTTCTGATGTCTGTAATTAGTCTTGTTCTCTCCGGTCCACTTTAAGAATAGTCCTGAGCTTCTTTCGAGGGGAGACAACTCAGGTGTTTATCCCTTTGATGAGAATTCTGCTACGCAGTTTAGTTTCGAATAGTTTTCTTGTTTTCCTGGGTCTTTTTTTATTGTTTCTTTCTTCAATTGTTTAATGGTATCCACATCCAATATTCCCAAGTATTTGTAAGTTTCCTTTTCTCTAACCGTCCTGATTTTTTTTATTGGAAAGTTCTATTCCTTCTGACATTTGTTGTTTACCGATGTTCATTATGAGCATGGGACATTCTTAAGGTTTCCAATTTTTTTTCATTTTGTGCAAACTTTCATGCATTCGGGTATGTCTGTTTCTTGAAATCATCTATTTATTTAGAAAGCTGATCTGTCGTGGATGGAAGTAAATTCTTTAAACCAAACTTCATGTATGCCATTATGCGCCGGCGTTTTCAATTTTGTTACTTTTGTGGGTGTAGCTCTGAGTGAATCCACGTGTATTTTCGCTTTCGTCCGCACATATCCCAGTGTTTTTCATCTGTCTTAGCATTTTTGCTTGTTGTTGCAAATTTCTTATTTGTGTTTCCATTCTAATTTTTTTTAATCCAGGCTTTTAAATTTCTGTTCCTGTTCTTTAGGGAAACACCGATTTTATTATAGACAAATTTTGCTCCTGCGTTGATTAGTTCGTTTAATTGCGTTATTGCTCGTTCAGATATGTGGTAATAATTTGTTTTTTTTTTTTTTTTTTCACTCTCTGCTTTGATATTTTTCCAGTTTTGATTCCTGAGAGATGGTAATGTAATCTTCTTTTCAAACATAATTCGTTTTATAAGCTCTACCTTTATTTTTCTTCTTGTGTTAGTCTTTGTTTGGGTGTTTGGTGTTTCGATTACTATTGTTTTGATGTTTAATTCGGTTGAAGGTTTCTTGTTTTTCAGTATTTGGGGTCTCGATTATTTTATTAGGGTCTTGTTGACATAATTCCCGATTTATATGTTGCTGTATTTCAAATATTTCATGGTAACAAATATAACTTTTACTTTATCATCGTCCTATCTTGTTCGGCCAGTCTTTGAATTGTTATCTTAAATCTACCGCATTCTTCCTAGATTTCTTCTTCTTCTTCTTCTTCTTCTTCTTCTTCTTCTTCTTCTTATTATTATTATTATTATTATTATTATTATTATTATTATTATTATTATTAGCGACTTTTTCTCATTCTTAATGATTTTTGCTTTTCACCGAAATCCGATTGATGGCAAAGTTTTCTCACTTCATGATGTATTCTAGTCGATCACAGCAGTGCTGTGAACTGTTTCAGGCACCTCAGCTATGATTGCTATTACTGTAACCTTCATATTCCATGACCTTTTTAACTCTCTGGCAGATTCAAGATACTTATTGAGTTATATTTTTCTTTTATATCATCTATATCATCTATTTGAACGGTGAAATTCTCTAGTTGACAATTTCATTTTTTCATGTTCACTACAACTAGTTATGGTATTCTGAACGGGATTGGGTGATAAGCTTTTTTTTCAGAGTCCCTGAAATTGAGTGGATCTTATTTTAAAAAAACAAGTTCTGGTTAATATGTGGGAACCAATTTTATTTTAGTCATATTATTTTAGTAGCTTTATTATTTTATTCCTTGCAAGTTTTTCACGCCAGTTTTGACTGGTAGTTTTTCTCTGTATTCTTAGTGACAGAAACTCTCTTCAGGTTTTCAGGACTCTTCTAAGTATTCTACCAAATTTTAACAGTGCTGAGGTCAGAAGAGTATCAATTCTTCCTTTGATTTCCAGTTCACCCAATCTCTTTTCCAGGTGCTTCAGAGTCGTTCCAAGTGGTTTAATTACAATTGGTATCACTGCTGTCTTCATGTTCGACTCACTCGCAAGATTCAGGAATTTTTCTATGTATTTGATTTCTTTTATTTACTGTCTATAGTTCTCTGGAACGGTAAAATCCACTTGATGACAATTTATTTTTGGTTTTAAATTGATACTAGGATTGGTTTTCTGTTCGAGATGTGATGATCAATTTGTATCTCAAAATCCCGGAGAATTTTGTTCGTCTCATTTTTTCGGATAGGTTCGGATTTGTGCATTTACCATTTATTTGTTGGGTCTTTCTTTCTTTCTTTCTTTCTTTCTTTCTTTCTTTCTTTCTTTCTTTCTTTCTTATACTTGTTATTCTCTTGTACATAATCGATTTTAACTTCCTCGTTGTTCATCTTCTTTTGTACAGCTCGACAACAACAGAAATCATCGTCTTCTGTTTTTATTGCAGGATTATATATTACCGATACCGAACTTATCACGTTTACGTCTATAATTAACTAGACGACCCTTGAACCCATTGGGTTCTGTTGGTAACCGTGATTCATGATGTTATTGAAAATTACAAAGCATTGGTCGAGAAATAATGATTTCATATAAGTGAGAAGTCAATCCATTTGAGTGATAATTGCATGAACTAAGTCTGTAAAACTATTTAGGAATAAATGATAAAGAAAAAATTGCATTAGGAAATTGAACTTTTTTGCGTACTTTACGAGTGAAAGAGCGATTCACAGGATGTAGGAATTTCTGTTCAGAAAAGAATGAGGGATTCTAATAAGCATTTAATAGTTATTTCCATCATAACAAGAATTTCTTAGATTAACGAATGATATTCAGTGAAAACACCGACTCCTCAAAATTATCATTCAATTTCAATTACACATTGGACTGAAAATTGCTTTATTTAGACAATCTTGAGAGAAAGGCTGTAATAAAAATGTCGCTATAGTAGGCAGATTTTCTGAGTTTAGGTTACACCAACGTCACCCACCCACACACAAACGCGAGCGCACACACACACACACACACACACACATATATATATATATATATATGTGTGTGTGTGTGTGACAGACAAAAGTGTAAATGAGTAAATAAAAACAACGATCTACAAATTAATAAATATAATTTCTTTAAATTAAGGGAAAAGTTTGTGGAAAAACAAAAATTACAAAGTATTTTCTTGTAATAAAATATAATATTAATCAGAGCGTAAATATTTACCAATATTTAAATTATGAAAAAAAGAGATGATATTTTCGATTTGGTAGTTTGTGTGGTCTAAGTGTGATAGATTTTGTATTAGAGTGACACTGTGAAAAGAGAAAAATGTATTTATTGTAACCTGATATGGTAGGTCTAAATTATAAAGAGAAATTCTAGGGAGAGAGAGAGAAAGAGAGAGAGAGAGAGAGAGAGAGAGAGAGAGAGAGAGAGAGAAGAAAATAATAAGAAAAACCAGACTGTGAGTCTACGGGAAAGGCCAGATGACCTCCGAGTGACTCAGGCCAAAACACTCGTCGTGGGTAGCCAGTGAAGGGTGAATGACTACGGTAATTAAAAATGACTAAAAAAACAGAGGTCCAAAATCTTCAGCGCAGGATACGGATATGCCCTGCCTTCGAAATCAGGTGGGTGATGAGGTAAAGACGCGAGTGAACACTAGGCATGATGATGTGAAGATAGTGGAAAGTTGTGCCTCTCATTTTGTGGTGAGCTCCAAAAATGGGTCTCATATCAGACGCGAACCGGTGAGGAGAAAACCAGCAAACAAGCACATAAGAACTACAACAGAAGACCAGAAAGAAAATTCAAGGTCTGCCTCTGCTCTCTTTCTCCTCATGACATGTTTCTCTTTGTCCAGGTAACGCGGGTGACCCTGTTTTCATACCCAGTTTCTTTCTTCCGACGACTACTTAAAAAGTGTTGTAGAGTTTCGTATGTTCGTCACTTTTCTCGCGACGAGGTTACAACAGGGTTTGACATCTACTTAAGACGTAGCAATGCAGCCTTTAACTCGTTTGAGTTTGTGGTGGTACAACCGTACATTGGTGTGTAACATTATATTATGCCTTAAACAGATATGGGGCTACAACTGATTATTTTTATCAGAATATTTTAACGCTATAAAAATGTGAACCATTTTTATAGCGCTAAGATATTCGTACTTATAAATTTAAGGTATTTAACAGATATTGAAATAAATGCATTCTTGAAAGCAAAGTATGTTAAATTTTCCCTCAAAAGAAATAAACTGAAAAGATAGCTGAGTAGATATTGAATAAATCCATATCTACTAAAGAAAATATCTATTTCTTCACTACTACTGAGGTAAGCTCAAAATTACATTTTTAAAAAGTTGAGGATATAATTCATGATTCTAATTGGTTAAAAATGTATTTTCAACAATCTAGCAGATAAAAAGATTTCTTATGTTATTTTGGGTTTTGATCCTTCAATTTTTTTTTTTTTTTTTGTGACAAGGCAAATAATGTCGTCTACGAATATCTCGAAGATATTTTAAAACGAGCGGGTAAAGCCCGATTGGTAAATAAATACGAAAACCCAGATACAAAAATTACTGCCTCTCTAACATTTTTTAGTATGGAAATCAGTTGATTTCCCGTGTGTATATATATATATATATATAGACAAAAAATTAGAGGAATCAGTAAAAGAGAGACAAAATCATTCTAAAAATTAAAAAATTTGCGAGGGCCTTTCGTCTGGCTCTATTCATGGAAAGCACCGGAAGATTAATAAAAACGAGTAATTTATTTTAAAGTATGAGACGACTGCGTGACAGGGAGAGAAAAAAATATGAAAAACTATGTGTCACTTAAAACGTCCCCCAATCCATGTAAAGTATGACTGCATCTCTGTTTACATAGAAAGGGGCGATCTTAAGCAATATAGATCGCCTCTAAGATGTTCAATCGGATTTTATTCCTGGCTCTATGTACAACAGATAAACAGTCATCTTGATAGTTGGTCCTGCAACTATTTATAGCTAACAGATGTTCTCCCATAGCCGTTATATATATATATATATATATATATATATATATATATATATATATATATAATTTATTCATTTATTAATATTTTCTCTGTCAAAAAATAGATACAACTTACATAGTTTTTTTTTACTGTTTTAAGGTTTAAACCATTATAAATTCGAATATACATTTCTACCAAACCCAATGCACACACACACACACACACACACACACACACACACACACACACACATATATATATATATATGTGTGTGTGTGTGTGTGTGCGTGCGTGTGTCTGAGTGTGTATGTTTAGTCAACTTCTTTGCTCGAGCAAGATGGGACACGAGGTGAATTTTTAAGAGTTTAACGGAATTGAATTCAGAGTTTTCCTTTTCTGGAAATGGTTGCCATACCAAAGTTAAAGAACCCAGTCCAACTGACTTATTACCGATAACTGGAAGGAGAATAGTTGGATTCCTACTTTGCTCAATGTTATTTGCGTTATGAGAAATGCAATCAGTCTTGTCCAGGATTTGAACTCGCGTCCATTCATTACGACGATAACATTACACTGCGAACGTCCGAGCGTCTCTATAAGTTCTTTTTTTTCTGAACAATGACCTTACAGCCCATATACAATATTGCTGAACACTTATACTTAAAAGATTAGGGATATATGGGGTGTTCTCGAGACGTTTTGGCTAACGTACTCGAGTTGTGACACCGGAGTTAGTGAGTTTAAACTCCAGTCACACAATTACGTTCACTTTTGGACAGATACCCTTGGGAAAATTACGAACTCCTTTATCCCATCAGCTTTGGTTTAAATAGCATCACTAGTGTCCTTTTAAAAGGATGGTTTTGATATTAAATAACCCACGAAGGTTGATATATTATAAAAGTAAAGAAACTAAAACTGATTTGTACAATAAGATAAGTATAATGATTTAAGAGGTTTGTCAATGTTTTTAGTATTAGTTATATCAGGTCTTTTCGGAGTCTCAAGTCGACTGCACTTCTGTAAAAGGGTGAGATTTTCTAAACAAATGATGGTGAGGCACCATTCCTAGAATTTTGGAGAATGTGAAGCACCACTTCATCGTCATAACTCCCAGGTCTACCCTGACTCAAATTCATTGTACATGTTAGATTACCATCTCTGGATCAAATAAAACTTTTCAATCATTTTCTGAGGATTAGATTTATTAGTTATTTGAAATCATTCAGCAGTGTGAAAATTATAAATATCACATAGCAATACTCGATAAATAGAAATTCTTATGTCCAATAGCAATACTTGAAACAATTTAAACTGTGTACAAACAAAGGTTTAATATTAAATATGATTTTCTATGTTAAATTGGAATAACTGAAACCATTTAACTGTGTGCAAACAAATGAGACTTCACTACTCCTTTAAAATGAATGTTACCAACAAACTATTCGCTTACAAATCATACGTTTCAGATATATTCGCTCCGAATCTGAGTTTTTTTTATTTATATCCTGAAAGGTATATATAATAATAGCCATAAATCGAGCACTCTCATAACATCATACGAAATCCCTCATATATTCTATATACAAATATTCCATACCCATAGTCTTTGGACACTTATTGGATATAGCTGCAATATATATATATATATATATATATATAGCTGCAATATATAGATATAGCTGCAATATATATATATATATATATATATGTATATATATATATATATATATTGCAGCTATAACCAATAAGTGCCTAAAGACTATATATGTGGATGACTATATAGATATATATACTCCCCTATCCCCGTAGGGTTGAGTTCTCTAGCGAATGAAGTAATCGTGTTGCCATAAGCGTTTATTGCTAGTCTCTTCATATATGTATGAATTGAGGTCTCGGTAGCCGTTGAACGGATGTATGTAAACAATAGTAATTGTGATTCATAACCGTTTAAAATTTACTTCGCTGCTACTGGTTCTTCGTGACTGAGGGTTAGAGGCTTGGATTGGCCTTTGAGTCATCTGGGTTTCGATCCCAGCTACGGGAAGCTAGTATGTCTAGCCACACTGATGAGTTCTGATAGAACGAAACAGATCTGTCTGTGGATGACTATATATATATATATATATATATATTTTTCATCCTCAGACAGACTGTTTCGTTGTATTACAACTCTTCAATGTGGCGAGACACGTAGGATGCTTGAAGCTAGGATTGAAACCCGACCAACTTTACGTTAGACTTAGTATCATACCGTTCAGACAACAAGCATACCACGTCAGCTAGGGAGTTATAAGTTATTTAGTAGTAGCGTTCGTTTGTTTACATTATACCTTACCGGATACCAGAGTGCTCAATTCGTTCGGAGATTTTTGCATTATGTGGGTGGCGGCCGTAAATTCCTTCGCCAGAGTGCTCAATTGGCATTCAATAACCCAGAAAACCTTACATGCCATTAATCACTAACCATCAACAAGTAGAAATCCCTTTGTATCTATCTATAACCAGTAACGTACACACGAATATACCCATTTTCAAATATCAGAAAACGTATATGTTATCATGACGAGGCGATGAAAAACTTATGGTGAATTGTAATCACGGGAGTTATATAATATTCTCCTGAGGAATAGAAAGAAAAAGAGAAAGATGAACAAAGTTATTCAACAAATATTGAAAATATGTATTTCAAGCATACATAAGTTTAAAAAGGATTTGCCGAGTAAGAGTTTTGAATTTGAAATTGTTTTCCTTTTTGGAATTAATCAGTTAAATGTTGAGTGCATAAGGTTTTTATATTTTTTTATGTCTTTTCATTTTTAAGATTCCTCATTTGATCCTATTTCTTCCATGTTAACCTGAATCTTTCGCATAGCATGCTGGGAGATTAAATATTGTATTTTATTTTTCTTTCTTTTATTAATTATTTTATTTTTCACTCATTACAATGTCAATACTTAGAGCACCATGACAAATATAATAATTAAAAGTGCAAGATTACCAAACCATCAATACTGAGTTCGATTCAATGTCTCTTCCACAGAATCTTAGATAAGCTTAGTAAATAACTTGGATAATCTTAGATAAGCTTAGTAAATAACTAAATGTAAGACACCTGAGTTCTAGAGTGATTATCGGTGGAGAGGAAGGAGAGGAGCCTATAAATTACAGAGTCAAATTAGCAACACAGCAAACGTCTTCAAAAGTCCAGAAATCTTTCATTGGTTGAAATATAAAGTTGCAGGACCTCAGTAACGAAAACTTAATATAAATATATTCATTTACCCAAACTCTACGTGACGGGCTGGGTATGACACAAGGTCATGTTCAGCAGAAAAATATTGCTTGAATTCTGAGTTTTCTTTCTCCTAAACTGGTTGCATAATTAAGGCTCAAGAAGCCAGTCTCCCCAACTATTTACCCACATCTAGAGGGAAATATGATGAATTTATTTCTTTTCCAATGGCATTAGTACGAAGGGAAACGCAAGCAACATTTTCCAAGCGTCGATTTCATTTCCTGGGGAGGAATTCCCCGTGGGGTAGAGGCTAACCTACTGAACATTGGAGTTAGCATGTTCGAACTCCAGTCGTTCTATTACGTTCACTTTCGGACTAATACCCATGGGAAAGGGATGAACCTCTCTATTCCTGGAGCTATGGGTTAAATAGTATCCATACTGTCCTTCTACAATGATTTGGCATTAAATAACCCATGAATATTGATATGCTGTTAAAGCAAAGAAACCAAATTCAAACATTTCCTATGCTGACAATCGCCACGCCATTTGTGCTTCCCAAACATATAAATATAAATAAGGTGCATTTATTTTTCGACTCTTTCATACTTTTATTTTTGAATACTGTTTCAATGCTTTACAATTTAAAAATAAATAATACGGTACTTATGCATCAATGTTACCGCGAAAAAGCCGAACTTTCCCGAGCGTTTCCGGCAGGATAACGGAAAGAATCAGAATATTCCGGAACGAAATTTAAGCAAGCAGACGATAAGCTAAGTCAACCAATTTGTCGAAAAAACGTATGAAGACAGAAAAAAAAAAAAAAAGAAAAAAAAAAGAAAAAGACAATTTTTAATGGATAATGTTACCAAGCTTTTTGGGAGAAAAAGAATAAATCAACAGTCAATGTATGGTAATTTTCAATATGAAAAAATAGTTTGAATTTTTATTTTATCTATTTGGGTGGGGTATCATTTTTTGTCTTTTTAAATAATTTTTTTCGTATTTATGCACTTATTGTACCATGCAGAAGTAATAACGTGTTCATTTAGAAATCCATTCTTACCATGGGGGAGTGGGGTTGTAACTATTCTGTACTTTCACCTAACAATTTAATAATAAACCAGGTTATGCATTTGGTGTTACGGCATCTCCAAGCATAACTTTCCTCATTTTTTTAAGTGGCAAGGATGCTCACATGCCCGGCAACTTTTAATTTTGCCAATAAGGTTTTTCTCTCGGCAGAATTGGCTCACCATTTCTGCACATTGTAGATTTTCGCTTAGCTGCGATAAATTCATGTTTACACTTGTTTGTAACTTAGTAAACAAATTGATTGAATTATTTTATCTTAAATTTGATTAGCTAGGCGTTTCGGCGTATTCCGACTCATTCCGGAAACGCTCGGGAAAGTTCGGCTTTTTTCCGGTAACATAGATGCATAAGTACCAATAATACTTTATAATATCCATTTTTATAGTAAGATGTCGTACTAGAAATACTAAAATATTTGTGTCTTTCGTTTTGAAGAAAATTAATTTTTCATAAAAGTCGTTAGAAGTGTACTTATGGATGATAAGATAAATATCTATATCCGACATTACGTCACGCAACAACATCACCGACGTTATAATAAAAGCACGTAAAACAAGTAATTTTTTCCTTAAGAATATATTTAAATGAAATAAAATTCATAAAAGCTAATTATAAAAGATAAAAGAAGCTAAAAGAATTTAAAATGTATAAAATCACATAAAAATATATAAGGTAAAAGTTTCCAGTAAATGACATAATTTTATCAATCTTATTTATTATTCTTTACAAATTAAGACTCGATTATTTAAAAATACTTCAATGTTTTAAAGAGTTATATTCTGCAGCAAAGTGTTAACGCTAATTGTAAGGTGTTTGTCGTCATATTTAAGGCATTTTAATGGAAAATCCCAAGATAAATAACATAATTTTATTGCTTTCATAATATAAAAAAATATGATTTTAATGTGTTTGGGGTGTTTTTAAGGTTTAGTAATAGTTATGATATTTCGCGATTTATTTTCTCAAGTTTTACAACGTTTCTTCTAATTTTAAGGCAGTTTACGTATAAAACTAGGCACCTTTACATTATATTAGGGGACGATTGGTACTGTTTGGTTTTAATAAATAAACTAAATTACCGGTCGTTCCCCAAACAAAAACAAAATAAACAACAAATTCAAGACAGTGTAGCGGCCATTCTTTGATATTATTGGGATTTTCCCAACTTTATATGGTAACAAAATTGTGACGTCGGCGAGAAGAAAGAAACGCAACACGGTTTAAAATGTTATAAAAAACTTATATTTACATAGAAAGAGAGGAAAGAAAATATTGTCCTTGCAAACAGTTGGTTTGCGGGAAACTTTTCCGTAAAAGGAGTCCTTTTAACAGTTTGTATTTCCTGTGTCCTTTTGGTTGGGTTGAAGAAAATAGAGCCTTGTTTTCTTCTTCAGTTGCTGGAAAAATCATCACAAGCTTGTATTGGCGTCTAGAAGACTGAGAGAACGGGCGGGCACGTCTTGATTCTGAGGAATTACACTAGCAAAAGAGGAAGGAGAAAATCTAAAAAAAAAGGTAGCCTGTGATTGGCTGTTTTTCATCCAATCAATGGGCACCTAGTGAGCGACTCCGTAAATAATTTCAATAATATTTATATTAGAGGGTCTGAATATTTTGGCAAAAAAGTTTGAGTAGTAAAGAGATATCGCTCGCACGAGAAGAAGTCACAGAGTATTCAACTGTCTGAGAGGGTAGGCCATCGGGGATAGTATATGTTTAAGGGATCACCAAACAGTAGAGCTAGGTTTGGTTTGTTTTGGTTTTACGGCATATTAACTATTTCTCGTCATTCAACGCCAAATCCTTTTGTACAAATGATTTCTCGGACAGTTAGGAGATTTTGATCTCTCAAATCGAAGAATCTAGTTAGAATCAGATGCGAGCCACGAAAATTACCTAATTGTCAGCTACTGGCTCTTTCTTGCTTAAAAACATCCATTTTTTAAAAAAATGATCATGTACTTGCTTTTCGTCTTTACATTAAATGCAAAGTAAGTCCAAAAACACACACACACACACACACACACACACACATACACACACACACACACACACACAAAACTAATAGGACTTCTTCAGATCTTATGGATAAAATAATTCAGATTCTGAAGAAGTCCTGTGAGTTTTTTTTGTTTTTTTTGTTGGTGTTTTTGATTTATATCAAAACCCATAACAGGATGGAAATAAATTTATTATCCTAATGTGACCGGTTTTTGTGTTTTTTCTTAAAGAAATTATTGATCTGTAATGTCCTTACCAGGAAAATTTAATTGTTCACTGTTGAATGTTTTTTTGTTCTGATGGGATTACTCCCAACTCCGGTTTAAGTGGACTGAATACTACTATATATATATATATATATATATATATATGATATTTCCACCGTTATAAATAAACAATTCTCTTCTCGCCGGAAACAATATAAAAGTTAGTATAGTTAGCGAGCTTAATCGAAGTGCGACCCAAAGGTTCCCTTTTCAATAGATACTACACCGAATTTTAGGGGAGGACACTACTCCATTCTCTAAATTTCTCAACTTCACCCTTGATCCTCACGTTATAGCGCTGAACAAGGCAGCATCAAGTACCACTTTTTGAGTCTTTGGTATGACGATGTAGGATTGAACCTCGGTCTCTCGGACCATTGGGGAACACTCTACTTAATAGGCCAAAAGCTTGGAAGCAATATAAACGTACCCAGTGATGAAAAAAATAACAAACCCACAAAACATCGTTTTGGTTCGCTAATACGAAAGTTTATTCATTACTACACTTCTTAGTAGTCGTCGAGACGAGATAAACAGTGAATGAAAAATGAGTCGACCTCTTTTGCTTGGTAGAGATAGATAAAGCATCGCGAGGAGAGAGAGAGAGAGAGAGAGAGAGAGAGAGAGAGAGAGCAGACGCATGCCTTTATATTATATTTCTCGTTTACTATTGCTGTTGTCGCATGTGCATGTTCGCTATTTTTTCTTCACGGCTTTGCAACGGTTATGAGAACCACTTTCGGAGCTTGCCCAAAATGGGCACCGCAATTTTCGTTCGTCTTCACATCCTCGTGGCTGGTGTTCAGCTGCTGTCTTTATAACGTCGCGTCTCGCTGCTAACTGACCCTTTTCCTCTTTTCTACTCCACGTCCACTCCCACTCCCACTAATGGTTTTTCCGTTTGAGTTTCTTTCAGTGAATCAGAACTCGTTGCCTATTTGCTACTGATTCATTTCTATTTTTAACCCGGCTGTTCGCAGCTATGTTGTCCAGGATTTTGGAAACCTACCTTTCTCTTTCCTATTCGTTTCTCCTTTTTAATATATGTTCCTTTCTTTTCCACTGTCCTGTGGTGGACCTGTAAATCTTGCTAGGAAATAATTCGCAATCAAACGGAGTCCCTAGTTATCTTACATTTACCAATTCCTCCGCACGAGCTGGATATGACATAAGATAATTTTTTAGCAGAGTAAAATCGGGCTTGAATTAAGTTTTCTTTCTCGTAGACTGGTTGCTTAACCAAAACTAAAGAGCCTAGTCTGCCTTACTACTCACCTATTGTTTGAGGGAAAATAATTGAATTCATACCTTTCTTAAGAGTATTAATGCAACATGAAATGCAATCAGCTACGTCTAGGATTTGAACTCGTGTCGCCATGTTGGTTTCCTACGACGGGTACCTCCATATATCTAGAATAAAGCCTTTATTAATATAAATATGAATATAGGCGTTATTCTATGATCAGTAGCTCCTATTGCTTCCCCTAACTTCAGTTACTTCTTCACTTTCTTTAGTTTCTTTTTTGGTTGTTTTGTTTTGTCGCATCAGTCGCTTAGATGTTACTTTGGTGTTGCTATTCTTCCTCTTATTTATTGATAAGGGACACCAATGTGACCACTATTCCATGAGAACGTTTTACTTTATCATTTCTCGGTGACTTTTAATCCTCACTCGTTTCGCCTAACTGGAGAGTTGGGGAGCAAGATGGAAGGTTCGATCGCACAAATCGGGTGCTTCTCACAAACTGACTAACGTATTCTAACTTCAGTGCCACTTTTGTCACTTGAGTGAAACCGTCCAATCAAAACTGTCAACGGCTGTCAATCACAACAGTTGACTTCGACTGAATCTTTCCATTATGATTCAGCTTGACGGGTCAGGACACAAGTTAAATGACACTGATACATGAAATGTCAAAAGTCGACGTCATCAATCAATCATGTAACACACACCCGAGAGACCAGGGTTCAATCTCAGGTTGAGTCAAACCAAAGACTCAAAAAATGGTACTTGACGCCTCCTTGCTTAACACTCAGCATTAGAAGGCACAGACCAGGGGTAAGTGGAACAATCCTGGGAAGGGTGTCATTGCCTTTTCCTATATCTCAGTGTAGTAGCAAATAAAAAGGGAACCTGCAGCTTTCCCTTGACTATGGTCGGCCAACTTATGTGTATATATATATGTAGGTGAGTCCCCGTTGAGCAGAACCTAATGTGATGCAGTGCGATATCGTTGAAAGCAAGTTCGGACACCAGTCGTGTTTTTAAGTCCAATTTCTGCCTAATAACTTCGAAAAAGTTATGAAAACCTTATCATCGGAGTTATGGGCTAAATAGCACCACTATTTTACTTAAAAAAGAATGACTTCGGCATTAAATAATCCCTGAAGATTAATATACCATTAAAACAAAGTATCCAAGCACCCCAAATATATATATATATAACTGGAAAAACAATACACACCGTTTGATAAAATCTAAAACGGCCGTAAAATTAACTAAAGATAATAGTTCTTTATACACGGAAACCATACAATACACCGAAAGTGTATATCAAATATAACAATTTCAAAAAATAAAAATAAAGTTAATATTAGTAAAAAATGACTGTGCTTTACACGCGACGGATCTTCAAGGGAAATTCGTCAAAGCTTGAATTTAATTTGAACTTCAGTGTAGTGAATCTTAGAGCCTTTTGTTATTAATATTAATGCCCCTCTCTCTCTCTCCTCCCTCTCTCTCTTTTAATGTATACCTGATTTCATCTCATGGCAATCACTTAAAGTCAAAAGTCATGCCACCAGATCCAATGAACTTGTACAATTGCTATCTGCAATAATTATCCCATTAACTGATATTTGCAATTCATCCTCTCGACGACACGGACCTTGTTCTGGTGCAAGAGGCTTTTGTTCGTTGATATCTGGTCGACCGATATAAATGTTGTCGACATTTTGTCTGCCGAAAATACGTGCAACAAACAGAACTATCAACGTTAATCAAATAATGCACGGCTATTTTAATCAATTTAGTCGGCTACTGCGTGTCAGTCTAATCCTCGTAATTCCCAAGAACAATTAATGGAACTGAACAAAAAACAGCACAGTCGGCTGGGGCTATAGAAGACTACAAACCCAGCCGACTGTGCTGATGTTTTTTACAGAGAGCTAAGACCACCCCAAATCTCAAAGAGTGTCCTGATATGACTCTAAACTACCTGATGGTGAGGCTCCACTTCTGGAACTTTGGGAAATGTAGAGTACACCGTCAATATTATTACTCACAGGTCCACAGACCTGGAGCGGTAATACTTAATAAGGGTCCCATCTATCGGTCAAAAAGAACTATTAATCATTTACTATGCTTTAAATCATTTCACAGTGTGCAAACAAACTTGAATTGTTGATGTTAGATTGTAATCCTAGAAACTATATAACTGTGTGTGATTAGTACTAAATATTGTCACGTGATAGCCCACGGAGACGATAGAAATAAGATTAATACTATCCTCCCGTTAAGAGAGAATGTGGGTCACAGAGGGGGTGTCAACAGGTGTTGGTACTTAGTAACCTCAGGTCGCCGGACCCCGGAAGGGGAGGGAGAGAGAAGCCAAATGATTGGCTGGGACCCCAAAACGGAAGTGGGGACTCCCCCCGTCAGCGGAAATAGACAGTAAGAAGGTTAGTTTTTGAGCAGGGCTCGTGGCAGATAGACCCATAGCCATTTACTCCGGGTTGAAGACAAAAGAATAACTGAGACACGAGGGACCCCAGGTTCTTCAAGCCAGTGTAAAAAATAGAATAAAGTCTATTAGCCCGTGAAAGAAGAAAGATTCTCCAGTGGAACCCCGTCGAAAAATAAGATAAGTAACTTTGGAGTCATTTCTCCTTTATACCCAAACTTTATATACCACCCTCTCTCTCTCTCTCTCAATTTGAAGAAAAACAAAAGTCAAGAAAAAACTTTTATATTCGTGGACTGTCCAATTATTATATTTGACACTTTGAAAGTGTATCTCTTTGTACAGTAAAGGATTCATGTATTTTTATGTTACCACGTGGTCTATGTTGTTAGTTCATGCTTCCTTTTCAGCTTCTATTCGCCTTATGTTATCTTGCTTAGAATTGTCCTATTAATTCCTTAACAATATCACATGGGAAACCGGAGTTGCCGACTACTACAAAATAATATTATTACGACTATAGGTCCATATTCTTCCATTATCTTGGGGAAGGAAGTGAAAGCGGCCTGGTGGGTGTGTGGATAGTGTGAAATTTTGAACCCCTTGCCAGCGGCGGTCAGTCTGGCCCTAAATTAGTCCCTCACATAATATGCCAATTCTTATATGCCTGAGAGAAAAACTCTGAACGAGGACTTATTATATAGGGGATCAAGTGCCAACCTGCCCCGTCTTCACACGTGCGAAAATAAAAGTCCCGTTTTGGGATTTTAGTCAATTTCGCGTCACAATATATTTATTCATGATATATAGCAATGTTTGAAACCGTTTAACTGTATGCAAGTAAATAATTGATTTTGTATGAAATTATTTGTGTTAGATAGCAATACGTGAAACCATTTACTTGTGTGCGAACAATGTAAGTTATCGATGGCGACCAGAAGGCTCCCTTTTCAATAGCTCCTACACTGAGGTGTAGAGGAGGGCGCTACACCTTTACTTGAATTGTTCCACTTTCCCCTTGAAATGTACCTTATATTGCTGTGTGTTAAGCAAGGAGGTGTCCAGTACCATTTTAAAAGTTTTTGGTATGACGCGACCAGGGATTGAACCAAGGTCTCCCGGACCATTGGCAAACACTCTACCCACTAACTATTTATTTCAAAGAAAATGGTTAAATGGTTACACATATATTCATATAGAGGGTTTGTTAGGGAATAGTTTGTGGGTAATTTTTTTCTAATGAATGAGAGTTAATTTCTTTGTGCACAATTAAGTATTGCTGTTGTTTGCTCACAGTTAAATGGATTCAAGTATTCCTATCTCACACTAATAATTCAAATTAATATTAATTATTTGTGTGCACACAGTTAAATGATTTCAAATATTCCAGTGTAAAACAAACACTTCAATTTAATATCAGTTATTTATTTGCACGCAGTCAAATTTGCACATAGTTCTATTTCACCCATAGATGGAATCTTAACAAGTACTGTTACTGCGGGTCCGAGAGGACCTGGATGTTATGGCAATGAAGGGATAGTCCGCATTCCTAAGAGCTCCGAGACTGGAGCTTCACCATCAGATATAGTTTACTGTGATACTTTAGACATTAGTTCTATATGATCAATAGATGGGATCCTAACGGTGGACTAAAGAGTAATGGTATTGAAGGAGTACTCCACTTTCCACGGTGTTCCAGGATTGAAACCTAACCGTCATCACGAGGACACTCATTGGGGGAGGGGGAGGTATTAACCTTCTGCTGTGATGCAATTGGCGTATTCTATAGCCATAGTCAACTGGGTCTTAAAATAAGTTTGCCATTTATATTTCTTAAATAATTTAACTATATTAAGCATTTATCTTTATTCCAGTTGATATATAGCACCAAACATATTCAGAAATAATATTTTTCTTTAAAAAAATAAGGATATTTTATTAAATATTCCTAAACTTCCAGGACATCATGCATACAGAGCATGATAAATAGAATAATAACATTAAATATATTTCATTAATTACACAAATTCCCAAATTCACATAAAAAAAAATCAATTACTGAATATCTTCTAAACCCTCAATTTCAGGAGATACTTTCGTAACGTCACAAAATATTTACGTATTATAAATGAAATGATTCAATCAGAATATTTTTTAATGGTTCAGAACATTTCTAGCTGTATTTAAAAAAGATCGTATTTTGGAGTGCGAAACGCTGAACAGGAAACAAAATATTTTTAACAGCAACTTCAGGTTTTCAAGTTCAATGATAATATATATATATATATATATATATATATATATATATATATATATATATATATATATATGACATCATTATCTGATAGTAATATATTTGTTGTGCATAGATACATACATACATTAATGCATCTATGTATGCACAATATTATTGTCATTATTAGATAATAGAGTCATAAATATCTTTAGATGTGTACAGGAACGTAGCTTGGGTAGAAAATAAAAAAGAAGAAAATATTCTTGAGAGATTTATATATGCTGTTGTAGAAGTAGTAGTTATAGCTTTGGTTTCTTTGTTTAATAGCACATCAAATTCCATGACAAAACCAAATTTGTAAAAGAAAAGTAAAGATATTTCATCCATAAGTAGGATATAAAGATGATCATACCTTTTTCAAGAGTATTCATTCGAAATTGAACGTAATAGCGCGACTGAAGGTAGAACTAGCTTCCTACGATGTCGCAGTCCAGCACATTATCTACTACGCCAGCAGGACCCCTCATCCCCAAAAAAATAAAAACAAAAAAACAAACAAACAGAAAGCTGCATTATCGTGCGTGTTAAAATCCAGAAATGGTTGACCAATGCTACGGTAACTTTTCTTTCGTCCTACTATATGTTAAGATTTTTTAAACTAACAACATGTTCTGTTTCGTCGGTAATGTTATTATTCTTATTTACTCTTTTATTTAAATCCTTTTGCAACGAGTGTCTTTGAATACAAGAGGGTAGTATCAGTTGATTTAGGTTGAACATAGAAAAAAACTAAAAGTATCCTCATATAAAAAGACTAACTTTATCTGTAACAAGATTCTAAGGAGGCAAAGGAACCAAGAATACCTACAAATTGTTCAGGATTTAGTTACATTAGTTATACTGTAAGAAGTAAACAAATAGTCTCACTATAGACTTTCATCATCATCATCATCATGATGTGCTGGCAGCACGGATATCCCTGACCCTCTCTCGCCACTCCTCCCTATCGTTCATCGCCCTAGGCAGGTCTTCAGGACAACAACCTGTATCCTCACATAGCTGCTGAATGTACGTTCGTGCTGGTCGTCCTGCTTTTGCGCGGCCGTGTGTGGGGATCCATAAGAGTACATCTCTTATGAGTTCATCTCTGCTTCTCCAGCAATGTCCTGCATGTCTGGTTCGCCTAACTTGAATAGTTTTCGTGATAGGGGGCAGGTGGCCGTACAGTTGGTGTCTTGTGGGGTGTTGCTGCCAGGACTTGTTCAGGATTGCACGCAGCATTCTTGTGTAATTGCCATCTAGTTTCTTCTCCAGCCGTTTTGTTAGCGTCCATGTAGTGCATCCATATAGCAGTATCGATGTGACCGCTGCCTGGAAGAAACTGCGTTTCATTTTATCGGTTAGATCTGATTTCCATATAGTCGATAGCCTATTGATAGCTGTCCATGCTTTCGTTAACCTCGTTTCGATGTCCTTTTCGGTTGATTCGACGCTGCTTCCTAGGTACGTGAATTTGTCTACTAGTTTAAGAGGGGTTCCTTTTAGAGTGGAGATGTCCCCCGTTTGGTTATAACACATATATTCCGTTTTGTGTGCATTAACATGGAGGCCTATGCTTGCTGCTGCTCGTTCCAAACTATGCAGAAGTGTTTCGGCTTGGTCAGGTGTATTTGCCAGTATCGCTATGTCATCGGCGTAGTCGGCGTCGGTAATTGTTGTTGCGGGGTATCTTCTGCTTCTTTTCTTCGTCAGTTCGAAGCCATTCTCTTTGATTTTGTCAATCGATGTTCTAAGTACGTAGTCTAGACAAATGATAAAGAGATACGGAGCCAGCGTGTCTCCTTGTAGTACTCCTGCTACTATGTCGAAGTATTCTGTGTCTCCATCTGGTGATCGTTCTTTTACTTTAGTGTTTCTATAGAGAATCGTTATTGCCGCTACGGTTTCTTTAGGTATGCCGTACGCTAGTAGGATTTGTTCCATCTTTCCTCTGTGAATGGAGTCGAAAGCCTTGGTAAAGTCGACAAATATTAATGTCGCTTGTAGGTTCTTTGCCCGTACACCTTCAAGGATTCTGCGGATGGTTAGTATTTGTGAGGTCGTAGATCTATTTCTTCGGAAGCCATTTTGGTTTTTTCTAAGTATGTTGTCGATTTTGGGTTCTATTCGGTTTCGTAGTAGGGCATTGTAGATTTTGGCAGCTATGGATGTAAGTGTTATGCCTCGGTAGTTTTTGGCTAATCCGAGGTCCCCCTTTTTAGGGAAGGGGAGTATGCATCCCTTCGTCAAGTTAAAACTTCACAAATTTGAAAATTCGTTTTTTTTTCATTTGACCCTCTTGAGTTCTCTTACTATAGGAGGAGTTGGACCCATTTGTGTGAGGAGCGCGTATAATAAACAATCCCTTTGTCTGGTATAGCCACAATTTACTACCAATGAAAACATGACGAATAAAAACATAATTTAATGTGGAACCCAGAAACAGGTCTGCGTGTCCTAATCAGCAGGTGCTCTCCTGATGGCTATTATAGGGGGGAGTATGTAATTTGGTTATTTCAGTAGATTGCTCTCTAAATTATTCCCACCACAAATACAACACAAAACATTACAATCGCGCAAAAGAAATGGAATAGAACACAACGAACATTAAATAACAAACAATTTAATATGCATATAACAGAATATGAAAAACAAAATACATGATGTGTAAATGGCCTTTTGGAACATAAAGTTTGAAGAAGAGAATAAATTTGTTGAAAGATGTGTGTATGTTCATGTTATCAGAGTCCGTAAATAAGTCGTTCTTACTTACATTAAGTTTATAGCGGGTTTTATGATTGTGGCGACAGCGTGTCTCGTTGATGAAAGAAAGTTTGTCGGGTTTTCCTTTTGAATATAATTCTCGGCCATTTGAAAAGAGGTCATGAACTTTAGTTGAGGAAGGAAAGAAATTGGTTGGACATGTGTCTTCGTTTGTGTGTAAGCTTGTGTCTTGTGTGTCTGGCTTCCTAACTCTGTGTTATTTATATCCTACAGGTGGATCAAAGAATCGTCCTAAAATTTTTGAGCGTAGACATTTATTGACCAATCAGATTTGTATTTTACTATTTTATTTTCGAGCCTAAATATTTTCTGTAGGTTCACTTCCGATCCTAATTTTCTAGAATGTTCTATTCCATGTTTTTAGCTGATTGGTTGAAAAATATAAAAATGTAATTTAAATGCTAATACGGGTTTGATCCTAAATTTCTAGAATGTTCTTAAGTATGTTTTTATTGCTTATTTTAAGACTAGAAAAAATGTGTATCCTATACTATCATGGGGAAACGATGGCATCCTGCGAATATCGGTAGTTCTTTTTCCATGTACACACACGACAACCAAAGCAACCTCTCAAATCGGAGACTTCAACACAGAAAATTAACAGAAGACAGCAAACTTGCACTTTACTGTTAATCCGACGCTAAGGGAGTATAGAAAAAGAATGATAGAAATCTCGGAAGAATCGGTTAGATTTAAGAAAAAAGACAAATACTCGTTGATCAAATTTCGAAGATAATAAAAAAAAAAGGTTGTTTTTCTAACCTTGAAATATTAGAAAAAACATCAACAAATAAATTGGAAGACATGTCAACAAAACCTTAATACAAGAATAGAGACGGTGAATACCGAAAAACAAGAAAACTGTAACCTAATTGAAACGCAATATAATAGTAATCGAAACACCACACACCCAAACACACAGCAAACATTAACACATCAAGAAAAAATAAATATAAAGACTTCAAAGTGAATGATTTCTGAAAAATCCCCACGTTATTATCTCTCAGGAACGAATACCGGAAAACAGATAATAGACTGAAAAAAAGTATTATAATCACTTTTCTTAACGCAGAACATCACGGAATTAAACGAGCTAATCTATGAAGGAGTGAAATTAGTCTGTGAAAAAAATCTAGGTTTTCCAATGAACACAAACAGAAACTCAAAACCTGGAGGGGAAATCAGACTGGAAACACAAATAAGAAAACTTCGACAACAAGCAAAAATGTTAAGGCAGAAGAAAAACACGTTAATATAAGGGGTCGAAAAGAGCAATGCAACACAATTTGAACAAACAATACAACTCGAAGAGATAGATAAGAAGATACTGGGGAAGGAAGGAAGGCTAAAAAATATACCGAGATAGGATTTAAAACTTCAGACAAAACAGAATATTCCAAAATATCAAAGGAAAATTCTACCAGCAAGTATAGGAAAAGGTGGGAAGACGTACATACAACTTAATGTGAAGGAAGCAAAACAATTTAGGGGGAAAATATGGGAACGTAGAGATCATAACAGAAACGCCGAATGGATACATAGTATGGAAAAAAAATTAAAAGTACTGGAATATAGCCCTTAGGCGAAAATACGCCACGATTCACTCAGACCATCACTCAAAAAATACCAATTTGAAAAACGCCAGGACATGATGGCATAGATGGATACCGGTTTAAAAATTCACGTTCATCAACGACAGACTGGTTATCGAAATGAATAGATGTTGAGAAGAAACAGATATACCTGAATGTATGACCAAAGGAAAGCCCACCATGATCAAGAAAGACCCCCAAAAAGGAACCGCCCTAAATAATTATGTACTCATAACATGCCAACCTAAAATGTGGAAAATACAAACGGCACAAATTAAGGCGGAGATTTACAACTCGTCAATAAATCGTGAACTGATCCTACCAGACGTACAGTAGAGCTACTATATATTGATCAACACATCGTCAAGGAAAGCAAAATAAGATGGAAAAAGGTAGCTATAGCGTAGATTGATTACAAAAAGACATACAGTATGTTTCCATAAAACTGGACAATAGACAGTTTTAAAATGTACAAGATATCAGACGAAGTCAAAAAGTTTATCGAGAAAATCATGAAAAACCGGAGAGAGGAACTGACAGCAGGAGAAAAAAAGCTTAACTTTGGAGAAAATCCAAAGAGGGGTGTTCCAAGGAGATACGCTATCACCATTACTATTTGTAATAGCGATGATGCCACTGAGTCCCATGCTTAATAAATGCTCAGGAGGATACAAACTTACTAAATCGCAAGAAAAGATCAAACACCTAATGTACATGGATGATATGAAACCGTTCGCCCAAAATGAAAACGAATTGGAAACCCTAATAGAGGCAGTGAGAATATACAATCATGACTTAGGGATGGAATTTGGTATAGAAAATGCACCATGCAGTGAAACGACACTTGACGGAAATGTAAAGCAGAAAACGACACTTGACGGAAGGAATAGAACTACTAAACCAAGAAAAAATCAGAAATCTCGGAGAAAAGGAAACTTACAAATATTTGAGGATATTGGTAGCAGACAGCGTCAAACAAATGGGAATTAAAGAAAAAGGAAACTTAATGCTAGATTGAAAAACTCGTAAATAATAATAATAATAATAATAACAAACGGATCACTTAATTTCGGCCAGATGACCAGACCTAGTGATAGTCAACAAAAAAACAAAAACAAAAAAATAAGAGAACCTGCTGCTTAGTGGACTTTGCCATTCTGGTGGACTACAAGGTAAAACTGAAAGAAAGCGAAAACAGAGATAAGTACCAGGACCTTGCTAGAGAACTGGAAAAATTATGTCATTAAACGATTGATACAGGAACTGGAAGATTTGGAAATAAGTGGAGGAGTGGAAACCATCCGAACTTCTGCATTGTTGAGATCGGCCGGAACACTGAGAAGATTACAGGAGACTTGAGGAGATTTGGTGTCTCTCAAACTCCAGTGAAAAACCATCAGCTAACACTGGTGGAAAAATAATATTGGTACGAATACTCAAGGGAGTCCCGGAGATCTAAGGTGATTTACTGTCACTCAGGCTCCAGTGAAAGTCCAACAGCTAAAGTGAAAACGAAAAACTCGCAAGCAGTGGTTTAATAATAGCATTCAGAAGATGAAAAACTGATGTGTAGAATTAGCAGCTGAAAGGTCAAACTTTGTTAGAAGTAAAAATACGAAAAGACAACTTCCAGGGAGACAACTCTAGCCACTGCTGTATACTTATGAAATGCACGGCGGGCTACACGTTTACAAAATAACAGGAAAAGATAAAGAATCTTAGTTATATGAACGATATCAAGATATGTGCAAAAACTGTTAAAAAAACAGAAAACCGGGGACAAAATATTGACATATACTGCCAGGATAAAGAAATGGAATTCGGTACTGACAAATGTGGCAAGCTGATAATCAACATAAGAAAAGAGAAACAACGGAAGGTAGAGAAAAAGAAACTTAGATGTACTCGGAAATATTAGAAGCGGAAAACATCGAACAAAAGAGATAAAAAAAGAAGTAAGAAAAGTGTACCCCCCAAATCATAAAACAAAGCTTAGTAGCTAAAATCTTATCAAAGGAAGACAATCTGGACGTTTGTTGAAATGGACAAAAGAGGAGCTAAGGTAAACGGACCAATGAATAATGTTATTGATGACTATGCGCAAGGCATACACCCGAGAGATAATATAGACAGGCTACATGTATCAACTAATAAGGAGGAAGATGATTGATCAAAATTGGGAATTGCGTCGAGTCATTAAAGACTCGAGAAATACAGTAAAAATTGCTAAGAAGAACTAATTACAGCAGCAATTAACTGCAATCGCAGTTAATAAAGAGAAACAGCAAAACAACAAAATCTAGAAATAGTTAAGAAATGAAAACTTCAAGAGAGAAACTGAGTCTCTTTTAATAGCAGCACAAAATATAACAAAATATAACAACAAGGTCAAATTAAGGCAAAAATTGATAATACGCAACGGATTATCAAGTGAAAGTTATGAGGGGATCGAGATGAAATAGTAAATCACATAATAAGCGAATGCAGCAAACTAGCATAAAGGGAGTACAAGACTAGGCATGACTGGGTGGGAAACATAATCAACTGAGAATTGTGCAAGAAATAAGGATTTGTCCATTCTAGAAAATAGTGTATGTACGAACATAAATCTATCCAAGAAAATAAGATGCTTAAATGAGATAATTTTTTTTTCACTCAACCTTATCCAGAAGATCAGACGTAGTTTTAATCAGCAAGAAGAAAAAAAACTTGTCATTTAGCGGATTTTGCTTTTCGGCTGACCAAACTTTGAAAATGAAAGAAAGTAAAAATATTAACAAATATCGGAACCTCGCCGGAGAATTAAAAAAGCAGTAAAACTTGAAGGTGATAGTGATACCAATTATAGCTGGTATGTTTCGAACGGTCACCAAAAGTTATTAAAAAAAGACTGAAGGAATTGGAAATCTGAGGAAGAATCAAAATGGTTCAGACCGCAACATTGTTGAAACCAGTAAGTCAAATCAGAAGTGTCCTGAAGATCCTGTAGAGACTAGCTATCACCAAAGTGAAAAGACCACCACTTATCGCTGGTGTAAAAAAATACAAGAAGTGGTATAATAATATTCTCTCTCTCTCTCTCTCTCTATATATATATATATATATATATATATATATATATGTGTGTGTGTATGTATTTACCCAACACCTCTGTTTAAGCAGGATGAGACAGAAGGTCAGTTTTTAAGTGGCGTTTAACGGAATTCTTTCTAATCGACTAGTTTCTATAGTGAAGTTAAAAAACAACTAGAGGGAGAATTGTTGGATTCATACCTTTTCCAAGTGACTTTGAAATGCAAACAGCCTCATCAAGGTTTGAACTCAGACCACCGAGTTTGTTTCCTACAATGATAAATATCAAATCACATGTTCTCTCTCTCTCTCTCTTTCTCATTCTCAGTCTCTTTCCCAGTCTCTATGGCTCTCTCTCTCTTTCTATATATATATATATATATATATATATGATGTCTTATTAACTATTTAGATGGGTACATGAAATAAGCTAAGAAGTAAGGGTCTGTAAAAAGAAATAAGAAATACTTTTCATGTACTTCAATAAAATCTTTATTCATTTCTTATTATCGTAAAATCAAATTACAATCCCTAATGGGGTGTCCTCTTGGTCTAATGGTTAACTCGCTGGACTGCAGAATCGTAGTACGCGAGTTCGAACTCACGTCGTGCTATTACGTTCACTTTCGTACAAATACTTTTGGGAAATGTATGAACCCCCTTAGCTATGGGTTAGATAGTACTTTTACTGTTCTTCTAGAAGAATGGCTTTGGCATTAATTACATTCAAAGGTTGATATGCCATTAAACAAAGAACTCAAACCAGTCGATAATGCCTTAAGAAACTTTTTGTGTACACGATAAGTTATGTGATAACCCTCTTCCACTTCTTTTTATAGCAAAGATTAATCTGCAATAATTAATAGAATTACCAGAAAAAACAAACAGAAATAATTATCGAAGTTTTCTCGTAGTACTAAGCTAACAGTAAAGAATTGATCTTCAATGTTTGTCTCTTTATTGTGACCATCTGCTCCAAGAAACAAAACTACAAGAATCACTTCTTTATTTAGAAAGCAGCAATAAATATTTTTATAATGATTCCAATCTTTCATTTGACTTATTGAAACCTTTTTGCTGTAGAGAGTAATCAAGACATCCAAAAGTGATTCAACCCGTCAGACCAGTATTTACTGAAACCTCTTACCGGATCGTTGGCCAAATGAGTAGAGTGGTCACTGTGGTCCGGGAGACCGGGGTTCAATCTTAGGTCGAGTCATACCAAAGACTAAAAAAAATGGTACTTGGTGCCGCCTTGCTTAGCACTCAGCATTATATGGTAAGGATCAAGAGTAAAGTTGAGCAATCCAGGGAATGGAGTAGCGCCCTCCTCTACACCTTGGTGTAGTAGCTATTGAAAAAGGAACCTTCGGGTCACCCTCGACTACTGTCGCCAAATTTACTTACTTACTTCAGAACAGTTTATAAACTGATGCCACTTTAAACCCTAATACAAGATATCAAAGATTAATACCGATACCTATTGGCATCTCGATTGATTATCGGATGGCTGATTGAGAATTGAGAGTCTTCAACGGCTTCTCCTTCCCATTAGAGATTCAATTTGACAGAATCAAGTCTAAGAGAGATCGGAGGACTTCAGACTTTGTTGTATTAAATGGATGTCACTGTATATTCTTTCTTTCCATTAAAACACAGTCGGCTCGGATCGTAGAATACGCCAAGTGTATCTCTGAAGAGAGGTAAGACCCCTGCAAATGAGTATCTTGGCTATGCCACTAAACCATTTGATGGTGAGACTCCAGTTTCAGACGTTTGGGGAATGAGGAGTATCTCTTCATAGCCATTACAACCAGGTCTAACCTGACCGGGAGTGGTAGTACTTGTTAGGGTCTCATTTATTGGTCAAATAAAAATATTTAATCATTTTCTATACTTGTAAACATTTATCTATATATAAAAATGACTGATACTAAAGTGAACTATTAGTCGTACTTAGAAAACCTTGAAACCGTTTTACTGTGTGAAAACTAATGGATTATGTTGAACAGAATTATCAGAGTTTGAAAGCAATACTTGAAACCATTCAATTTTTGTACACAGTTAAATGGTTTCAAGTATTGCTAAATGACAAAAACAATTTAACATCGGTCATTTTCTGATATATTGCTTTAGCTGGCGACGGAGTGCAGTAGATGAACTTAGCAGATTCAATGCGGTCGAAAGATAACATCAACAAAATGGTTTCACGGGAAAGAGAAAAATAAAGGATGATGGCGAGAATGTAATTTATTGTCTGTAGATAGAATGACAGATATTTCTGTTCGCAGATACAAATTACCGGAAAAAAACGGAAGTATGTAAGTTCCGATAACCAGCCATAAACAGAAAATACTTGGGCGAGGAGGCGTGTTCATATTTCCGCGTGGGACTTGAAAGACAATACAAAGTCTGCAATTTTGGACTGAAGCAGAGACCTGTTAGACACTCAAACAAACCTGTCAGCTCCCCCGAGTGGGTTCTCCAGCCGTCGTTCTAATTCATACAAAGGGTCCTTCCCACAGAAGAAAGATACGTGCGAACTCTCATTGATTGTATTCCAACTTCACACAAACGTTGCCGTCGAAGAATAGAAATATAAATAATATTTTTATATATCTACGAGTTTTTCGTTGTTTGTCCAGCGGTACAATATGCGACAATTTGTCTGCACACATTGCATACATTATTGTTATTGTTTGCACATAGTTAAATGGTTTCAATTATTGCTCTATAACACTAATGATTCTATTTAATATCAATCATTTGTTTGTACCCAGGGAAGTGGTTTTAAGTATTGTGCACACCAATAGTTTTATTTGCACATAGTTAAATGGTTTCAAGTATTTATATATAAAACTAATAATTCAGCTTTTGCACACAGTTAAAAAATTTTAAATATTGTTTGTCAACACTGATAATTCTATTCAACATTACTCATTCGTTTGCACACAGCTAAGTGGTTCCAAGTATCGTTATGTCATTTGTTAGCACACAGTTAAATGAGCAAACAGTTCTATTTGACCCATAGATGGGGCCCAAACAAACATTACTATTATGAGTCAGAATCAACTTACTAATAATGGTAAAGAAGGGGTACTCCACATTCCCCAAAGCTCTAGCCTCACTATCAGATGAGTTAGTGTCTTATCTAGGACACTGGTTAAGTTGGAGGTCTTCTCTACAGCGATGCAGTCGGTGTATTCTAGAGCTCCAGCCAACTGGGTCATAAATAGTTTCAAGTACTTCTTTATATTCAGGCTCATTGGCCTAGTGGGTAGAGAGTTCACCAATGGTCCGGAATACCTGCTTTCAATCCCAGGTCGTGTCATACCAAAGACTTTAAAAATGGTACTTGATACCTCCTTGCTTAACACTCATCAATATAAGGTAAGTATTAAGAGTAAAGTGGAGCAATCCTGGGAAAGGAGTAGCGCCCTCCTCTACACCTTGGTGTAGTAGCTATTGAAAAAGGAGCCTTCTGGTCGCCCTCGACTAAAGGGAGACAACTTTCAACAACTTCTTTATAACTCAAAATAATTCACGCATAAAGATACAGCTTCAAACACCTATTCCTCTGTAATAACAACAATCGTTTATTTGCAAACAAATATATAGTATCAAGTATTCCTATTTAACACCCATAGTTTTAAAACCTATCATTTGGCCCATCGATGGGATCCGAACGGGTTCTAATATTCTGAGTAAGAACGGACTCAGCAATAATTGCAATGGAGGAGTTCTTAACTTACTCTCATTCTAAGAATAAGAACGCATCTTTGAAATGTGGCAAGAGAAGTTTCTGTGGGGTAGTGGTTAACAAGTTAGACTTCGACTTTGTAGTAAGTGAGTTCTAACTCTAATCGTGCTACTGCGTTCATTTTCAGACTAATACGATTACGAACGGTATGAACCACCTTATCTTCCAGCAATAGGTCAAATAGTACCTCAGTTGTTCTCCTATAAGGAATGGCTTTTGCAATAAATAGTCTACAAAGGGTTGATATGCCATAAAACAAAGAAATCGAAATTTTGTATATTCAATCGATAGTATAAGTATTAAATACACACAAATTACAATAAAATATAATCGAGACCAAATTTTGAATTTTCTGAAAATCGGAAAGTAAAACTTAAATAAAAACATGTACATAGCTCCAGAAGTTGTTTAATAAGATAGTACTTTGCGGATATATATATATATATATATATAGGGAATGGAAGAAAAATTAGGAATATTCTAGTATAACAATAAAGGACTGTATTGTAAAACATATGAATTTTGATTTTTAAAAATAAACAACAAAATAAGAAGATAAACACAAAACAGTAACTTTACTCAATACGGCCACCATTTTCTTCAATCATTGTACCAACACGCTTTCGAAACTATGTGCATGCTCTCAAAATAAATTATTCAGACATTTTATTCCATTCCTCTTGAATAGCAGCCTTAAGCGAACAAATATTTGGACAGGACGATGCATTTGTTTTGTTTTCTTAAACGCCTCATATAGCGTACTCAAGGGGGTTAAGGTCGGGGCTTGATGGAGGCCATAAAGAAACTTCAATTATTTTGGGAATTTTTTTTGGCTAGGTTTCGGCGTGAAGCAAATTATAGATTCATTGTTGTTTCTTTTCTTGCTCACTCATATTGGGCTTAATTTTAATAAAAAAGTACTTGAATAATAGGGCTAATCATGAAAATTTACATTTATTTTTTGGCAAAAACTGGACTAATCAGACTAAAAAAAAAAACGTTTTAAAAATCATTCAATATTTTGCTGTATGTGTGTGTGTGTGTGTGTGCGCACGCACGCGTGTGTGAATGTATATGTGAACATTAATAATATCTAATTAGAGTGAAAATCTATATAAAATAGCTAAGAAATTCTGAATGCTTTTGTAACAGATCAGGTTGAAAAACAACTCTGCGTTATTCCCACAGTTGCTCAGGGTTTCATGTGTTAAGGCAGATATAAGACAGTTTATGCATCTAATGATTGTGGTCATACGTGAAACTCAAAGTAGTGAAAAGAATAATGGAAGATTATATATATATATATATATATATATATAGTTGTGTTTGTGTTTGTGTGACCAACAAGAATACCATACCTGTTTTGAGCTTCATAAAGCTGTTTTTCAACTCCCTTCGTATCAAGGCTTGTAGCTTTTAGGTAAACCATTCTTACTCGACCCGAAATAAAAATGATTAAGGAAGTAAAATATCTTTAAAAAATGGTTATAAAAGACAAAATCTGCAAATGAAATTAAGTATCATCTCTGGTTGATCGGTAAATGTGTTTTCGGTAAGTAATTATCAGTTATTAAAAGGTTAGGATTAAATGATTTCTGGAAAGTCTCTTGGTAAGGATCATAGTTTTTTTTCTATTATGCAATTTGTGTGTCTTTAAATTTCATATGATGATCATACAATTCGTGGGCTTTGAAAGACATAACGAGCATGTCGTCTTACCTTTTAGGCATCTGGTTTACAAACGTACAAGAAATCCAAAAAAAAAAAAGGAATAGTGCCCAGGGCCAGTGAAAAAATATTTGGTTTTTTGTTTTGTTTTTTAATGAAATAATCATATTGTTGGAAGGTTAATTATACCGAAATGCCTTGTTCAGATGAGTGCTGCTTTTTTATTGGAACCTCTGTTCATATTTGGCTTTACGGTCGTTATGACACATGCTTTGTCAAATGGTTTAGGTGGTTGACGACAAGTAAGAGAGGAAGAAGAGAGGAGCCCAAGGATAGAAAGAAAATGAAAGAAAAAAAATGAAATAACAATGATAATAATAATAGAACAATAAAGAAGAGAGAGTCATTGAGAGGGAATGAGAGAGAGAGAGCGAGCAAGAGAGAGAGAGAGAGACAGGAAGAGAGAGAGGGGGAGGATATAAAAGTAGGGAATACAAAAGAGTGAGTGAATATGGAAGTTTGAACCGTTGAAGCAAAGTACAGGAGATTTGGTTTGGTTGTTTTATGGCATATCATCCATTGTAAGCTATTTAATACCAAATTCTCTTTATATATATATATATATATATGAGGATCATTAAATAAGTTTCCTGATTTTTTTCGTGTGGGCACTTTTCGTATGGCCTTTTCCGACGGAATCTCTTCCTGGACTCCCTTAAAACCTCAACATAGTAACCCTTACCCTAGCCCTAACCCTTTGGTCAATCAACTCTGGTGTATTGACTTCCTTACTCCTCCCACATCTCTTATACCTCCTCACAGACTCCCTGCCTTCCTTGAATCTCTTATGCCACTCAAAAACCGATGCTCGATTCATGCAAGATGGTCCAAAAGCAGTCTGAAGCATTCCATACGTTTCTGTGGCATTTTCTCCAACTTTAAAAGAAAATTCTATTGCATATCGTTCTTCTAAAGTGTCCTCACGTCCAGAATACATTTTTGAAATTCACCGGCCGTGACAATCAGGCTTTAGTAGGGTGTATTCCAATTCCTGGTGTAGCTGTTCGTTTGAAGCTAAAATCATAAAAATTGGTCAGTCATCTCAACAGATGTATAGCAATAACATACTGAATTTTCAAGAGTCTACGACAATTGTAAATGCCTGTACAAAAGAAGTCTGGAAACTTATTGAAGGCACCATGAATATATATATATATATATATATATATATATGATTCGTAAACACATTTTGTTAACATATTCAAATGACTCTGAGCCTATTCTTTTGCATACAGTTAAATGATTCCAAGTACTGTTACGTATCACTAACAATTCAATCAAATATCAGTCACTTATTTACTCACGGTTAAATAATCAAACAGTTATATTCCAAAGAATTCAATTTAGCATATGTCAAGAAAGCCAAATGGTTTCAAGTATTGCTATGTATCGCAATTCAAGAAGGGATCTATCATTTGTTCACACCGAGTTAAATGATGATACTGTTCTATTTCAACCAATTCACTTTAGCATTAGTAATGTGTTTGCACTCAATTTAAATGTTAAACTTCTATTAGAACCATAGATATAATCCTATCACCTGCTACCTCTCTGGGTCAGAGTGGACAAGGGAGCGATGGCAATGAAGGGGTACTCTGCATTCCCTAAAGCTCCCGTATTATCAGTGCCTCACCATCAGATTGTTTAGTGTCATATCTAGGACAGTTGTTTCGGGGAGGTTTATTCCACTGCAGAGATGCAGTCAGTGTTTTTTACAGCCCCACCCGACTGGGCAGTAAACAAACCTGCGATCATCTTTTATCACACAATTAAATGGTTTCCGGCAATTATCGCTATTTAATTGTAATTATCCTATTTAAAACTATTTATTCGTTTGCACACAGCTAAATGGCTCCATGTATTGCTATGTATCACTAACAATTCAAATAAAAATCAGTCATTTGTTCACACTCAGTTAAATAATCAGTTATATTCCTAACAATTCAATTTAGCGAAAGTCATTTTTTGCACACAGTTTAAATGTCAAACAGTTCTCATTGACCCATAGAAAGGACCCTATCAGGTGCTACCACTCCGAGCCAGAGTGGACCTGGGAGCGATGGCAATAAATGGTTACTCCACATTTACCAAAGCTCCAGCATTACTGGAGCCTCACCATCAGATTTTTTAATGTTATATACTCGTTGGGGGGTACCTTACTTCCCAGCAGAAATGCAGTTGGTGTGTTCTACAGCCTCAACCGACTGGACTGAGAGAGAGAGAGAGAGAGAGAGACAGACAGACAGACAGACAGACTCAGAGAGGAAGGACTAAAGGTCGAAGATACAAGTGGGAGTGTTAGAGTATAGAGGATAGCATGAGGGTAATAACTGAGAAGCAGGGAGAGAGAGAGAGATAGAGAGAGAGGGGGGATGGAGAGAGAAAGTGGAGGTGGAGAGCGAGAGGAGGTTAGAGATATAAGAAGGCTGGCACAGGGCCGACTTAAAACATTTAATCATCATCGTTTCTTCTTCGTTCTGCGATCATACTCGCTTTCGACATGAGTTTTGTACTTTCAGACTTTTCTCTACCGGGGTTGTCTAGCCCTTCCGGTCAACTTCCAGAAGGCGAGACGTCTTGTGTCACTATTCACTGCTCACTGCTCTGTGTTCATTCTGACGCTGCCAAAGTTGAAAACTTTGGTCTTTCTATATTTTTCGGGCGCTTATGCACTTTTCCAACGGTATCTGACCCACACAATTCACGTAGCATTTCTGCTGTCTTTTGTTCACTTTAGGACACAGCTGCAACCGGTTTTTGAAATTCACGAACTGTCAAAAGTCAATAGGTAACACCTTTCCGAGCTTTTAGGGACTGTTACAAGAACGCTAATTGCTGTTAGTATCACCATTAACCTTTTGTTCCAGAGTTTTTTCAAGTGTCCGTTAAAGTGTAAATACTTGTCTCTCTTTTTGTTTTCTTTGATTTTCCTCCTGTGGTCCGGCACTTTAGAGTAAGTTCCCTTTTTTTTGCTTATTATCTCTATTTCTGGTCTTCTGGCTGGGATTAGGTAATCTCTTTTCATCTCAAAATCTCAATGAAGGTGTGGACCCACTTATCCTCCCAGCTATGGGTTAAATAGTACCACTACTGTTTTTCTAGGGGAATGGCTTTGGCATTAAATAACCTACAAAGTTTGATATGCCATTAAACAAAGAAACCAATCGGGGAATTTCTTTGCGACGTATTCTGGATTGTGCCTATGCCAATTTAATATAAGGTCAAATTTCAATCTTTTGCAAAATCCCATGTGGATCACTTTCCCCACGCAGTCGTGTCTTGTCTTTTAACAACAATTTGAATTTTTCACCATCACACACAAGTGATCTTCGATTAACAGGAAATCCTCTCAGCTATCCAAGACTCTACTCTGTATTTGTATGGTCTAAATAGTCTGAATCGATAATCCTATTTCCGTTTTCCCAAGGTTCTTTTTCAAAATTTTCGGCATTGTTCAAATGGCACCAAATATGTTTGATATCCGTATCATGTTCATAGTAACTTTTTCAGAATACTTCTGATTATCATCATTAAGTTTAAAGATTTCAAGTAACCTCTTTAACCTTTCCTGTACTCAACCCATTTCTGGGGGATAATGGAGTTCAAGCCTTTCTCAAGGGAATTATTCCGAAATGGATCGTAATTGTGTGACTGGAGTCGGAACTCGCTTATTTCGAGTCCAGCACTAACTGTTACGCTACATGGACTTCTCTTAGTCTACGGGGACGTAGTTTGCTTTGTGTAGTGTTGAGGCCTTTGTTATAATTTTCAGTGTCGATTTTTATGATAGTTTTAATGTGAATTTGTGCCACGCACTTACTGACTATAGAAAAAAGACAGAAAAGAAAAGAAAAGAAAAGAAAAGAACTTTATTTTTATAGCACGGCTGCAACACAAAGTCCTCCACCCAATAATATCACAATATGTTCTTCACTTAACCAATCAAATAACGCTGAGCGGATTTAGTTGTCAGCAGAATTAAAAAAGAAAAAAACTATAAAAATACAATTTTTCAACGATATCTTTCTTAATGACAAGCAAGCACTCAAGTACCATATTTGTTGTTTAAATGACCTTTTCTCGCTTGATTCTATCGGTCGAATTTTTGATTGACAAGCAATCTTAAGTTTGTGATGTTTTCAGTCCAAGCCATGCAAGCATTGGTTTCATCTAATTTTTAAACTATGCGAAATATTATGTTTTTATTGCGTTGTTATTTCCTGACAGCAATTCCCCTTCATAGCATCTCCAAGGGTTATAGAAAATTTTCTTTAAGGTATTCATCTTCTCACCAAGTAATATCTGACTGGTTGTTTGGTTTGGTTTGGTTTCTTTGTTTAATGGCATATCAACATTAAGGGGTATGCAATGCCAATGTCATCTTTAGAGAAGAACAATTGTGGTAAAATTTAAGCCATAGCTAGGGGATTAGGGTTGTCATACGTTTACTGAGGGTATTAATTCGAAGGTGAACGTAATAACACGACTGGAATCCGAACTTGTTCATTGCGATTTCGCCGTCTAGCACGTTAGCCACTATGCCTCGGGGACAGTGTGTATTGGGTTTCTTAGTACCAATAACAAATTGTGATCTCTGAGCTATGCAGCTGGTTTTGATATTTTTATGACAGAGATAATAATAAAATACTAATGAGAATTTTCAGTGTCCACTTCTACAACAAAAATCCAGTGTGTGTTAGTAGTACTACAAGTACTAGTAAAAACAATAAGAGTTGTTGTATTACTAATATTAGTAATTTTGATTGTTATAATACAAAGTGTCGCAAAAACAATAAAACGCTCAACAATAAACAAAAAATAGAAATAAAACCATTTTCAATTAAGATTTTTAAGCCACATTGTAACTTTTGAAATATTGGTGGCAGCAGCCGCAGTATTTGTAATAATAATTACAATAACAATAATAGCAGCAGCAGCAGCAGCAGCTGTAGTAGTTGTAGTAGTAGAAAATCAAGTTAAATACGATTCCTCTTGTCGTAAAATCAGTTTAATTCTGTCGTAAAATGATCGTGCATAAACTTAGAAAAATGGAACTTCCAAATCAAGAAAAAATCAGAGCGCTTGGAGAAAAAGGAACTTACAAATACTTAGGAATACTAGAAGCGGACACCATCAAATATGCTGAAACGAAAGAAAAACAAAAATAAAAGAATACCTCAGGATAACGAGAAAACTACTCGAGTCCAAATTACATAGTAGAAATCTCATCAAAGGGATATTTACCTGAACTGTCCCCCTCGTAAGGTACTAGGGACCACTCTAAAGGTGGACCAGACAAGCACTTCAACAAAGAACCAGAGAACAAGAAAACAAATGAAGATGCATAAGAACTTACATTCTAGAGACAACACAGAGAGACTGTATATTCGCTGGCTTCATGCTAAGAGTTGCGCATCTGGTGTGAAACTCCTTTTCGGAGCTCACCTCAAAATGGGGTTTGTAATTTTCGTCTTCCTTTACATCGTCTGGCGCTGGTGTTCAACTCTCATCTTTTCGCCGTCATATCTCCTACACAACTAAGTTTCAAACCCAAATCGTCACCTTACTTCTTCCTGGTATCGGAAGGAGGAGCATATCCGTTTCCGGTAGTTCCACACCTGTGCAAAAGATTTCAGATCCCCGGTTTTTATTGTCATTTTTAATCATTGTAGTCTTTCACCTGTTACTGGCTGACTTATAACGAGTGATTTGGCCTGACTCATTGAGGTCAGCAGGCCGTTTCGTAGACTCCCTGTCTGCTTTTTCTTCTTTTTTCTTCTCTCTTTCCTTCCCCAGAAATTAATCTCTCTCTCTCTCTCTCTTTCTAAGTTTGGCCATCCATAAGCCGCTCAAGCACGTTTCAATGTGTGTGAAAAAGGAACCTCAAAAGAGAAACTGAATCTTTTTTCGATTTCGGTTCTGTTTTTTTTTTGTTTAATGGCATATCAATTTTTCTGGGTTATTTAATGCTAAAGCCATTCTTGTAGAAGGACAGTAGTGGTACTATTAAATTCACATCAGTGAGGATAAGGGGATTCATACCTTTCACAAAGATATTTATCCGAAACTGGAATTCGAAGTAGCATACTACGATTTCGCAGTTCAGCACTTTAGCAACGGGGAATTCCCCTGAAACTCTATAAAACAACGCTATAAGAACCAATTACGTTTAATTAAAAAATTATAATAGGCAACTAAAGTATAGGTTATGAGGAGAAAAAAATGAAACGGTAAATCACATTGTAAGCGAATGCAACAAACTAGTTCAAAACAAATACAAGACTGGCACTGATTGGTTGAGAATCTTGATTCACTGAGTATTGTACAAGAAATCAAAATTTGACTATACGACCGAATTGTATATGAATAGACCAGAATCTGTCTTAAAGAATGAGACGCATAATATTTTCTGGAATTTCGAAATACAATCGGGTCACATAATTTCGATTACCATGAAAAAAAAAAAAGAACTGGCCATTTCTTGGATTTTGCTGTCCCGACGGATGAAAATAAAAGTAACAATGGACAAAAAGTTGGACCTTGCTAGAGAACTAAAGACAAAGAACTGTTACAAGGCGGTGTTCTTGGAACGGTCCCCTAGGACTTGGGAATAAAAGACAGACAATCGAGATCATCCAGACTGCAGGATTTTAAAGATTAACTAGAATACTGAGAATAGCCCTAGAAATCTGAGATTTGCTGTTACTCAGACTTCTGTGAAAACTCACCAGCAAGCGCTCGTGTAAAATACTCACAAAGAGAAAAAAATAATACTTTGAATTGAAGTACAAAATAATGTCATAAGGACCAATTATATTAAAGTGAAAACTGATAATACTTAACTGAATAGAAATTAAAGATGATATGGATTCAAATATGAAAGAGTTAATCCCATAATGAGCGAATGCAGCAATTTAGCTCAAAAGAAGTACAAGAGTTGGTACGATTGGATCGGAGATGTGATCTGCTGGGTTTTGTTAAAAAGATTAAAATTTGACCATACTAACAAGTGATATTCGTACTTTGTAAAGTAGAGACGCATATAATTCTTATTTTGAGATATAAATGGATCAACCTAATCCTGGTCAGAAAACCGAACCAAATAATAATTAATTGATAATTAACAATAAAAATTGGAACTCGTGATTTACAGGATTTTGCCGTTTAAGCCGACCATAGAATGAAAATAAAAGAAAACGAAAAGATAGACAATAAAATCAAAGGAATATGAAGGTGATTATAATACCGACTGTGGATGTGGCGCTTTGAACGGTCCTTAAAGGATTAGAAAAAAGATTGGAGGAAAAGTAAATAAGACGAAGAATCGATGCCATCTAAATCACAAAATATTTACGAGCGACTAAAATACTGAGAAGAGTTCTGGAAACCGGAAAAGAATTGCTGTCAGGATACAGTGGAAGACCATCAGCTAAAACTGGTGTAAAGAAAACCCACTAGGAGTATAAAATATCCCAAGGAGTAAAAAAGATACTGCAGGGAAACTCGCTCTCGTCACTGCACTGATGCCATTCTACCACGCACGTAAGAAATGTGTGGGTACACATTTTCAAAGTCACAAGAAAAGATTACTTCCCTTACATATATAGATGACATAAAGGTGTTTTCAAAAATTGAAAAATAACAGGAAACGCTGATACAAGCTTAAAGAATATACTGCCAGGATATAGGAATGGAATTTGACATTTAAAAATGTGTCATATTTATATAATGAAAAGTGGCGAAAAGAGAATCAGCTGAAGGAAGTCAAGTATGCATTAACATGCTTGAAGAACAGAAAACTACAAGTCCATAGGAATATTGGAAGCCGACACCATAAAACAAACGAAAATCAATATTATTTGTTTAAATTTCTGAGATGAAGCTTGATGATTTTAATCATTCAGGGTTTTTGGACTATTGTGGCACGATGTTGGGCATTCGTTTCTGTGGTTGTGGGTGAGTGTTATTCAGAGTATTCCTTTGTCTGTTTTGGCGCAAAACCCACAGAAAGGGGGCTTGCGCGCGAGATCTCCTATGAGAGCGGAAGAGGACGAGAGAAGGCAAGGTACCAGGGCAGAACAGAAGAGAGCAGTCAACAGAAGAAAGCAGTCGACAGAAGTCGGGAGAAGCCGACGGTCAGGGAAAGGCGAGTGCTTGGACGTGTGGACCCAGAGGCCGAGATGGCCAACGTGAGAAGATGAGTCAGTATTCCTGGTGGCTGTGTGGGAATTTCACTCGAATATACGCTCGCGATAGCCCACAGATGTTCAGAAAACTACACAAAAGTGTCACAAACTTCTCCCTTCTTATGCTTGGAGCTAACCCAAGTCCGTGTTTGTTCTTTTTTTTCACCTTCTCGGTTGAGTATGTTATGTTTTGTGCGTTTGTAAAGAAATGTGAAATGCCTCTGGCCGGAGATGAGAGAAACCACTAGATGATTGGATGGCCATAAGCTGATTTAGGAGGTTGAGATAGTGGGGATCGGCTAGTGGGTATATTGTCACACTTTTGTCTTTATTTTTATATTCACAACGTTTCGGCTGATGTGTTATTCGGCTTTCTTCAAATGTTTTATGTCAAACTCGGGAGCCTACATGGAACCTTAACCGAACCCACAGAGGTTGATTGTTTTAATTTTGTTAACCATAATTAGGTACAAGTATTAAGCTAAAGTAAGTATTTCTTGTTATTTGCCTGAAGTTAGGATTGAACCTGCAACCTTCAGTTAATTTCACTGAGAAGCACAAACCATTAAGCCATGTGTATTGCTTGACACATGGTTTAATAGATATAGGTCGAAGAACATATCGGTCGAAACGTTGGAAAAATGACAATCTCGGCCAGGAGATCAAACCTAGTGCGAATAAACAAAACAAAACAAAACAAAAAAAAAAGATCGAGAGAGAGAGAGAGAGAGAGAGAGAGAGAAATTATCGTCTGGTAGATTTTACCGTCCCAGTGGACAACAGTGTGAAAATAAAATAAAGTAAAAAGATATGAAAATATCTGAACCATGCCAGAGACCAAACAAGCTGTAGAACATGTGGCTGACGGTGATACCAATTGTAATTTGTGAACATAGAATGGTCCCCAAAGGTTTGAAAAGGCGATTGGAACAACTGAAAACCAGAGGAAGAATTGAGACCATTCAAGCTACAACATTTTTTGATCAGCTAGAATACTGAGAAAAGTCCTGGAGAGCTAAGGAGACTTGCAGTCACTCAATGAAAACTCACCTGCTAACGTTGGTGTGAAAAACAGAGAAGCAGTAAAATAATAATAATAATAATAATAATAATAATAATAATAATAATAATCCGTTTTTATTGTATTGATCCAGATTTTTTCCTTTAACAGAAAACAAATAGTGAGTTTTTCTTTACCAACACCCTGCCACAATTGATTAAGTTTAAACACGTTTTTATAATTTTGTTTGGGAGAAATTTATAGATTGCTGATCAAAGACAAATCTCATTATTGCCTGTGAGCAATGAAACAAAACAAAAATGCTATAAAACAGACTAGCATTTCGATAAATCAATTTCAATTCATCAACTCTAGATTATAGCTTTGTACGAAACTTTGAATGATTATAAATATACCTATATATTTACTGATGATAATTTTTCATCCAAGCAGATTAGAGCCAAGGATTGGTTTAAGAGGTTTTTGTAGCGATTTTTCTTTTGTTTTTCTCCCGGTTTGAGGATGTTTTTTAAAAGTTTTTACAGAAAGTGTCAAAACTGTTAAAACACTTTGGAAGCTTTTAAATGTTTTAAAGTTTTCTTAATGAAGTCATTAACACATAACAAAATTTAATTTCAGTTTAGAGCATTGTCTCAATTGCCCAGGAAGTTAATTGCAATAATTTGTCAGAGGCTTGCTTTTCGTAACGTTTATCGTTGTAGGGTAAGAAATAGCGACCTGGACCAGGTGAATTGCTTTTTACTTCGCGCTAATACCATTGAGAAAGCCATGAACTCTGTAAATAGGAAGATAGACTGGGTTTTCTAGCCTTGGTAATGCAACCAGTCTAGAGAAAGGAAATCTCTGAATTATAACAAAATTTACTCCGCTTAGAAGTTGACCTGGCATCGCATAGCGACCGAGAAATAGGGGTTGGATTGATACAAACTTTTATAAATTCGACAAAAGATTCCAGTCAGACATTAGCTGTGAAGAGAGAGGGAGAGAGAGAGAGAGAGAAAGAGAGAGAGAGGGTGGGGTTCTATCACCTTTCTATTGACAAATAGCAATGGCGGAACCCATTACACAGTGCCAGTACTAGTACTTCCGGTTTCTTAAAACTCAAGAGCAAATTTATAAGCATAAAATCGTCATCGGGAAAAATCAGACGTGTGAAAGTTTCTTTGAAGTCAAACGAGAGCATTTCGGTTTCTATGAAAATTAGCAATGATCATTAAAAATCATGAAAAGATAAATTTAACCAACGTCCACATAAATATAAGCCAGATATTAAAAGAAAAGCTCTTTTTAGTCTTCCAAAATTTTTCTTAAGGCCAATGGTTTTGGGCCCAGTAACCCACTGATCCGATAACTGAGGAAAATGAACTTTTTTCTGTGAATATCTCTCTCTTGTATGAAGGAAGTAAAATTGCTTATCCAAATTACACACTGAATAATTTTATATATTTTGACTGGATAATTTCCAATTGAAATTAAAGAAATCTTTGTATCTTTGGTTCAGGAGAAAATTAACATTTTATTAAAATCATCGCATAAATTATAGTTAACATTTTTTAGAAGCCATGGCCCATTTGTTTGCACACAGTTAAATGTTTTCAAGTATTTCTAACACGAGTTATTCAGTATTTATCATTTATTTGGCCACAGATAAATGCTTTAAAGTATTGGTATGTAACAGTATCAATTTAATTCAACATCCGTCATTTATTTCATTTATTTTAAATGGTTATACATACGATTTCCTAGTGAATAGTTTCTTGCTAATTTTATTTTTTAATGAGTTAGAAGTATTTTTTGCCCACAATCTAGTATTTCAATTGTTTGTATACAGTCAAATGATTTCAATTGTTGCAATCTAATACTAATAATTCTATTTGATATTAATCATTTGTTTGCACACAGTTAAATGGTTTCAAGTATTCTAATCTAATACTAATAATTCTATTTGATATAAATCACTTGCTTACACACAGTGAAATAGCTACAAGCATTGCAGTTTGACACTAACTATTCTATTCAAAGCTATTAATTCATTTTCCCAGAGTGGAATGATTCCAAGCATTGCTATGTAATACTCATAATTCAATTTTGGAATACAGTTAAACGGTTTCAAGTATTTCACACTGGTATTTCTATTTGGACATAGTTAAATGGTTCCCAGTATTGCTATGAAATACCATTAATTCAATTTAGGGTCACAGTAAAAAAGTTTCAAGTATTGCTATTCATTACTTATAATTCTATTCAATATTACTCATTTCTTTGCACTCAATAAAATGTTTCCAAGTATTTCTATGTAACGCTTACAAAAAAGTTTAACATCAGCCACTTTTTTTAACGCAGATAAATGGTCAAACAGTTCAATTTCATTCGTAGATGGGATGCTATTAGTACAAACACTTTCAGATCAGAGTTGAGCAGGGAGTAATGGCTATGAAAGTGTACTTCCCATTTCCAAAAACTCCAAGGTTTGGTTTGGTTTCTTTGTTTAATGGCATATCAACCTTCGTAGGTTATTTAATGCCAAATCTTTCGTTCTAAAAGAACAGCAGTGATCCTTAGCAGTGATCCATAGCTGGGAGGATAAGGGGGTTCATACCTTTCCTAAGGGTATTGGTCCGAAAGTGAACGAAAAACTCCAGAATTAAAGCCTTACTAGCAGATGCTTTAGTGTCATATCGAGGACACTGGTTGGGTGTGGGGTCTTGCCCCTCTGCAGTAGTGCAGTCGATGTATGCTACAGCTCTAGCCGACTGTGCTAACTAGTATTTGTATTCTTAGTAGGTGCACATATACCTGTTTTTTGAGTTCTCATGTTCATATATCTATGTTACGACAATCTTGCTAAAATATGTCAAAATCATTGCATCGAAAATATTGTTCATTTTCCCCCCAGCCACGCCGGGTACTTCTGCTAGTGCTACTTAAACATATCCACATGGTTTATTGCACATTTCAGTTCGTTAAGGGAATTATTTTTTAAAATCTAAACCTTCCTATGCTTTCATGTCTCATCTTAATTTCACTATTTTCTCCTTATTAAATTAAATTTTGAATAAACAAACAAATAAATAAAAACAAGGATAAAAGTTCATGAAAAGAAAATCGTGAATACATTTTGGAGACCATTAGTGAATGCGTAGCAGAGTTAACGGCAACAGGCTAAAACTAATTAGATTTAGAACTGCTTGAAATCACTTTGAATTCAAATCCCAAGACATCTCTCCAGTGTGTAAACTCATTTGCGACACGTATTGGGTCATAATGACCTACCTATCCCCCACATTGCAGCTTTATAAAATCCACTTTCAATTCATTTTTCAACCTATACGCTTCATTATTTTTGTATAAAAAGATCAATTGCCATTGGCTTGGAGAACGAAAAGAGATTTACTTGAAAATGCACGGAATAGATATGTCAATTCAACCCATAGCTAATGCTTCGTATAACAACTTGAAAAACAATTATAAATTTTTTACATGTAGAAAGAAAAATAAATCCCTGTAATACATTAAGAATATTCATGTTTTCCTATATTCAAATATTTCAATAATTTTTACTTAATTTGAGAATTAGGAAGAAGGAGTTATTTATTCTTAAATTTCTCAGAAAATATTTCAAAATAAAAAAACACAAGGGAACATCCTTTAAGTTTGCTAATTCTCTAAGTTTTTGTTCTGGGTAGTACACACCCACACACACACACACACACGCACGCGCGAATACACACGAGTGTTAATTGACTGAAAAGTTCCAATGATGACGTCATATCTGTGGTTGCAGTGCAATATCGATGGCAGTTGTATAGCCCGAAAGGGGGATTATGTTGAAAAATAGATCTTGTTTGGTCAAATTCCTTGAGAATATCATGGTCAGCCTATGAACTTTTCGGGCGACCTGCATACGCAGAAACATATTTTTGTATATATATATATATATATATATATATATATATATATATATATATGCGTGTGTGTGTGTGTGTGTGTGTGTGTGTGTGTGATGTTAATGTATCATTCTTGATTTTACAATAGAAATGCACTGTGAATGACTAACGCACTGCAATTCGTTAAATTCAAAAAAGAAAGAGATCATCAACAGCTGGGAATTAACAGGAAAAATATTAATATAGTAAAGCAATTTAAAACTTACACACACACACTTTATATATATATATATATATATATATATATATATATATATATATATATATATATATAATTTCAAAACTGAATTAAAATAAACATTTACTAGAACAGATTTAGTGTTGAGTCATGAACATTTGTTATCTTCATTATGGATAAATGATTAACTGAAAGTTCCTGAACAAAATTTCTGAACAGTTTGAAAACACAGGTTGAGGATGAGCTAATTGGACTGTCAAATAAAATATAGTTTTATTGACCATCCTATTATTTCTGCTCCACTATGTATGTTTATATTGTAACTTATGCGGAAGATATTAAGTGCAGTTTTCAGTTTAAATTTAAAAAAAAACCCAAAGAGACGAAAAACAAACTTTAATGTTATTTTAACAGATGAATTTTATTTGTATGTTTATTCGAAAATTGAATACTTGTCTTTATTTCCGTTCACGCAAGAGAAATAATTTCCAAACTGACTGCATAATTCGGGCAACAGTAGTTTTAAAAGCCATTCCATTAAGATAATGACTAATCGTGGAGAAGATATAAACAATTGGAAAATATACATTAAAACGACGCAATTAACTGTTTATTCTTTTGTCTCTTGTGAAAAAAATGTCTTCAGAAGGATGGCAAAAGTACTACATCTAAATATGTGCCTGAACACTGATCAGAAGTTTCATTATGACAAATCCTTTTTCATTGATAATAGGTCTGGTCTCCTGGCCTGGATTTGATGATCTATTTGTATTTCAAAGTCCCAGAGAATTTTATGCGTCTCATTCACTAGGATAGATTCTCGTCAGTGTATATACCATTCATCAGCATTTACAGATTTTAATCTCTTATACAATTCCTGGTGGATCAGCATTGTCGCCCAGATTTATTCAGTCTTGGATTTCTATTTGTTCCAGTTCCTTTGATCTTAGGCAGAAATGTCAACTCCTACGTAAATAAAAATCCCAAGAGTAACGAGAACGCGGTCATCTTAATCTAAATTCGATGAATAGAATATGATTCGACATGAAATTCAATGGCTGTCTTACGTGACTTTTAAGCGCATTGTTGACAACTTGTAGAAGTGCCTTTATTATTTCAAGAGTTGTTTGAGAAGTGGAAAACGCTCCTTTTATTGTAAATGCTTTTCCCACAACGTTCCAACCGATTCATTCTATGGTCTTAGTTGTATTATCCAAAGTGTTTTTCTGTTTAGCACAAATAGAAAAAAGACGTTTTCAAAAGGAAAACTTCAAAACTTTCGCAGTAATTCTTATAGTATCATTTACTCCATAATTTATATGCCTTTAAGTCTGGTGTTAAACCTGAAATTACAATTCTTTATGGGTTATAGCATTGACAGCTCTTCTATCATTGGTTACTTACTATTTATAGATAAGAAACTAAACAACTTTTTCTAGACAGAATTGAGAGATCTGATTGGGGAAATGCGCCTTTGTTTACAACTGATTTTAATAATACCCTTTGGGATTTACTATACACACATTTGTTTAAAAATTCAAGGTGTTTTTCTTTAATAAAGAGATAGTTATTTTGATACTCGACGAATGATGAAGTTGTTATATATTAAGTTGAGTTTAGCTTATTCTTGCTCGCAGTCATAATAATAGAATCTAATGAGGGTTGATTTCACTCTTACGAACAGTTAGATGCCTATTCACAAGTGGAAATACTACACAAGTTCTTGTTTTATGTATTCTATCATCTTTTTACAAATGAAATACGATTTGTCATCAAAAAGTATCGAGATTAAAACAATTAACTCCCCCCAATTTTTAACCCCCCCCAAAGAGTTGAGAAACTTTTATGATAAACTAACGATGTATAAATTAGTGTAGATTAGTTTGTGAAAAATAATGAAGTTACTCGATATATCGGAAGCGCGGTGATATTGAGGCTATGATCGAATCGAGTTCAAATCCACGAAAAACTTTTTGCATTTCATTAATATCCTAGGAAAAGACCGGAATCCATCAATAATCCTAACCTCGTCGATGGGTAAAATATTTGGGATGACTGAGATGTTTAGTCTTGCAAGAGTAACCGATATAGGAGAAGGAAAACTCTGAATTCAAATCGGTTGTACTTAATATGAAAATTGACCTTATGACAAATTCTCTTATGTGCATCTCCCAGTATATATATATATATATATATCAGGACTGGGAGGGATAGCATACTACGCGGTTGCGTAGTAGTGCTTTGTAGATTTTAGTCGCTATGGATGTAAGGGTTATACTTCGGTAGTTCTTGGCAATTCCGAGGTCACCCTTTTGTCTTTGTGATTTGATTATATACGGCATTACAGTGTCGGAGCAGTATGTCATCAAATTCCCTTGTCTTCTATACTTCTGGGGTTATTTCATCAAGCCTTGCTGCTTTTCTTTTTTTACTTTTTCTTTGTACTAAGTGTAAACTGTCCTAGTTTGATGTCTAATCGATTACTTATAATTTCCGTGATTTGTTCATGAGTACCTTTCGAAGGTTTTCCGAGTAAATTCTCGAAATGTTATTTCCACAGGTGTATTCATTCTTCTTTGCTGGTGGCTTTCAGTTTGGCTTTCGCAGGGCTCTTCCTTCTGCTCACTTCGTTTATCGTCTGCCATGCTATCCTAGATTATCTATCTTCACCCGAGTTTCTAATTTTATTGATCTGATTTTGTATGTATTCTGTTTGTTCTTTTAGGTATTTGTTAGCTAATTCATTTTGTGTTTTGTTAAGTTTCAGGACATTGATATTGGTTGGGTTCCTCCTATTGCATTTGGAAGCGGTTTTTATGTTTGCACACTTTTTAAAACTGCTCATGTCTCCCATGGGACTTTAGGTTTAGCTTTTTTAAAATGAAACATTTAATATGATAATAAGTGAATGCAGAAAACAGGCACAAAAGGAATACAAGAGTAGGCATGACTAGGTTGAAAAGATGATCCACTGGAGATTATGAGATTTAAATCTGGTAATACAGACAAATACATCAACCAGATTCTGTCCCAGAAAATGTGGCACATAAATTTTCTGGGACTTCGATATACAAACAGATCCTTATATTCGAGCCTGACTTAGTGTTAATGTAACAAGAAGAAAATACCTTATCATCTAGTGAATTTTGTGATATCAGCGGAATATTGAGTGAAAAAAAGAGAAATAAAGAATATAAATATTTAGATCTTAGCAGTGAGCAAAAAACTGTGTAACATGCTGAACACGGTTATGAGTTTTGTAGACTGAAGGAACTGGAAATCAGAACAAGTATCAAGACCATTCAAACCACAGCATTGTTAGAATCAGCTAAAATACTGAGTGGAGTTCTGAAGAGCTGAGAAGATTTGCTCTAACTGAGATTTCAGTGAAAATCTGGTGTGAAAAGTCGCATTGTGTAGAAATAAAAGTTAGGGTTGTATTTATCTATGGGTGACGATATATATATATATATATATATATATATATATATATATATATATATATATACAAGGTGGAACAATAAAATTGTCACCCTAGAAAAGACTACATGATTCCATTTCCGTTTAATGAAAGCTGGCTTTCTTTTTCTGTTGCCGACCATCTACTAGTTGGCCAGTTGTGTACAAATCCCAAGAGCGACAGGAGCCTTCTATCATGTCTGAAAGTGACACAATGTTCAACGAGCGAGATCGGAGATGCGCCGCTGTACAACCATGCTCTCTACCGATCCAAGTTATGACAACAGGACCATTGCCAGCACACTCAAAATGCAAATCTGGATTGCCACAGATAACAGGGACAGGCCCAGGGTGATGAAAACAAAGTTTCCGGCTATCGTTATGGTCTTTGATGTGGTTTCAAGTGAGGGCCACATCATGCCACCTCACATCTTCGAAGTTGGCTTGAAAGTCAACACCAAAGTGTACCTGGATATGCTGAAGAGTGTGGTGATCCTTTGGTGCAATCAGGTGGCCGGTGGGCAAGTTGACCGTGTGTGTGGCAGCAGGACTCGGCACCGGCCCACAAGTCCAAAGAGACCCAGGCTTGGCTTCAGAGGGAGTGCTACGACTTTGTATCCTTCTCTCACTGGCCCCCCTCTTCCCCGAGTTGAACTCACTGGACTACTTCGTTTGGTCATACGTCGAGAACATCACCAACATGACCTCCCACAACACTAAAGCCAGCCTGATCACCGCCATCCGCCTAGTATTCGCCGAGCTCCTGCCGGCGCTTTTGGAAAAGACATGCTCCCAGTTTCGGATCCATATCGAGGCTGTGATTGGGACTGAAGGCGGCTACATTGAATAGATGTCAGCTCTACTCCATAATCAAGTTACCTGAATTGATTTTCTCAATAAAAGTTTTAAAATAAAGCTGTAGTGTTGTTTTCTTTAGGATTTAATTTAATCGTTCCACAGGGTGTAATGATTAAATTGAACGATAATATATCTATATATACACACACACACACACACACACACACATATATATATATATATATATATATATAATCTCGTCGCACAGATTGAACGGTGTCATTTGCTACTTCTTTTCTCGTCTCAATCATCCATCGCTTCGAGCAAATTTTCAAGACGCCACCCGATGTCCGCACAGATCTAATCTATGTCAGTTTTTGATGATCAGCCAACATTGGTGTGTCCATATATAGACGTCCAGAGGAGAACGTCACTGATAAGTTTGTCATTACTTCTCCAGAAGTGGCAGCATGTCTTGTTCGTCTTACTTGGATGGTTTGTAAGATAGGAGGAAAGTGTCCGTACAGCTGCCATTTTGTGAGATACTGCTTTCAGAATTCGTTCAAAAAAGCATTTAGCATTTTTGTGTAGTTCTCATTTAGCTTTTTCTACAAATGTTTCGCTAGACTCCAGTGGTACTGATTTGTGTGTCTTTATATATAAGGAACCTTCGTATGTATGTACATAACTTACGTACATCAGGATCATATACTGATAGCTCTTTTTTTTGTGTATAATTCAATCGAAAATCGATTTAGTGTTAAAGATCACCTTCATATTCATCATGACGAGTTTCCAGAGAGATATGTTAGTTTTATTGCATTTTTATGTGTAATACATCTAAATTACTTAAAGTCAAAATTGAAGGACTTGAAGTAACACTATAAAATGTTGGAAACGAATCAATCATATCACTTGGTTGTTCAATAACTAATCTACATGTATCGATCGATGACCATTAAAACTCACACAAGAACCTATATATATTCATATGCTAAAGTTCCTTTTTCCCCTTTAAAGCACCCAACAGAATTTGATCAAATACTTTGTATCGGTTAAAATTTTCTTCCAGTTCCTTGATGAATAGTTTTCTGAAAGATTCTGGGGGAGGAGATTTTTGATAGTCTCATTTGGAGAACAGATGACGAAAAATTCCGCCTAAATCTATACAATGTCTTTACAAACTCTTAGGCTGGGGAATGCCAACATTTTCAAAAGGAGATATTTTATTATTTTGTCACAATCTTCCATAAATTCTAATGACATTTTTTTCTATACATGATAAAACGATGGAATGTTCTATTTAAAAACTGAACTTAACAAATCTTTGTATTTATTTAATTATTTAATTACGCTTGAGACGTACCACCACCACCAACAACAACACATTTAATAATAGTTTTAATTAGCAAGAAGAAAATAACTTGTCATTTCGTGGATTTTGCTGAGTCAACAGACTACAAAGGGAAAATGCAAGAGGGCGAAAAACTAGATAAATACATGGACCTTGCCAGAGAACTGGCTCATGATGGCGACAGTGCTACCGAACATAGTTGTAGCACTGGGAACAGTCACCAAAGTAAGGAAATTAAACTGGAGGAATAAGAGGTTAGAGGAAGAACAGAAACCATTCTGACCCAGCATTACTTATATCGTCTATGATACTTAGAAGAGTTCGGGAGAACTGAGAAGTTTTGCGGTCCCTCAGATTTCAATGAAAATCCCTAATTAGACTAAGGAGTAAAACAACAACAACAATAACAACAACAATAACAATAATAATAATTATAATGATAATAATGATAACAATGGAAGTTGACAGTGATACCAATAAATGTTGGACCCCTCATCCAAAGAATTTAGAAAAGAAACTGAAGAAATTGATCATTCCAGACTCAGAATTCAGAACTTAGACCACAGCACTATTTAGGATACTGAGAGGAGTCCTGAAGAGCTGAAGAGACGTGCGGTCATTCTGATTTCAGGAAAACTCATGAGTTACAGCTTGAGTGAAAAATACACAAAGTAAATAAAAAATAAACTTTTTTTCAGACTTTGAATTTTATTTGTCAAATTTAAGCCCAAGAGTTGAAGTTTTAAATTATATTTCATATGGTTTAATTTCCATATAAATATTTTTCGTGTCATAACAATTTTATTGTGGTTTCATAAAATTGAATAAAGAGGGTTTCGCAGAATTCTTTCCGAAACATTTTTACGAAAAGAAAACATTTATTAATAAAATCATTTAAAAGGAATCAATTCTGAAAGTTTCATTGAAATAAAATAATTAACAGAATTGGGTAGATTAAAATTGCTCAAGGTTTGGTTTCTTTGTTTAATGGCATATCAACCTTTGTAGGCTTTTTAAAGCCATTCTCCTAGAAGAACACTTTTGGTACTATTTAACCCTTATCTTGGAGGATAAGAGGTTCATACTTTTCCCAAGGGTATTTGTCCGAAAGTGGACGTGATAGCGCGACTGGAGTACGAACTCGTTTACAATGACTCCACAGTCCATCGCTTTAACCATTACACCACGAGGTGTACAAATTGTTACGCCACGCAGCTTTATAGAGTAAGCACATTCTTTTAATCCCGAATTATTTCTATTATTGTTTCTATTTATTGGTCCAGTTATTTTTTATCGAAAGGTTAATTTATTTGTCTAACGGCATATTAACTCCTTATGGGTTATTCAATGCTAGAATTTGATTTCTTTGTATATGTTTAATTAATAATTATCTTTTAAGTTGCGGTTGTGTCAATACTACTGTACGGATAAACTACATGGACGCTGATAAAACGTAAAGAGAAAGAGCTAGAGGGGAACTGCACGAGCTATATTAAAGAAATCCTGGAAGCAATACCCAACGAAACAACAACTGTCGGGTCAATTACTTGCCATCTCTAAAACCATCCAAGTAAGACTAGCAAGACATGTGGAACACTGCTGGAGAACCAAGGACGAAATCGTAAGTGACATTCTGCTATGGATCCCTTCACATGGAGGTGCCAGTGTTGGCCGACCAGCAAGAACTTACCAACACCAGCTCTGTACAGACACAGGGTGTCGTCTGGAAGACCTGCAAAGAGCGATGGATGATAGGGACGGATGGAGAAAGAGAGTCAGGGAAATCCGTGCCAGCAGCACATCTTGATGATGATGATGATGATGTTTTCACTGCTCCATTAAAATCTTTTTATAAAGTCTCTTATTTGTCTATAATTATTTGTTCGCAGTTATATGATATAACGTATTCCTTTCTGATACAAATAATTTTCAGATAATTCTTTGGTTTTAAGTATTCTTATCAAATACTTATAATCTACGCACAATTATTTGGTTTCATTTGACTATTTGTATTTGAAATAGCCATTTTCTTTCACTTCATTATAAGTTTTCGAATATAACTAATAATTTTCAAAACATATATTTGACGCATAGAAAGGACTCAGGTATTATCACTCCGAGTTAGAATTGATCTGGGAGTAATGGCAATAAAGGACTGTCTCTACCACCCAAGAACTCTAGAACTTGACCTTCACGGCTAGGGACAGTTTAGTACCACACTTGAAGCATCGAGCATATATGGTGGGGGAGGCATTCGTGGTGTAATTGTTACTGTCTTTGGAAATGGACTAATCGGTTCGAGTTCGAATACAGGACCAGGCTGCTTGCATTTCCGATGGCGCTAATACCCCTAGGAAAATTTCTCCCTTCCGCTATGGATAAATAGTAGGTCAGGCTAAGCTCTTTAACCTTAATATGGTAACCTGTTTAGGAAAAGAAAAACTCTGATTTTAAATCTGTTAAAGTCCGCTTAAAAATTGACCTCGTGTCACATCCTGCCCACGCGGAGGGTTTGGTAAATATATACACGGAATAGTTTTCAGACCTCATCAAATTCCTGCTCCAACTACAAAAAATTCTATTATGGACATTGCTGAAGCGTGTGTGAATAAATATAAACACGCATTGCCTCCAGCATTGCATAGACTCAATGCTAACAACACTTCTTCAGATTTCATGAGATACGCTATCACCCATAAACAAGTACAACCCTAACAATTTTTAAAAATGAATGTTATAAAACCAAATATATCAGCGTTTTATCATTTCTAGTAAAACATTAAGAAATAAAAACGGATATTATCAAGTATTATTTATTACCAATCTGTAAAGCATTGAAACTAGAGACAAATATATAGGTATGTGACTGTTAAAAAATATACACGCCATATTTCAATGAATAGATAAACCAAACTGAAACTTACCTGTCCCCTACGAGTAGGATATGGCACAAGGTTCGTTTTTAGCCGTCGGCCTCCTCTCGTACGAATAAACGTGGGAGGATAAGAGGAGTCCCCATTGCATTATAGCTAAAGTAATTGGCTGCAAGTTCTAAATCCAGTCACTCCAGTGGATTCACTTTCAGACTAATGTAGCATAGGACCAAAATACGTTGTGTCTAAAAGAAATGAGTTCGCAAAAAAGAAACACTCAAAACTTGACTCTCAAGGAAGAAAATATTCTTTTATTTTTGGGGATTACTGCAGACTGTAGTAAAAAAAAAAGTTTATTCAATAACGTTTTTCCTCGCCTTCTCTTTTTTTGTTGCTATCAAACGTCTCCCTCCTCTTCTTGGCAATGACGGCGGCGTTGTTATCGTTCGCCTGTTGATACTTTCATATCAGTCGAATTGCTGACAGGCTGGGTATGACATGGATCGGGGCGTCGTGGACCTCTGTTGAACCTGTTTGGAAACCTGTCTTGAACTGCCAAAATCTCGTTACTTGATTTCCTTACATAGCGATTTGATGGATGAATTCGATGGTTCCCGAAGGTTCGATGATCACCATTGAAACAATAGTGCAGCACGTGAAAGTTCACGCGTGATTATATTAAAATCACGCTTGATCTCTAAAGGTCACTCAGCCCGCACGAGCGAGGTTTGTGATATTTTTGATCGTCAGACCCATGTACCCAATGACTGATGACAGCTAATGTGCTCGCACGTTCTCCAACGTTGAGAGCGCCGCAATTCATTGACGGCGCCAGTCCGTAATATTACAGTAATACCCTTGGTAACGATACAAACCCAATCATCCTTCCAGCTATGGGTTAAATAGTATCAGTTCTGTCCTTCTATAAGAATGGCTTTAGCATTTGATAACCCTCAAAAGTTGATATACCATTAAACAAAGAACCCAATCAACTAACATGACCGAATAATAGACAAATGTCAAAAATCTTTTTTGTTAATACTGCCATGGCATTGGAACTTGTTATTTCTCATTATTTTCTCCCGCTTCCATAATTACGAATTTACCTCCTCCTCCTCTTAAGGGATAGTAGAAATAAAAACAAGTGAAAGATAACTGGTATACACATATGTCGAAAAGTCAGCGATCTTTCGGCATAGTATTTATATTGTAAACAGCGATCCCCGGCAGAATCATATAAAATAAAAAATTTTCTTAACTGACAAATTGCCAGGTTACAGGAAAGTCTTTTAAATGCTAAGCAAAAAACCCTGGTGCAGTTAGTTTCTAAAGGAATGGTTTTACGAAATTTAAAGCGGGTTTTTCGTTATTTCAACATTCTGTTGTGTTTTACAGGTGCATATATATATAAGCAATTTTATTTTTGGTTACTGAGGTTTTATAATGCGGGGAAATTTAGCAATAAATAATACCTAATAATATCTGTATAATTGGGTAGCTACAACTTATGCGTTTAAGTTTAATATTATTTGGCGTAATTGTAGTTTGTGTCCAATCAGGAGCGATTTTCATTTCCAAATTCTAAGGTGTTATTTTTTATCCTCGCTAAAAATATGAAACCCGTATGTGCGTAGGAGCCAGAAGAAACAGACAATACATCAAGTTTTAAATTATTTTTTTTAAATAAAGGGACAGTTTAAGAGAAGCTAACCAAAGAGAAAGCGGTAAAGAAAGAAAGAAAGATAGAAGAGGATAAAACAAACAAAGCTAGAAATAGTTTAAAAGAGATCATACAGACAAAAAGTGTGTGTGTGTGTGTGGGGGGTAGAAACTCCGGCCTAATCTATAACGAATATCGCTGTGGAAAAAGTTTTATTACTGAATCGAAATATTAAAATCCAGGAAACTGCCTTTTAGTCGAGCAAAGACAGAATACCATGGCCATTCATTCTCAGCCATGCGCTGCATTCGAGGCAACCCCCCAACCCCCCTGTCATTTAAAGATAATCAATGGTGTAGAATATCTATAGTTGCTAAATGTACGCACCTATCAGAGAGAAAACAATTTAAATGTCTACATAAAATATGGGAATGCACACACGTCAAAATTATTTGAGATACTGCTTGCCGATCCGTGACCTAGTTGGCCTGTTATTACACTTAAAATGACAAGCCCTTGGTAAAAATTGCTCTTCGTGCCTTCCATAACTTCGTTGTATTTCGTAAAAGCAAAAAAAAAAAAAAAAAGAAAAGAATGAAATAAAAATAAATGTTAATTCTGACTCCTGACGAACATTTTTACCTATTTTTGAAGTGAAAGGAATTTTTTAGACAAAGCCCTCAATACAACTGCAGATACGAGGTGCTTACGATAAGATTCCAGACTTTTTTCGTTTGGGCATCTAAAATTGTCGAAGACTCTTGAAATATCAGTATGTTATTGTTATACATCTTATGAGATGACTGACCGATTCTTGAGGTGGTGAATTTCAAAAATGCAATCTGACACTTTAGAAGAACGATATGCAATAATTGTGTTTTAAACTTGGAAAAAAGGCCACAGAAACGTATGGAATACTTCAGAATGCTTTTGGAGCATCTTGCATGACTCGAGCATCAGTTTTTGAGTGGCATAAGAGATTCAAGGATAGCAGAGAGTCTGTGAGAGATGATGAGAGGTGTGGGAGTTGTAGGGAAGTGAGAACACCAGAGTTGATTGGTCAAAAGGTTAGGGTTACTATGTTGAGATTTAAAGGGAGAGATTTTAAGGGAAGAGATTCCGTCGGAAGAGGCCAGCACTCTTCAAATCCGCTCAGTGGCATTTCCAGCCGGACAATGGACCAGTCCACAACTCCATCCTTGTCACAGACTATTTGACCAAGATAGGCATCAACACAGTTCCTCAGCCTCCCTATAGTCCAGACCTTACTCCCTGTGACTTTTGCTTATTCTCTAAGCTCAGAGGCTGTCGTTATGAGACAATTGAGGAGATGAAAGAGGCTGTGACGAAGGTCATTGACACGCTCACAGAAGAGGATTTCCATGAGGCCTTCCAGAAGTTGTTGGAACGGTACAACAAGTGCATTGCAGCCGGAGGAGATTACTTCAAAGGCGACTTCAGTTTCATGTGTGTACTATCAATAAAAGTGCCCATACGAAAAAAGTCTGGAAACTTATCGTATGCACCTCGAATATTTCGTTGATGTAAGTATTTTTCAACATAAACCAGGACTCAATACTTGAAAGAATTATTATTTATTTGTGAGTAGCCTATAAGTTTGGTCTTGTACCAAACCAAGCTGAGTTTAGCAAATGATTGCTTCCTTTGTTAAAGTCTTCTACCTGATTTTCATCTATTAAAAACACTGATTAAAAATTGTTCAGAGATCAAAATTCATCTCGTAACTGGTCCAGGCTACAGTGTTAGAGGTCCACCATAGTAAATCATTTTACCTATTAGAAATTTAAATAATGATAAAACTATTCTATGTTAGATTTATTATTTGATGAAATATTATCAATCATTAACGGCCAGTCATCAATACAATCATCACATACTTTTATCTTCATGCTTAGATGCTATTTTTTTTCTAATCGCTACTCATTTGGGAAGTTAATCTACGACTGTGAGGAAAGAGCTAAAAGATAGGAATAATAAAGGATTAAAATTTATTGAAATCTAATCTCGCGTCTCCTTTGTTTGATACTTTTGATCACACACACACACACACACACACACACACACACACACACACACACACACACACACACACACACACAAGGGGGTGTCTTTGTGATGTAATGGTTAAAGTGATGGACTGTGGAATCGTAGTAAGCGAGTTCGTATTCCAGTCACGCTATTACGTTCACTTTCGGGCAAATACCCCTGGGAAAGGTATGAACCTCCCTTATCCTCCCAGCTATGGTTTAAATAGTACCACTACTGTTCTTCTAGGAGAATGGCTTTGGCATTAAATAACCTAAAAAAGGTTGATATGCCGTTAAACAAAGAAACCAAACCAAATCGCACACACACACACACACACACACACACACACACACACACACACACACAAACGCACATATATAAAGGGGAGGAGGAGGAGAGAGAGAATATCAACACTAACAATTTCGAGAAAGACATGAATCTCCCTCTTCTATTTGAAGCTTTAGCCTTGTTACGGCAACTGGTATAAGAAAAGAAAAAAATATCTGAAAAAAAATAAAAACCCAGCCCCCAAAACTGAGGATTATTGTTCTTGAGAATCTACAGTGCATTTGCACTCCATTCTTCTGTCATCCACTAATCTAAAAAGCGTGTTTAATACAAGCCTTCACCATTATAAATAAATCATGTGTGTAGATAGGGCAACGGTTCTCATTAACTGAATTGTTGGGCCTTCATAAGTCGTGATCGACAGGCGAGTTTATAAGTTTTACGATCATTTTCACTGTTTCAAAATAAAGTCCTTTAGTTGGAGCCATGTTTCCGTTCAATTCAGGATGCCCAACCAGTTGTCAAGGTCAGCAAGAACTCTCTTTAAACATTCCTTTAGATACTTGGTTATTCAGTAATACTTGGTAATTCTATAATATTTTGGAAAAAATTATACCATTAATCTGAATAATTCAATCAAGTTTGTTTAATGTATATTTTACGAAGCTAGGAATTTTGTTATGTAATTAAGTAATGATTTTTTTATATTAATCATTTTTTAATTAATTATATTTTATTCAGTTTGGTTGGGCTTTGAACTATTCGGGTCTTAATTCCGGTGCACAGTCGTTGGGTACAGTTTTACGCTCGAGCGAACAGGATATGACAATCACCATTGTCATAATGAACCCCAGACAGGAAATGGGGATGGACGTCATGCCTGGAAGAGATAGTCCTGAGAATTTGAGGATTTTGAAAAAGAGTAAGTTGAAGGTTGACATTGGACCATGCTGGCAGAAAGTGGATTTTCTGCCATGGAGACAGATAGATGTGATCTCTGCCATTAGGGCATAGAGAATTGAGTTCTCTACCGTTGAGACATCCAGTTGGAGTTTTGCAGATCTCTACTGACCGAGATCTTAAACATCACAAGATGCGCTGCGCGTTTAAGGGGTCAGATAGTATGGTCAGCATAGTTAGAATTGTATCTCTCTCCTCGTGTCTAAGAACCGAAGTCAAGAAATTTATAAATGCGTTCGTACCTGAACAATGGAGTCCGCCTTTGTATTGTATTTGAATTTGAATTTGTATATGTACCGTTGGATGGATATCATTATGATTATGGCTATGGATTAGTCTAGTGGGTAGAGTGTTCGCCAATGGTCCGGAAGACCTGGGTTCAATACCAAGTCGCGTCATACCAAAGATTTCAAAAATGGTACTTGATACCTCCTTCCTAAACACTCAGCAATATAAGGTACGTATCAAGGGTAAAGTGGAGCAATCCAGGGAAAGAAGTAGCGCCCTCCTCTACACCTCGGTGTAGTTGGTAGTGAAAAGGGAGCCTTCAGGTCGCCCTCGACTACGGTCGCCAACTTACTTATTGTTAAAAAGCAAAGCAAAAAAAAAACAAACTAATTAAATATCTTGTAACTGTATTAAGTCCTTAGATTTTGTCAGGGTTAAAAGTGCTTTGGATATAAAAATGATTTTAAAAATTGTCCTTTGTAAAAATAACAAAAAAGCATTGTAATTGTGGAAACGAGGATAAACAGATACTTTCCTCAATTTTAAAATTATTCTTTCTTTTTTATTTACTTTATTTATTTTATTTTATCTTATTTTTTAGAATTTAGGTTAACTTTTGGTTAGAACACAGGGCTGAAGTCTCAGAGGTTTTTCTTCTTCTATCATCAACTGTTTTCTTCTATAAGTTTGAAAAATCAAAACAGAAGAAATGACATTCATCAAGATATTTCTTAGACAATACCAAAAGTAGCACGACGATTACTCGCTACAGGTAATATCCCCGGTATTCCAAGGCCAGCTATAATTACCTGCTTTAATTTCAAAGGGCCGTCACCCCAGGCAGCATCTCCTCCATTACGTTAAAACTGGAAGCATCAATGTCAGTGCCTGACCCCCGAGGCGCCTCTAATACCCAGGTCACTCCAAAGAGGAATGCTGAAAAAATTGAGTTACTCACCAGTCTGCGAGATGGGGTAGTTACTGTGGTATCGTGGCTAACATGCTGGGCTATAACAACATAGGAAGCAAATTCAAATTTCAGTCATTTTTGACTAATACCATTGGGAAAGGTATGAACCCCACTATCACCACAGCTATGGGTTAACTAGTTGCACCACTGCTCTTTTTCAAGGCTGGCTTTGGTATTAAATAACCCACCGAGGTTGGTATATCTTTAAACGAAGAAACCAAATGAGTCTTCGGGAGAGACTCCTCCATAAACTTGACCTCGTGTCTAACATGATAATAATTATAGAAATACACCAACAAATAAATTGGGAATCAAGTTAACGAGACCCTAATACAATCATCGACACACAAAATACTGAAAAACAAGGACCCTCTGACGAAACTGAACCGCAAAATAATGGCACACTCAAACCACACTGAACAAAGACTGACACAAGAAGAAAAAGGTCCCAATCGGTTGGAGCAGCAGAATATACTAACTTCATGTCTTCAGAGAGGTAAGACTCTCCCAACGGTAGTCCTGAATATGGATATAACACTAGACAATCAAATGGTGAGGCTACATTAATGTTGGGACTTTAGGGAATGCAGAATACCATTTCATTGCCGTCGTTCCCATTTTTACTCCAGCTCGGAGTGGTAGTATCTGATAGGGTCAAATATAACCGCTTGACATTTAAACTGTGTACGTATGCTAAACCGGGGTGTCCTCTTGGTGTAATGGTTAAAGCGATGGACTGCGGAATCGTAGTAAGCAAGTTCGTACTCCTGTCGCGCTATTACGTTCACTTTCGGGCAAATACCCTATGGGTTAAATTGTATCACTTCTCTTCTTCTAGGAGAAGGGCTTTGGCATTAAATAACCAACAAAGGTTGATATGCCATTAAACAAAGTAACCAAACCTAACCTTAACCTTAGGCTAAACCAAATTGATGGAAATAGAACTGACGTTTAAACTATACTTTAGTTAAATTGAATTGTTTGAAATAGAACTGTTCGATCACTTACTTGTGTGTAAACAAATGAATGTTTAATTTTATAGTTAGTGATACATAGTAATACTAGGAATCATTTAATTTTTTATACGTTAAACTGAATTGTTTGAAATAGAAATGTTTGATAAATCAATTGTGTATTCGTTTTAAATTGAAATAAGTGAAATCATTTAACAGTGAAAAAATAAGCTCAGGCTCATTTAAAAATACTAATCATGTATTTACTATATATCTATTAAAAAGATTTGATACTAACTTACCTATAATGGTTGATATAAAACCAAACCAGAACAAACTTAACTGTCTGTAAAAAAAAGAAAAAAAAAAGAAAAAAAAGATTAATATTGAATATAATCAGTTGTGTTTGATAGCAATAATTGAAACCATTTTACTGTGTTGAGATGATAACAATACTAGTGAGCAAACAAAGTTGTTATAGCTCATTTACCAACTGTGTGCAAACAAATAACTGATTTTAAATTGTGAATATTATATAGCAATACTTGGAACCATTTAATATTGTGGAAAAGAAATTAGTTCAGGCTCGTTTAAAATGATATCGACAAAATGTGCTTAACAATCGTATATATTTGATATATGTATAAATAAGATTTGGCATTAAATAACCAAGACGGATGATATGCCATAAAACACGGCCATACTAAACGAAACCAAACAAGAAAAATGAATATAGTGATTATAAAGATGATTATGTCAGAAAAGAAGACAATATAACCATAGATAAGAAAACTGAGACAGCAAAACCGAAACTGAAAAATTAACGAATCATGAACACATATCTCAACGAACAACATCACGGAATTAAACGAACTAATTCATGCTGGGGCGAAATGAGTCGGTGATAATATCGGTGTTCTGCTAAAGAACACAAACAGAAACTGAAAACCCGGATGGAAAATTAGACTGGAAATAGAGATAAGAAATTTACGACCACGAACAAAAATTATAAGACTGAGGAAAAACGGTGGAATATGTTGGGGCGAAAAGAGAAAAGCAACACAATTGAAATAAACAATGCAACTCGAGGAAATAAATCAAAAGGTTCTGGCGAAAGAAGGAAGACTAAAAAGACATCGAGATAGGATAAAACAATACAGACAAAACGGGATATCCCAAAACAACGAAAAAAAATTATACCAGCAAGTAGGGGGAGAAAGCACGAAGATGTACAACTGGATGATAAGGAAACAAAACAATTCTGGAGCAAAATATGGGAACGTAGAGAACATAACAGAAAAGCCGAATGGGTAAACAGCATGAAAAAAGAGTTAGAAGGACTCGAAGAAGGCTCTAAAGCGAATATACAGCTTGATCAGAATTACACGCAAAAATGTTCCAAATTGGAAAATGCCTGGCCATACATGGATACTGGTTTAAAAAATTCCCTTCCATCCCTGGCAATCGAAATAAATAGATGCTTAGAAGAAATAGACATACTCCTTCCTGGCTGCGGTCGTGTCAATACTGCTGTATGGATGCACTACTTGGACGCTGACTAAAAGGTTGGAGAAGCTCTACGGCAATTATACAAGAATGTTGCGAGCAATATTGAACAGGTCCTGGCAGCAACACCCCACACGGTGCCAACTGTACGGTCACCTACCACCTATCACGGAAACTATACAAGCTAGACGAACCAGACATACCGGACACTGCTGGAGAAGCAAAGACGAGATCGTAAGTGATGTGCTCCTGTGGACCCCCGCATATGGCCAATCAAAAGCAGGACGACCAGCTCGAACATTCATACAGCAGCTATGTGATAATACGGGATGTAACCCTGAAGACCTGCCGAAGGCGATGAATGATAGGGAGACGTGGAGAGAGAGGGTCAGGGATATCCGTGCTAGCCGCATGTCATAGTGATGATGAAATGGTTGTCTAAAGGAAAGACCTGCCTGATCCAAAAAGATCCTGAAAAGGAACTGCTCTCAACAACTACGAACCTCTGACCTGTCTACTGATGATGTGAAAAATACTAAGGGCATTCGTTATTAAACCGCAGAATGTTCCCCGAAGAACAGGAAGGATGCCGTAACAGAACAAGAAGAAAAAGGGATCTACAATGCATTGATCAACACATCCACACTGAGCAAAACGAGACAGAAAAATGTAACTATGGAGTGGATTGACTACAAAAAGGCATATGATACAATCTCGCTAAGCTGGATAAGAGACTGTCAAAAAATGTTCAAAAGATCCGGCGAAATCATAAAGTTTATCAAGAAAACCAGGGAAAACTGGAGACTGGAACTGACAGCAAGAGGAAAAGACTTACCGGAAGTGAAAATCCAGAGCGGGACCTTCCAGAATATGCGCTATCACCATAACTATTTGTAATTGTGTTGATGCCAATCAATCACATAGTTGGTAAATGCACATGTGAATACAAACATACTAAATTGTAGGAAAAGATCAATCACCTAATGTACATGGATGATACCAAACTGTTTGCCAAAAATGAAAAAGAACTGGAAACCAAAATTTCGGCAGTGAGAATATACGGTGACGATATAGAGATGGTATTTGGCATAGAAAAATGCTAGTAATGAAAATCAGAAAACGACAAATGAGCGAAGGGTTAGAACAAGCAAATCAAGAAAACAATCACAACACTTGGAGAAAAAGGAACTTACAAATACTTAGAAATATTGGAAGCAGACTAAATAAAACATGTGGAGATGAAAGAAAAATTAAAAAAAAAATACCTCAGGAAAACGAAAAAACTACTTGAAACAAAAATATTTAGTAGAAATCTTATCAATAGGGTAAACACCTGGGCTGTCCCCCTCGAGACCCTTCTTACGGTGAACGAGGGAAGAACTTACACAAATGAACCAGACAACAAGAAACTCCTGACAACCCCAGAGATGATATAGACAGACTATATGTGTCAAGAAAAGAAGGAGAAAGAGGACTTACCATTTGACAAGACGTCTCGAAAACAACAAAAAAAAAAGCGTGGAGGAAGACTGATATCAGCGACCAGCGACAGCATTCACAACACAAGTACCAACAGAACAGCAAAAAACTAGAAAATAAAAATGAGAAGAAGAACAATTGTATGGGCATTTCAAGCGACAAACCAGCAAAATCTCACACAAGAAGACTTGGATATGGCTAAGAAAAGGAAACTTGAAGAGATAAACTGATACTCATCTAACAAAAATAGATAAGACGCAATAAAATAGCAAATGTAGGTTATGTGGTGATAGAGACGAAAAGATCCATCATATAATAAGCAAAAGCAGTAAATTAGAATAAAAAGAGTATAAGACTAAAAACGATGGTGATCCACTGAGAATTGTGCAAGGAATTTAAATTTGACCTTACAAACAAATGATACATGCACAACAAAGAATCCGCCAGGACTTTGAGATACTAACGGATCACGTAATCTCGACTAGACGACCAGACCTAGTAATAGTCAACAAGGAAAAAAGAAATTGCCAGCGTGAAAATAAGAGAAAACAAAAAGAGAGATAAGTACCAAGACCTTGCTAGTGAGCTAAAAAACTTTGGTGCATGAAGGTAATGCTGATACTAATTGTGGTTTGTGCATTTGGGACAATCCCAAAAAGATTGGTAAAGAGTCTGAAAGACTTGGAAATAAGAAGACAAGTAGAGACCATCCAGATTACAGCATTATAAAGAACGGCCATAATAATGAGTAGAGTCCTGGAGATTTGCTGTCACTAAAATTCCAATGAGAAACCATCAGCAAACGATGGTGTGAAAAACACAAAAGAAGTAAATAATGGAAACGTTTTCTAAGTTTAACCGAGTTGCACTGGTTTTTTCTCCTATTTCTCATTTTCAAAAAAAAAAATATTGTATTTATATTTCTATATTTTTAATAAAAATGATGGGCTAGTTGTATAAAGCAATACTTTCGCCAATTCTCCGGGATACATGGGTTCAATCCCAGGTCACGTCATACCAAGGAGTTTATAAATGGTACTTGATACCGCTTTGATTAACACTCAGCAATAAAAGGTACGTATCAAGGGTAAAGTGCAGCAATCCAAGGAAAGGAGTAGCATCATCCCCTACATCTCGGTGTAGTAGCAATTATAAAAGGGAGCCCTCGGGTCGCCCTCGACGACTGTCTCCAACTTTACTTTTACTTATCTATATGTACCCAAAATTTTCATTATATATATATATATATATATATATATATATACGAGGATCATTAAATAGGTTTCAAGACATTTTTTGTATGGGCACTTTTATTGATAGTAAACACATGAAACACTAATCCCCTTCAAAGTAATCTCCTCCAGCTGCAATGCACTTGTTGTACCGTTCCAACAACTTCTGGAAGGCCCATGGAAGTCCTCTTCTGTGAGCGTGTCAATGACTTTCGTCACAGTCTCTTTCATCTCCTCAATTGTCTCATAACGACAACCTCTAAGTTTTTCCTTGACCTTAGGGAATAAGCAAAAGTCACAGAGACCAAGGTCTGGACTATAGGGAGGCTGACGAACTGTCGTGATGCCCACCCTGGTCAAATAGTCTGTGACAAGGATGGAATTGTGGACTGATCCATTGTTTGGTTGGAAATGCCACTGACCCGATTTGAAGAGAGTTGGCCTCTTCCCAAGGAATCTTTTGTTGAACTCCCTTAAAACCTCAACATAGTAACCCTAACCCTAACTATTTGGCCAATCAACTCTGGTGTATTGACTTCCTTACTCCTCCCACATCATCCCTCACAGACTCCCTGGCTTCCTTGAATCTCTTATACCACTCAAAAACTGATGCTCGATTCATGTAACATGGTCAAAAAGCAGTCTGAAGCATTTCATACATTTCTGTGGCATTTTTTCCAAGTTTAAAACAGAATTCTATTGCATATCGTTCTTCCTCAAGTCCAGAGGGCATTTTTGAAATTCACCAGCTGTTACAATCAGGATTTAGTAGGGTGTATACCAATTCCTGCAGTAGCTGTTCATTTGAACTTATAATCATAAAAATTGGTCGGCCATCTCAAAAGATGTATGGCAATAACATAGTGAACTTTCAAGAGTCTACGACAATTTTAAATGCCAGTACAAAAAAGTCTGGAAACTTATTGAAGGCACCACACACACACACACACACACACATATATATATATATATATATATATATATATATATATATATATAACCTTTTGAACGATCCTCCAATATATATATATATATATATATATATATATATATATATATATTCGGTCTCTTTTTTCACCCCCATCATTCCAAACTTTTCGATAGCCACTATCCCAAGTTTATTTTGTCTGGTATAAACTTGTGTGTTTCTGAAGAGAAGTGACTGAAAAAATGTCCCCTTTTTTAGTATATTAAAATATTTCAATCGTTTTAAAAATATCTTATTATGCAAACGCTTTTAAAATAATCTCTCTCTCTCTCTCTCTCTCTCTTTCTCACTAACCTGTCCTTACAATTATACTGTGGATGATATATATATATATATATATAGTTGTAAGGACGGGTTACTCATCACGCTCAAGATCTCTCACTATCCTATATAGTTCAGTATTATACCCTGGACACCTCTTTTTTGCTGGAGGGTTGCCTTTTCTTGGAGATGCAGTCAATGTATTTAAAGCCGTCGCTAAAAGGTCGATGATATAGATAGCAGACAAATTATACTTATATTTTTAAACGGCATCCATTACAACCCGAAAAGAACAAATCGTGATTTCAAGTCTTCATGGATTTATTTAAGCCTATAAAAAGTAACTCCTCGTTATTGTTGTCACCGTATTCAAAAAACTAATCGATAACTTCAATCCTTTTTTCTTCCTCCTGAAAACCGGATCTAAACTACATTATGGTTGTTACTGATCAGATATCCAAGTGGTCGCCATGTCTGGATCTCTGTCGACTGGAGTTCAAATCCTACAAAAACAAGACTCACGCTTCACCGATCATATTACTCGAATGAAGCATCTGACTTTGCACAATGATTGATTCATGTGGCTGGATTGTAGATGTATTACTCTGCTGTGATTTGGCTCCTACTGGGCCCAGACACGAGAGACTAATTTAGAGCTTACCGTTTGGCGACATGATGGTGGTCCTATGCGCCATATTTCCTCAATGGAATATATCCAAATGAGAACTGACTGGAGAAAATCTATACAGTCGATAGATATGTCGCTCTACCACCAACAACCCCCCCCTCTCTCTCTCTCTCTATCAAATGAAATAGATCATTTATCAGAAATCAGCAAATTTTTGGTTTCCTTAAAAAAAAAAAAAGGAAAAAGAAAAAAAAAAGCTAACAGAAAAAGCGCAATGAAATAATTTGTTTAATTTTGCACAAAAGTCAGGATTTGATACGAACATAACATTAAATGGAATTCGGTGGTGAGGCTCCAGTTCTGGAGCATTGATAGAATGCAGAATCACCCCCTTTGAAATAATTGTTTCAATAGCCGCTCTGAACTGGGTTGGTAGTATTTGCTACGATACCATCATTGGGTCGAATATATCTGTTGGAAAATTATTTATGTTAGGAATATTTGAAAATACTTAAAAAACACATTTGTAACAGCTGGTTTAATTTCTCGGTTTAATGGTATATCAACTTTCTTAGGTCATTTAAAGCTAAAGCTGTCCTATTAGAAGACCAGCAGTGGTAATATTTAAACCAGAGTGGAGCGTATAATGGTGGTTCATATTTTTCCAAAGTGTATTCGGACTTAAACGTAATAGCAAGACTGGAAATCGAACTCACTTCGAAGTTGCAATCCAGGAAACATCATTATTACATCTCAGGGACTCACCAGTACATAACACTGTGCAAACAAGTAATTATTATCTTTAAGTATGAAATGATATTTGAAACCGTATAATTGTTTGTGGTTTGTGAATAAAACAGTGATAATGGAAACTATATTACGGCGTGAAAAAACAAATCACGGTTCTTATAAAAAAAATAGTTACTTTCAAACTATATAATTACATGCAAACGATTAGCATTAAGAATATTTGAACTCATATAACTGTGGGCAAAATAATTCCTGTTAATATTAGGGTGAGTCAAATGTTTTGCAATATTTTGGTGACGTGAGACACAATTTAGCAGCTCTGGAAGCTTTTGCCTCTGAGGTCGTGAATGCGAGGAACTACACTGGACTGTCATACGACGAGCCTGCCTGATACTCTTTGAGTGATACTTGCTGGATTTGTTTTATTTGGAGTTGGGCCTCGGAATCCACGATTTTAGGTCTGCCTGATATTATTTACTTGCTTTCATGACATGGTTCATTTCGAACTCGTGAAGCATACGTTCTCAAATTAGATTATGTTGCATATTTATCTGTGCGGCTTTCAACTCACATACGGGGTGAAGCAATGCATAAAGTGTCAGCGCTCCAACTACAACGATACTACCAAACACAGCAGGTAACTTTTACGGCTTGATGTGCTTCGATCACATAATATACTCTTCGTAAACGAGCATGTATTCAAATGTTGTAAAACATTTGACTCACTCTCGTAGTATTTAGTTAGAATAGATACTTGAAATAAAATAACGGTGTATAATTAATTATTACTAAGAATAATTACGTGAAGCTATAATACTTATCAAATGTTCATCATAATAAGTAACTTGAAATCATGTAACTGCTTGCAACACTTTAAATACACAGTTGTGTACAAATTATTAGAATTAGATAGAAATACTTGAAACCATATATACAATAACTATGAAGGAGATTCATTTGGCATATTGTAAATCTCGCGAATAGAGTGTCAAGAAAAACACATATCATATCCTCATGAGGAGGAGGATTTTTTGTTTGATTATAGTGTTCCCTGATATGACTTGTTTATAAAGATGTTGAATCCAAAAATCGTTGTTCCACGCCTCTAATGAAATGTTGTCCTCTCTCAGCACACGTACGTGGTGAATTCAATAAGTTTCCAGACTTTTTTGTACAGGCATTTAAAATTGTCGTAGACTCTTGAAATTTCACTATGTTATTGCTATACATCTTATGAGATGACTGACCAATTTTTATGACTTCAGGTTTAAATGAGCAGCGACAGCAGGAATTGGAATACACCCTACTAAAGCCTGATGGTTACAGCTGGTGAATTTCAAAAATGCAATCTGGACGTGAGGACACTTTAGAAGAACGATATGTAATAAAATTCTGTTTTAAACTTGAAAAAAAAAAATGCCACAGAAACTTATGGAATGCTTCAGACTGCTTTTCAACCATCTTGCATGAATCGAGCATCAGTTTTTGAGTGGCATAAGAGATTCAAGGAAGGCAGGGAGTCTAGGAGGGATGATGAGAGGTATGGGGGGAGTAAGGAAGTCAATACACCAGAGTTGATTGGTCAAATAGTTAGGGTTAGGGTTACTATGTTGAGGTTTTAAGAGAGTTCAGGAAGAGGTTTCTAGGGAATAGGTCAGCACTCTTCAAATCAGGTCAGTGCCATTTCCACCAGGACAATGAACCAGTCGACAACTCCATCCTTGTCACAGACTATTTGACCAAGATGGGCATCAACACAGTTCCTCAGCTTCCCTATAGTCCAGACCTTGCTCCCTGTGACTTTTGGTTATTCCCTAAGCTCAGAGGCTGTCGTTATGAGACAAGTGAGGTGATGAAAGAGGCTGTGACGAAGGTGGTTGACACGCTCACACAAGAGGACTTCGATGGGTCCTTCCAGAAGTTGTTGGAACGGTACAACAAGTGCATTACCGCCGGATGAGATTACTTCGAAGAGGATTAGAGTTTCATGTGTGTACTATCAATAAAAATGTACATACGAAAAAAGTCTAGAAAATTATTAAACGATCTTCGTATCAAATGATTTTAAATGCATTATCTTTTTAAAAATCAAAATCGAATCACTATAAAGACAGATTCTTGGAGTAGTTACACCGTCGTAATGATAACAAAATACATGCTTCAGGGTTTTATTCTTTTTATGGATAAGCGCCTACATTTTGCGTTTGAACTGCAATTTCATTGCTAGGTATAGTTTATTGTTAGTGACTAGATTATAACATCACTTTTTAGTTTGTTCATACAGGTGCCAGAAAGGTGTTTTAAAAAATAGTTCAGTGACGAATAAAGTGGTCATCTATTAAACGTCTCTTAGCGCAAGATCAGATGTATGGAATAACCAGCGAGCACCTTGTCTTCTTGTCTCCTTCGGTAGTGGCCCCGTGGCATGGTGGCTAACGTGTCGAACTGCAAGATCGTGGTAAGCGAGATCGAAATCTTGTCATGCTATAACGTTCACTATAAACATCTCTCCACAGATTTGTTAAATATTACCATCACTGTTAGACAACAAGTACGACTTTAGCATTAAATAACCCTCAAAATTTGTTTTGTCATTAAACAAAGAAACCAATAAATCAAATGTCTTCTCCTCCGGTTGGTGGTAAAATATAACCGACTTCTTACGACTATCGAGAGCCGCCTCTTAGACCATAGATGAAAATGAATATCTACTTTTTACAACAGCTTTCTGCTAACTTATCTAAAGTGAAAATCTTTCGTTTAACTTCAGAGATTTTAGTCACCTGACTTTACATCCTCTAATGTCAAAGTTTTTCAAATTGTCTCCACAGGCTATTGTCTGTCAATGGAACTTTGTTGAATTCAGTTAGAACGGTTTAAATCTTATAAAAATTATTTAACGCGGGGTCACTAATCCTGGTCGTCACGACACCAAAATAATAACTCCACTCACTCTGCAGACTTCGTCTAGACCCCTGCGGTGTAGTCTTCATTTTTGTTGGTTATTAAAAATAGGAAAGCCGCAGGGCTTGATGAAATTCCCGCAGAAGTATGGAAGACCAGACAATTCGATGACATACTGCTTCGACACTGTAACGCACTTTATAATCAAAATCCGATAGACAGATGGATGAAAGAATGCATCCTCCCTTTTCCTAAAAAGTGTGACCACGGATTAGCCAAGAACTACCGAGGTATAACACTTATATCCATAGCGGCCAAAATATACAACCCCCTACAACGAAACCCCATAGAACCCAAAATTGACAACATTCTCAGGAAAAACCAAAATGGCTTCCGAAGAAATAGATCCACAACCTCACAAATATTGACCATCCGTAGAATCCTTGAAGGCGTACGGGCAAAAAACCTACAAGCGACAATTCTATTTATCGACTTTACCAAGGAACAAATTCAACTAGCATACGGCATACCAAAAGAGACCGTCGCACCAATAACGATTCTCTATAAAAACACCAAAGTGTAAGTACATTCTCCGGATGGAGACACAAACTACTTCGATATAGTAGCAGGAGTACTGCGTGGAGACACACTAGCCCCATACCTCTTTATCATCTGTCTAGACTACGTGCTTAGAACATCGATTGATAAAATCAGAGAAAACGACTTCGAGCTGACAAAGAAAAGTATCAGAAGATACCTCGCAAAAACAATTACCGACGCCGACTACGCCGATGACATAGCGATCTGACAAATACACCCGCGCAAGCTGAAACTCTACTACATAGTCTGGAACGAGCTGCCCCAGGCATTGGCCTCCATGTCAAAGCACTCAAAACGGAATACATTTCCACACTAGGTGGTAGCTCTCTGAAACCTATAGATAAGTTCACCAACCTTGGGAGCAGTGTCTCATCAACCAAGGCAGACATCAACACGCGGCTAAGAAAGGCATGGACAGCTATCGAAAAACTATCGGTCATGTGGAAATCAGACCTGACCGATAAAATGAAACGCAGTTTCTTCCAAGAAGCAGTCTTGTCGATACTGTTATATGGATGCACTACAGGGACGCTAACTAAACGACTGGAGAAAAAGCTTGACGGCGACTACACAAAAATGCTGCGAGCAATATTGAACAAGTCCTGGAGGCAACACCCCACAAAGCCCCAACTGTACAGCCACCTATCTCCCATTACGAAAACTATCAAAGTTAGACGAACCAGACATGCAGGACATTGCTGGAGAAGTAGGGACAAGCTCATAAGTGATGCACTTCTATGGACCCCCACATATGGCCGAGCAAAAGCTGGTCGACTAGCTTGAACCTACTTACAGCTGCTCTGTGAGGGTATGGGATGTAGCCCTGAGGACCTGCCAGAGGCGATGAAAAATAAGGAGGAATGGCGAGAGAGGGCTAGGGATATCCATGCTGGCGGCACGACATGATGATGATGATAATGATATATATATATATATATATACATATTCATGTTCATGCATACATATACATATAAACTTATATATACGCCCCTGGACAAAAATACAAAACCACCATCAAAAATGAAGAAAAAGATACATAAATATGCAGAGTTTATATTTATGGAAAACATTCTGAAAAAAAGTTTTTTTTTTAAATTCCCTTGATTTATTGTATGACATTTATATACATATGTGTGTGTGTATGTGTGTGCATGAGTGTGTGTGTGTGTGTGTGTGTGTGTGTGTGTGTGTGTGTGTGTGTGTGTGTGCATACTCTTGATCATCAATATTCTTCGGTTCTATATTTTTTACATGATTTGATATACAGGGTGGAACGATAAAATTGTCGCCCTAGAAAAGACGACATGATTCTATTTCCGTTTTATAAAAACCGGTTTTCTTTTTTTGTTCCAGACCATCTACTAGTTGGCCAGTTGTGTACGAATCCCAAGAGTGATAGGAGCATTCTATCGTGGCTGAAAGTGACTCAATCTTCAACGAGCGAGATCGGAGATGCGCCGCCGTACAATTCATGCCCTCTACCGATCCAAGTTATGACAACAGGACCATTGCCAGCACCCTTAAAATGCAAATATGGATAGCTACAAATAACAGGGACGTGCCCAGGGTGATGAAAACAAAGTTTCCGGCTATCGTTATGGTCTTTGATGTGGTTTCAAGTGAGGGCCACATCGTGCCACCTCGCATCTTCGAAGTCAGCTTAAAAGTCAACACCAAAGTGCACCTGGATGTGCTGAAGAGTGTAGTGATCCCTTGGTGCAATCAGGTGGCCGGGGGCAGACCCTGGGTGTGGAAGCAGGACTCGGCGCCGGCCCACAAGTTCAAAGAGACCCAGGCTTGGCTTCAGAAGGAGTGCTACGACTTTGTACCCTTCTCTCACTGGCCCCTTCCTCTTCCGACCTGAACCCGCAGGACTACTTCGTTTGGTCATACGTCGAGAACATCACCAACATGACCTCCCACAACACCAAAGCCAGCCTGATCGCCGCCATCCGCCGAGTATTCGCCGAGCTCCCGCCGGCGCTTGTGGAAAGGTATGCTCCCAGTTCCAGATCTGTATCGAGGCGGTGATGAGGCTGAAGACGGCTACATTGAATAGATGTCAGCTCTACTACATAATCAAGTTACCTGAATTGATTTTCTCAATAAATGTTTTAAAATAAAGCTGGAGCGTCGTTTTTTTATGACGACAATTTTATCGTTCCACACTGTATATCGCATTTTGAAGATAAGAAGATTTTTATAATTCAAGCATATTTTTTAAATACAATTCCTCAAGTAACTGAGGTTTTGCACAATGGATACTTGACTACTGACCATTCTACAAAAGAAAACAAATTTTTTTCAAAAGAAGTAGTTTTATACAGATAAAGCTCCTGTCTTAGTCACCAGTGGAATCGTTTATATTAAACGTTTAATGTTTAGTCACGGTGTATGATTAAATTTCCCTCTCGTAATATATTTAACAGAAAAAAATTAAATTTAGCTGTTAAGACAAAATAAAATTACATTCTTTGAAAAACGAAGAGAGAAAAATTGGTGTAAATCAGCAACTGAAGGCACAAAAATGAAAGAACGTTATAAAAGTAAGTGAACTGAAATAAATTTTTCAAAGTTGTTCGACCCAGGAATTTGAAACCAACCAATATCAAGGATACATAACTTTCTTTGAGATAATTTTCATTGTTTCAAAATAGGTTAAGTTGAGAGAATAACTCTTTGAGGTAAAAATCCCAACACCCGAATTCATCTCTTGTATCATGCGGAAGGTACTCTACTTTGGCAGATTTGTAGTTTTTAAAAAGTATTGATTTTATGGGTTTAGATGAGGATAATTTTTAGAATATAAATAATTCCTCGAAACTATCTCTGACTCTCTGACAGTCTATATGTATATGAAAAAAAAAAAAAGAAAAACCTATATAAATTTTAGATTATCAGGCGAGAGTAAATTGGGTCAAAAGAATAAAGTGTTAGAAAAATTGAGAAACCAGAAAAAGTGTGTTCCTGTTAATTAATCATAATTTGAAGATATCCTCGACTTTTAATAGCAGGTGAAATCTTCTGAATAATGTAAGCATTTAAACTAAACAATTATCTTCATATAGTCTTCGTTTACGTCTAATACATAGCGATGTATAAATATATATATATATATATATATATATATATATTTCGCACTGTTAATGAGGCTTTGAATATGTTGTATTTCTTGCAATCAGGTATGCTCATGCTCCCTTGCAAAAAAGTGGTGTCTTGGGTATGACACATAACAACATCTGACAGTGAGGCTCCAATACTTGGGCAATGCGAAGTGTAGAGTACTTCTTTAATGCTATTGCTCCAATCTCCGTTAATTACGAGGATAATTAAATAAGTTTCCAGACTTTTTTTGTATGGGCACTTTTATTGATAGTACACACATAAAACTCGAAGTAATCTCCTCCGGCAGTAATCCACTTCTTGTACCGTTCCAACAACTTCTGTAAGGACCCATCGAAGTTCTCTTGTGTGAGCGTGTCAATGACCTTCGTCACAGCCTCTTTCATCAGCTCAATTGTCTCATAACGACAGCTTCTGAGCTTAGGGAATAAGCAAAAGTCACAGGGAGCAAGGTCTGGACTATAGGGAGGGTGACAAACTGTGTCGATGCCCATCTTGGTCAAATAGTCTGTGACAAGGATGGAGTTGTGGACCAGTGCATTGTCCTGGTGGAAATGGCACTGACCCAATTTGAAGAGTGCTGGCCTCTTCCGACGGAATCTCTTGCTGAACCCCCTTAAAACCTCAACATAGTAACCCTAAGCCTAACCCTTTGGCCAATCAACTCTGGTGTATTGACTTCCATACTTCTCCCACACCTCTCATCATCCCTCACAGACTCCATGCCTTCCTTGAATCTCTTATGCCACTCAAAAACTGATGCTCGATTCATGCAACATTGTCGAAAAGCAGTCTGAAGCATTTCATACGTTTCTGTGGCATTTTTTCCAAGTTTAAAACACAATTTTATTGCATATCATTCTTCCTCACATCCAGATTATATTTTTGAAATTCATCAGGCTTTAGTAGGGTGTTTTCTAATTACTGCTGTAGCTGTTCATTTAAACCTGAAATCATAAAACTAGTCAGTCTTCTCATAAGATGTATAGCATTAACAGGATGAACTATTAAGTGTCTACGACAATTTTAAATGCCTGTACAAAAAAGTCTGGAAACTTATATAACTTTTTCAGCTGTGCGCACGTCTTCTTGTAACTTTAAGATTTTAAATTGAATAAAATCAAATTAAAAGCTTCACTTTTTTTTCTTTTTTAATCACATCTTATGTATCTCGTAGAAATCTCATTTTCTCATGTTAAATAATGTAATATAAAAAAGATTTTAGATTTCAAGTTTTGAATGTGAGTTAAAATAATTATTTTAATATAATAGCAAGTTATTATTGTCAAGGCTTAGAGAAGCTACAAGTTCTGCTATTGATTAATGAGGGAGAATGTGTAATTTCCTTTTATTTTCATGCTAATTACAAATGAGTTTTATCTCTTTAAAAATTGTTCACTTGGGAAGCAAACTTGGGAATTAAAACTTTGATATTTTTTTCAAAGAAAAGAGGAGGAAGAAACGTTTTCAGCCAAAGTTTTTTTTTTCTTTTTATGCTGGAAAATAAAAAGATATAGATGAATTTTATCTCTTTGGGAGATAAAAGAAACGAACTAGTAATATGTCATACATTCGGAGGCACCAGGCATAATATTTAGCGTCTTAAAATATGGATATGATGAACTGAGATGAAATTCTTGATAGTGCTGTTTCTCCTATGCTAATGTCTTTGAAAAGGCATTTATCCATTTGGTTTCAGCTATGGGTAAAATGTAGGACCGACTGAGTCACTTAGACTTGATAAGGCAACTAGTCTAGGAGAAGGAAAGTTGTGAATTTGAAACAGCTGTAACCTGCGAAAATATTAACCTTGTGTCGCATCCTGATTTTGGTGGGGCGTTTGAGAAAATATATACGAAATTTGTTCAGAATGTTCTTAGCCTCAGCAAGGAAGAGCAGCCATAGCTGAACATTTTAGTTGTGGTAATGCTTCTTATAAAACTAGAAAAAAAAATCAGTTTTCTGTCATAATTTCTGTGCAGGTGAAGCCCATGCAAAACTGAGAGATGTGGGGAAAAAAAAAACCCGAAAAAATAGCCCTAATAGAAGACCGAACAGTCATAAAGTCTCTGTCAATAAAAAGACATGACAAGCAAGGAAATCCATGAGGATATAGTATTAATACTTACTGACGACTTTGCATGAATCGATACCAATATAAAACATAAACAGTAAAATTAAAAAAAAAACAAAAAAAAAAAAACTAAGCCATAAGGCGTAATCCCATTGGTAATTACAGAAAGTTTTTGAGACATGCCTTTAGCTGTCCTTGGATTATGCAATGACAGGTGAATAAAAAAGATATTTGGTAAATTAAAGTAAAAATATGTTGATCGCAGGAAGAGGAAAAAAAACTTACGAGGTTTAAAAATTGTGAGTTGAAATTCACACCTGGAGAAAACTGTAGAAAATATAGATAAATAAATAATAAACATATCATCTATAAAGATACTAATTCAAATGTGTCATAGAACAAAAATAAACGGTATGATGGATTGTTTACGTCTGTATACACATCTAAACAGTTACTAGATTAACGTACACATGTTCACATTAGTCAATTCCTCTAATATATATATATATATATATATATATTATATATATATATATATATATATATATATATATCATATCAATGAAATACACGCGGAACCACCATTCCCGTGTAATTACGAAAGAAACGGTTACTGTAACTTCAACGAAAGTAAACGCGTTTTTTTTAAATCACAAACTGCACATTAAAAATGAATATTAACGTCCAATGTAGTCTCTGCTCTTAATTGATCTGGCGTACGGAAAGTATAATAATATTCTCCGCCGAAATAGATTTATAATGACCACTTAACACAGTTTGAGTCTCCATCAAATTGAACTATATATATATACCAGGAGTTCCATGAAAAAATTGTGATAATAACCCACCAATCAGAATATACACTCTAAAACTACAAATGCGAGTCTCAAAATGTCGACATGTAAACAAACATCTATCAAAATTCGACCCAAGCACATAACCAAAACATAAACTATATCCCTTACCCCTTCACATTGTTAAGTACCACTATTATTTTCGCATTTACATATATTTCTGTTATCACTCACTAAATATTCCTCCCTGTCTTTTGCCACCTGTTTTACCAACACCTTTCTTATTGCCAACCACACCCATCAGCCATTACCGACACCATACAAATGATACAACAGGACCACCGACCGTAAGTACCATTTTCCTCACATTATCACATTATGAACACCAACAAGTATAACCAGTAAATACAAGTAATAATTTAGTATTGGCAATAATTATAAGCTTTATTTTTTCATATTATTGCATTATAAACACCCATAAGTATTTTCAAAGACCATTATGACCATAATAGTTAATTCTATTAATTTTATCCTTATTATTATTGCAGAAGGTACCCAAAACCTATCATTTGTATTACCTGTCCGTAAATACCATACTACATAAAAAAAAAAGTAACGTGGTGCTGATTTTAATATTAATCAAAACAAAATCCTCCACGAAACAAACATGTCATATTCAAATTAAAATAAACCTTTAGCTACCATAAAGTTAAAAAGAAAAAGAAATTCTGATTGCAACAATTTATCTCCCCCTCATCCTCACACACACACACACACACACATATATATATATATATATATATATATACGTGCGAGCAACTGTACATACGCAAACATTCTAACATTTAATAGCAAACAAACTTAGGTGCATATACACACAAATAAGCCCCACTTTTCGAACAAAAAATTAATCATAATAATGTTTTTTTTTGTCTTCATTCTGTCCGACGAATGAATAATTCATGAAACCAAGTGTCACTGTCACGACTGTCACGTGGTCTACCACTGAGAGGAGAGAAATAAGGAACCCCCAACACCTCCGTGTTTGAATTAACAGGCTGCCAAAGACTGACCGTTAAAAGAGGAATAAGTAATGTAGGTCAATTCCTCGCGGCCGGGTTAGAATGAAAGCCAACAGATGTTTGCATTCTGTGACCGGATGGTTAAAGAAGGGTATAGGGACATATAGTAGTCCGAATGAATCGCCTGACAGGATGAAGGAAGAAGAAAGAGGCTAAATGATTGTCTAGAATCCTCAAGCGGAAGTAGCACCCTTTTTCATCAGCGGAAATAGGAATAAGGAAATCAGTTTTGAAGACAGATGTCGCTATGAAAAGAGGGGCGAATCTCATGCCATACTCCGGGCGAAGAAGCAGAACCGGGGTTTTCAGGACAGTAGTTGATGTGATAAGATGTACTGAAACTGCTGCCGAAATTCCCGGGGAAAAGCGGAAAGAATCTTGGACATGAAGATAACAGACGTCTTCAAGCAAAGCTATATAAAAACCCGCTAAACCGTAAAAGAGAAAATACTCTCAGAAGTCAAAAAGCTAAGTAAACCATAAAACCGTTTCTCCCTACACCCTTCCTCAGTACTGCAATTGCATACTCTCTCTTTCTCTCTCTCTCTCTCTCTCTCTCTCTCTCTCTCTCTCTCAATTTAAAGAAAGAAGAAAGAAAAGAATAAGGAAGAAAGACATTTGTACTTTGATATTATCCGCTGATAATATAGCCGACACGTTAAATATGTGTGTCCGCATGTATTAAAAACCATGTTATATTTTATATCTCTCCTCGTGTTGAAATTTATTCATTGTGTTGTCAGCCTATCAAGTTGTCTATTGCATGTTCCTTTTCAGCTTCATCGCCTCATGTTATTCTCGCTAAATGTCCTACTCGCCTTTAAAAATATTACACGGGAAACTGGAATTGTCGACTACGTACGATAATTAATATTATTATATCTAAACTTAGAGGCCCATGTCTTCCATTATCTTAGGGGTAGGAAGAGGTAGTGGCCTGGTGTGTGTGTGTACGTGAAAAAAATGGAAACCCCTTGCCAGCGGCGGTCAGTCTAAGCCCAAATTAACCCCCACATTATCTGCCAGTTCCCCTACACCCAAAAAGGGAATCTTAACTGGAACTTATTCTGCGAGGGATCAAGTGCTAGGCTGCCCCGTCTTCACACGTGCGAAAAATGAACTCCCGTCTTGGGATAAATATTTTTATACTGCGTCACACGACCATGATATATATATATATATATTTCAATCATACATCTTAGATGCATCAGGGAGGTCTTCAGTGATGCGCTGTCTTCATTGCCGATTTCGGGTTATTTCTGCATCATATCAGCTCCGACAGTAACCCCGGCTTGACTCTAAAAGAGCCAAGCCGCCTCCGTGATCGCGACGTGCTACGCTCGTGCCTCTATCAAAGCAAAGAAAAAATAAATAAAAAGCCGGACTTCGGCCGTTCTTATAGACATCTGTCTTTTAGTAAACAGCCAATGAAAACAGGGCATTCCACATTCCTCTGCTATATAGTACCATCTTTACCTCATCCGGTTTCTCCTTGATACTTCCGGAGGGTTTTGTTTGTTGAACAGGTTGGACCTCTTGCGCTATCACATCGAAAGGATACTTACCATCTTTAACCTCATATCATCGTGTCGACTTCTCCCGGCAGGGCTGAATTATTCTGACCTGGTTGGAAAATCAAGTTAAGTTTTTTTTTCTCTTTCCATTTTTTTTTTTGTTCTTTACATATTTACACACCCCTTCTTTTTTTCCACCAAGCCTATCATTTATGGCCGGCCGGCCAGACGGCTCGGCCATAAAGGCGTTATTTTCCCCTATTAAGGGTGACCCTCCCCCCAGGTTAAAAAGGGGAAAAAAGAGTCACCTTGTGACAAAAATGCCCCTCCCCCTGACCAACACCAAAAAAAAAAGAAAAATCGCCACCAAAAAACACCCCTCCCCTGACAAAAATGCACCTACCAATTCACCAAGCGAAAAAGAAAAGGAAAAAAATGAAAACAGTTGGACAGCACCCCCGAAAATACAGGTGGATGTCGACGACTTGCTCCAGTGAGCAAAGGCCATCTCCAGTGAAGTACAGGAGCATGGCCTTATGTTCAATTTGGAGGAGGTAAGACAAGACCAGAAAAAAAGAACGGTGTCTGTCTTTGTTGTGGATAAACGATCCAGGAAAATCGTTAAACCCGCCAAAGACATGGTTCTCCGTCAGATTTCCAGCCTGGGCGTAAAGGCACAAGCCATAATAGCTGGTGCCTCTTACGCTTTCTGGGATATATTGTTACCGATTATAGAAGAAGCCGTCGCCCTAACAAAAAAATCCTTAGAGAACAAGGAATATTTTTTTAGAACCGAATATATGCGGCGACGGCGGACCACGGTATCAATATACGAGGTCCCTTGCTACCTTCGAGACGCAAATTTAGCCGCGTACATGCTACAATTCGGCGACATCGTCTCTGCGACACACGATGGAATGCGTGGGGAATGGAGGTTTGACGTAATGTTAGACATGAAAACCTTCTACTCCGTTCCCAACTGGTTGGAGGTGGAAGGGCGCAGGCTTCCTGTCATATTATCAGGAAGGAAACCCGCCTGCTGGCACTGTGGCGAGATTGGTCACCTCTCTGCAGTTTGCCCGGGGAAGAAGGCCCCGAAGAAGCCCGACCACAAACCCGGTACCCTCTCACCTGTTGTTAAAACCAACACAGAAAAGGAGGCTCCCGTAGTCTCGCCCACACCAGCGGGTAAAAAAAAACCCACTCCCCCTTCGTCCCCTACGGTTAACTCCGAAGAGGCGAAGGCCGAGTGGCTGACTGTGGGAAAAGGTGGGAGGAAGCTCCAACCTGAGGATCCTCGCTCCCAAAAGTCGTCCCAGGTGGGCACCGACAGTTCAACTCCCCCCCTCAAAAAAGTCCAACACTAGCATTCCACCCTCATATGCCCAGAAATCATCATCTCCACCCAAAAACAAACTCCCACCTAAGACCCCACCTAAACAGCGCACTCCTCCCAAGGTCAGATCTTTCAGCCCAGGCCGGGAGAAGTTCGAAAAATTAATGGACTTCAAAAAGCGGCAGGACCAGGAGCGGAAATCGGCTCCGCGACCAGGGCCCTCTCATTCCACCCCTTCGTCATCAAGACAACCCCGAATCATCAGACCACCACCAACTACACCACCTCATAGATCCATGCCTCCACCTCTCATGTCTGTCTTAGTACAGAGAAAAAAGGGACCCATCCCCCCTCCGCTGCCGTTGGAGTCTCCTCCAGCAAGACCATCGCCACCAGCAACAGCAGCAGCATCTTCACCTTCCACCACACCAACGGAGCTCATCAATCGACAGTTCGGGGGATGAGGTCCCAAAACACAAAAACAAGAAAGAAAAACCTCGTCATCATACCGGAACAAACATCTGCCGGGTGGATGAGGGGGCTCTGGATCGTCTTCACAAGGTCCAGCCGCAGCTGTTGAAAGATTTAAGGGTCCTCCACAACTTCAAGGAAGTTAATGGACGTAATGTGGAGGACCCAAAAAATTTTCCGAACTCATGGATCACCACCGTCATCCGAAAGGGCCGAGGGTCGGAAGGAGTGATGAAAATGCTAGGAGAGGCTAACGAGGCCCTCGGCCCTTTATCATTCCTTAAGGACGATCTTTCATCTTGTAAGGGGCTCGTTGGGAGGGTCCCTGTTGTTTTACACCCCTCCCTTTATAGGGCATTTAAACTAACCTTTCCGTCGGGGGTCTCGCTCATGACGGAGCCATCGATAATGAGATGGCCACAGGATCCATGAGCCAGACCGTCGGAGTCCTGACCCCAGCCATGTTCAGTCCGGGCACTCAACCCCTGTAATTTTCATGATGGATCTAAGGTTGGCTAGTTTAAATGGCCGCGGCCTGAGGTCGGATTCTAAGCGATCCCAATTATTGTTATACCTCCAGCGTCGCGGCATTGATATTTGTTGTTTACAGGAGACTCACTTCGACTCCAACTTCCATGAAGGTATTCTGGCGAGGGACTATTTGTCCTTCTCAGCATGCTTTGATGGTCGTTCTAGAGGTGTCACCTGGCTGGTAAGTAGACGTCTGGACGCTTCGTGTGCTCTTGTTCTTTCAGATCCGGCGGGCAGACTTTGTGTTCTGGATGTTACCATAAAGGTTAAGGCGTTTCGATTGATTGGGGTTTATGGACCCAATTCTACCAGTGAGCTTCCTGCCTTTTTCCGGCGCATCGAGCCGTACGTCGTTCCGTCAAAGCGGGTAATTTTAGTGGGTGATTGGAACGCCGTCCTTGATCCCAACTTAGATAGAGGGGCTACTAGTGCGGGTACTAACTCCTTGGATGCCAGACATTTTCGTGAGTTTGTCCAGAAATTTGATCTGGTGGATAAATTTCGCGAAAGGCATCCAAATAAGATAGTTTGGACTTGGACCGGTAGGGGCGCCTCGGCCCAGCTGTATAGCTATTTGGACCGAGGGTTAGTTAAGCGAGTCGACTTAGACTATTTAGGTGGTCCAAGTTTTGAGCCGTATAAAAATTCCGACCACAAATTTTTATGTCTGTCGATTAGGTTAGATAAGGCTAGATGTAGGTTGTCTGGTTACTGGAAGTTCAACCTCTCTTTTTTGGCGGAGGCTGACTTCCGGAACCAGCTAGAACTAACGATAAAGCGGGAATTGACGGGGGCTATTATGGGAAATAGGTGGTGGGCTAACCTTAAGGATAGCATTAGATCCTTTGCTGCCGATTATAGTAGGAGACTCAAGTCAGCTAGGGTAGGGGAACAAAGGTCGATTAAGGATAAGCTAGATAGGGCGGTGTTGGCGGGAGATAGTGGGCAAGTTAACATAGCTAAGGCCGAGCTGGCCTCCTTGCAAATTAAGGAGTACCAAGCTCTGGTAGTTAGGGCTAGGTTAAAAAGAATGTCGTGCGAGGCGACGAATATGGCCCAGGAATTACGGGCCGAGGAACTCAGGCATGCTACAGATCGGCATATCGCCAGTGTCACATCGCCGGAGGGGCTCCGTCGAACTACAAACGAAGCCATCTGTGGGGAGTTCCGGCAGTACTTCTTGAAGCTTTTCACTGGGGAGCCCGGACTGAGTTCTGCTCAGTTCGACACCTATCTTGCCGACTTCCCTCGCCTTTCGGCGACTGAAGCGGCTGGGTGTGAGGGGCGCATAAAGGAGGAGGAGATTCGGGATGCACTGAAGTCGGTCGGGCTGGATAAGTCCCCCGGAATTGATGGTCTGCCCTACGAAGTGTACTTGAGGTTGTCGCAAATGTTTGTCCCCTTGCTGGCAACCATCTATAACAACTGGATGAGGCAGGGTACCATACCCAGACGCTTCACCAGGGGTATAGTGAAGTTGCTTCGTAAGAACAAACATGGTGGGGATGGGACTAGTAACTTTCGCCCTTTAACGATGTTAAACACGGACTTAAAGATTTTGGCGAAGATCTTGGCAAACCGGTTGCAAACTGTCCTGCCTAGTCTGATTTGCCCCGAGCAGACTTGTGCTGTGAAGGGTAGGACTATCCAGGACAGTCTTCATCTGGTCCGCACGATCGTAGAAAAAGTCGACGGAAATGCCGCGCTGATCAATTTAGATCAGTCCAAGGCCTTTGATAGGGTTGACCATGCTTTTTTGGAGGCTGTCTTGTCTTCGGCCGGCTTCGGGGTTGATTTTCGCACCTGGATACGTCTCCTTTATGCGTCCCCCGGAGTCGTGGTGGAGGTGAATGGGGTAAGGTCGGAGCCCTTTACTCTGACTCGATCGATTCGGCAAGGTTGCCCGTTATCGCCCATGTTATATATCCTGGCGTTAGAGCCTTTTCTACGCAGGATAAAGGCGAACCCGGTCCTACGCGGCCTCACGTTACCTGGTGCCAGTGAGGTGGCCAGGTACACTGCATACGCTGACGACGTCAGCGTGCTTGTAACGAGCAGTGCCGAGGTGGAGGAGGTGAGCAAAGAAATCGGAAGGTACGAAGCTGTAACAGGGGCCAAGATTAACCGCGAAAAGTCTGTCGGCTTGCGGTTGGGCTCGTGGCAAGGCTGTGCTCTTCCCGGCCCCTTCACTTGGAAAGACGGTCCGTGCAAGATACTCGGCGTCTGGTTTGGGCCTGACCTTCAATTGGAGAAAAATTGGTCGGAAGTACTGGATAAGGTCGTAGCCGCAACTGAGTTGTGGTTGCGTAGAAGGCTTTCCCTTAAGGGTCGGGCAGAGGTGTGCAGTTCGCACATCTACTCCCTAGCCGTATACCGACTTTCAGTACTTCCTATCCCGGCCACCATCCTATTCAAGCTGGAAAGGATTCTCTTCCAGTTTCTCTGGGCAAAGAGACATCCTTTGGTGCGACGGGAGATCTGTTACCTTCACCCTTCTGAAGGCAGTCTAGGAGTGCCTAACGTCAAGGTACGGCGCAATACTTTGCGTCTTACTTTCCTAGACCGGATGTGTTCACGAGACACGGCGGCGGGAAGCGTCTGGAAAGAAGATGCTAAACAGTCTTTCCCGTCGCTAAGAAGTGTGCATTTTGCTGATGGGGAGGCCCATCGGTTGCCCAGACGCGTTGCCCCTTCTATCGCGAGTGCCGGCATGCTTTGAAAGTTCTCTCTCGGCTGCAGACAGGTCTCTCTGACAGCCGGCCGTTGTCGAGTAGGGCATTATATCGTTGTTTAGTTAGGGGGGCCGCTAGCGATGGTCTGATTGGCGAGCTCGGTGTGACGGAGGCGGAGGGTCGCTTACTGTGGCCTTGGGCCCCCAGGATGAGGTGTCTCAATAATGACGAAGCTTCCCTCACCTGGATGGTCATTCGGAATGCCCTCTGGGTCGGTAAGAAATTGTTTGCAGCGCAACAGGCCATTTCGCCTGAATGCTGCCGGTGCGGTGATTTGGAGGAGACTATTAGTCACACCTTCTTTCACTGCCCGGTCGTACGGCCGCTGTGCAAGCTTCTTGAAGGCTACATGGTCTGCATCCTTAATGGAAAGTTTTTTGTCCTGGAAGCCAGTTCTGTGTGCAGCAATGTGGTACCGAGGTTGAACAGACAGGAACATTATGTGTTTCTCTGCTTACTCGGCGTTATGCGTGTCGTGATTTGGACGACGAGAAAGAAGGAACTCTACGAGGATGAGTCCTTTTCTTCTCAGACCCTGGTGGCATTTTTTAAACACCAAATCAAAGTCAAAATCCGGTCTGAGAGAAAAGGACTCTCTTCGCAGGAGTTTGGCGAAAGGTGGGTGACTGTTGCGCGCTTGTGTCGCGTGGTAGGAGCCAACCTTACTTTCACTTTGGACATTCCAGGGACTTAAGAATTTTGAGTTACCGGAAGGACGTGACCACCCAGCCCAGGTAAGTTAGAATTTTTTAGGCCATTTTGATTTAGTTTGTTCCTAATTTAGTCAACTTAGCTAGAGTATGCAAGGTCATTGGGCCCCTCCTTTTTTTGTCCCCTTCTTTTGTTTCACTCTCCCTTCCCTTCCCCTCTGTTAGGTGACAGGAATTGGAGTTCTCCAGGAGTGCGAGGGAGGGCTTATGTTATTTCATGTTTATTGTTTACTTATATTTCTTACCATTTATTTATCCTATTTGTTTATTTTTTTTCCTCCTTCGACACTATTTTCGACTGGTTAACTCCTCTTTCTGCCATGTTTTAGTACGTGGTGGGGACCCCATACTAACTATCATAATGTATATATGTTTTGTTCACTTTCGTTTTTAGGGGAATTATTTGTAAATAAATGTATATAGCATTCGTTTAGTTTTTTTTAAAATGTTCCCCTCCCCCTCACTGTGTAAATATGGGATTAAGTTTAGAAGTCCATGGAGCAGTAGTGTTGTTTTGGTGATTGTTGTTTTTGGTGGATGCAGTTTGAGAGTGATTTGTTTAATTGAGGTATTTTGGTGTTTTTTAATTTGGAGATATGTATTGGTCAGTGAATGAGTCTAGTTAAGTTAGAGATTAGGATAGTGTAGACCAGCCTCCCCCCCCATTTTTAGGCCTTGTGCCAAATTTGTAATTATTTTTACAATAAATAATCCCTGCTACTTCCGGAATCGGTACCGAGGTAAGATGTTATTTTAATACTCGTCCGTGTCCATGATTTACACTTCACTAGACTTACACGAATTTCCCGCCAAATCTGTCCTATCCTAATACTACTAAACTAACATGAATTAATCCCCCGCTCAAAACTATTCAGTCAGTCTTTAACTTTACCTTATACCCCTATTCGCAAAAAAGAATTAAAAAATAATCATAATAATCCCGTTTATTTGGCTCACCGGACATTGGCCTAGGGGTTAGAGTGTTCGCCAATGGCCCGGGAGACCTGGGTTCAATCCCAGGTCGAGTCATACCAAAGACTCAAAAAATGGTACTTGATGCCTCCTTGCATAGCACTCAGCATTATAAGGTACGGATCAAGGGTAAAGTAGAGCAATCCAGGAAAGGAGTAGCGCCCTCCCCTACACATTGGTGTAGTAGCTATCGAAAAGGGAGCCTTCGGGTTACCCTCGACTATGGTCACCAACTTTACTTACTTTTACTTATTTGGCTCACGATATTATTTGCTACAGATTAACTCATGCTTTTTGCCAAAATTTTTCTCCCCGTTTATCATTAACCTATGCTCATATTACCAATCTAATGCATATTCCTAAAAAAAAACACCCCCCCCCAAAAAAACGCTACTCTTTTCAACTCCTTACATTCTAATTTATTACTATTTCGAACCTATCTCCAGTACCCCCCTCCTTCGTCCCATGAACTATTTGCAATTAGGTTTCAATCAATTAACTAAAACTGCTCGTGACCGCTGGCTAATAAATTACCTTAAATCGTAGAGGACCATAACCAGTATACGAGGAAGAAAAAAAAATAAGAAGAAAAAAAAAACAAAAAACGGATTATTAAAAAAAAAAAAAAAAAATAAAATAAAATGTCCATCCCCCCTCCCAACCGCCAATTATTCTCAACCCCTCCCCCTGACATTCCGACTATCCTAACTTAGTATTAACTTATTATGCATTTATGGTTTGTAATGTGTATCTCAGTCTTGATTCTTTAGGCTCCTCCAACGTCCTCTTTATTTCTTCCATGGCTCTGATCTCTTAAGCCAAATCCACTTTGTCGCCTTCAGAACTGTGTTGGTGATGTCCTTCAGCGCTTTCACTCTAGCTGCACCGACTATGCCAATTTTTGCTCGGGCTCTGCCCAAAGACTGTCCAGCAAAGCCCCTGCAACCAACTTCTACGGGGTCATAATGAATCTTCCATGACTTTTGTTGACATTGTTCGACCAGTTCTTGGTATTTGGACCTCTTCCTCTCATTAGCGAGAGTGATATATTCCTCCCATGACACAGTCAGTTCCCAACTAATGCACTGCTTTATGTTATCAGTGCAATATCAGGTCCGGTCTTAGCGATGTTACAGCTATGTGTCTGGGGAACTTCAGCTGAGTCTCCAGATCCACTGTCAACTGCCAATCGTCCGCGGAAGATAACAGGTTCATTTTCACTCTCCTCTTTCTCTCTATCTTCTCTCCTGCCTTTACGAAATTGATTTGCTTTAATTTTCCAGGTTGATGTTTACTCGCCCTCATAGCTTTAGTCACCTCATTTGCAATTACCTTGAGTACTTGATCGTGACGCCAACGGTACCGTCCATCACCCAAAGCTTTTGGGCAACTACTAAGGATATGTTGTAAAGATCCTTTCCTAGCACATAGTTGACATTTGGGGGTCTCTATCTTCCCCCATATGTGCAGGTTCGTTGGGCTCGGTAACACATCATACACTGATTTAATGAGGAATCGTATCTCGTTGAAATCCGGCCACCAACAATCTGACCATGTAACCCTTTTCTTCTCTACATCCTCCCACCTTGTCCAGGCTCCTTGCTGACTCAGACCGACCATTTTGCTGTAATACCCTTCTTCTACGCCCTCTCGGACTTCTTCTACGATGAGATGGCGTCTTTCCTTGCCTTTGGCACTGATGGTATGCGTCGAGGGGAAAAATCCCAATCCCGCTCTGCCTTTAGCTATCGACCCTAAGATATCTTTATGCCTAAGCCTCTCCTCCGCCACTTGCAACTCTCTCCTCGCACTCCACTTCCTATATATATATATATATATATATATATATATATATATATATCCTTTATATATATATATATATATATATATATATATATATATATATGTATCCCTTGAGAAATCATTGATATTGAGCACTATTCAACAATACTGTAATATTTAGTCCTCTGTTAACTCACCAAGTGAGCTAGTAAGAACAATAAGCCTCTATGTACTTTTACATACATAAATGTGACATATACATGTCTATATATATTATACATATATATATATATATATATATATATATATTAGAAGGGACTGACCAGTAGATTAATTCCACTCCTGTTTCTTAATCGTTCTAACATATAACATATTAACCCCCTCTGCTCACGCCTATGAATGAAAGAATTTGTTACTTTGTAATTTGATTTCCACCTTATATTTTTTTTGTTGTTTTTTATCTTTATTTTCTGATTTTTTAAATTAATTTTTTTAATTAACTTATTTTATCTTCTGAATACTCAGTAACTCCACATTCGCGACTCTGCGACAGGACAGAGCATGTAAATTCATTATGACGGCTTAACCGAGTTTGAGTCTCCATTTAATTGTACTATATATATACATATATATATATATATATATATATATGTATATTGAACGAAAGGATGGGCGTATAAACGTTGGCTGAAAATAATTGAGCGCTTTTCTTCTTCCCTTTTTCTTATTTGTCTTTCATTTCTTTTAGTATTACTTTACTCCTTGTAAGTTTTCACCCCATTTTTAACGGCTCTTCTCTCTCAAGAATGTAAGTGACACCATGTTTCTACACGTCTTCCTGACTATTCTGATTATTCTAGCTGCTCTGAGCAGTTTTGCAGCCAGAATGATCTTAATTTTTCCCCTTATTCCCAAGTGCATCAGACTCTTTTAAAAGTAACAGTACCAAGTGTCGCATATTGCAGCGTTGGACAAACAACGAAAACCTTGTAGATATATAAAAATATAATTTATATTTTTATTCTTCGACGGCGATGTTTGTGTGTAGTAAGAATACAGTCTGAGAGAGTTCGCCCATATCTTTCTTCTGTGGCGAGGATCATTTTTATCAAGGGTTGTGACGGCCGGAGAACACACACGAGGAGCTGACAGGTCTGCTTGAGTGACCAGCGGGTCTCTCCTTTCACTTGAGATATTAGCGGATATCTCCCCCTCGCTTGAGCAACCAGTGGATCTATGCCTTCAGTCCTAAATGACAGACCTTAAATTGTATTTTCAAGTCCCATGCGGAAGTATGAACATCCACTTCGTCTCACGTATTTTCTGTTTATGGCTGGTTATCGGAACTTACATACTTCCGTTTATTTCCGGTAATTTGTTGATCTTATCGGAGAACAGAGATATCTCTCACTCAATCCATTGGTAGTAAAATATATTCTCGCCATCATCTTTAATTTTTCTCTTTCCTGTGAGACAACTTTGTTGATGTTATCTTGCGACCGTATTGAATCTGCTAAGTTCATCGTCACCAGCTAAGCTAGTATATTACACAAGAGCTCCAACTACTGTTACTATCACCATCACCTTCATGTTCCACAGTTTTTTCATTCCATGGCAAGATCCTAGTATTTGTTTATTTTTTGCTTTGTTTCATTTACATTCTGTGATCGGATGGAATATTATTATTACAATAATTTTTGCGAGTCTTTCACACCGGTGCCAGCTGGTGGTCGTTCAGTAGACTCTGAGTTACAGCAAGTGTCCCCAGGTCTCCAGGACTCTTCTCAGTATTATAGTCGATATCAACAATGCTGTAGTCTTGATGGTCTCGATTTGTCCTCTGATTTCTAAATCTTCCAATCCCCCTTCGATGCCTTCGGGGAGCGTTGATGCACATTAATATTTATTGGTATCACCGTTACCCACATGTTCCACAACTTTCTTCGTTTTCTGGTAAGATCGCCTTCTTTTGTTTCCTCTCTTTGCTCTACCGAAAATGCAAACTCAATTAGATGACAATTTCTTTTTCTTGTTAATTAATACGAGGCCTGGTCTTTTGGCTGCGATTAGATGATCCGTTTGTATCTCAAACTCCCAGAGAATTTTTTGCGTCTCATTCCCTTGAAAGAATTCTGGTTTGTACATATACCATTCGGTTGTATCATATTTACCAACCCCTCCGCTCGTGCAGGATATGACACAAGGTCAATTTTTAAGCGGAGTTTAACAGGTTTGAATTCAGAGTTTTCCTTCTCCTAGACTAGTTGCTTCACCAAGACTGAAGAACTCAGCCAGCCCTACTATTTATCCACAGCTGGAGGGAGAATAATTGGATTCATACCTTTCCCAAGGGTATTAGTGAAATGCAATCAGTCTTTTCCAGGATTTGAACTCGTGTCGCCGTGTCCGTTTCCTACGACGATAACCATTACACCACGGGCACCTCCATTCGGTAGTATGTTCAAATTTCAAGTGGTGTCAAGGTTTTTGGACTAATTTGCTGCATTCGTTTATAATTTGATTAACCGTTTTTAACCGTTTTGTCCTTGTCACTACATAACCTACTCACGATATTCTTTTCTTGACAGTCTATGTCATCTCTCGGATATAAATCCTTGTGGATCGCCATCAACTGTCTTGTCCTTTTGGTCCATTTGTCTCATTTCTTCTGTTTAGGAATGATCCCGAGGGGAAACTGCCAAAGTGTTCATCCTTCTGATGAGATTTCTGCTGCAGACTTGGTTTCGAGAAGCTCTCTTGTTCGTCTGAGTTATTTTTTTATTTTTGTTTTCATCTCCGCTTGTTTGATGATGTCCGCTTCCAGTATTTCGTGGTACTTGCAGTTTTTCCTTTCTTAAAGCCTTGCGATTATTTCTTGATTTGACAGTTCTATTTCTTCTGTTATTTCTCTTTTTCTCTTTCCATTATAAACAAAGCACATTTTTCTATGCTAAATTCCATTTCTATATTTTGGCTTTTATTGTTTGTATCAAACTCTCCATTTCTTTTCCCTTTTTACAAATAGCTTGATGTCATCCATATATAATAATAAAGGGATTAATCCTTCCTTGCAATTTCTTTTGGCTTTGTTATCAATTCTTTGGCTTTTATTAAATTTCTGCACAAATTTCTTTCATTATTTTTCTGTATCCTCTTTGTGCTGGATTGTTCTTGAAATAAAAATGATATATATTTTTGCTGTCTTCTCTAGTTCATTTATTTCTGTTGCTGTCTCTTAGCCGTGTTGTTGCTTCTGTTGTTTGTGTACTTGAAATTAGAACAGCCAGCATTCGCAGGATGTCCAACGGTCCCTAATGAAAGCTATCAAGAGAGACGATCATGATATTTAAATTTGTAATCTGACTTCAACGTTGATTTTGGTTAAAAAATTTTCATGGGCTATACAACGTGGCTATACCAAAAGCAGGAGTTGGTACCCATTGTTGTCAAGTCTCAGATGTAACCTGTATTCTTCTAAGGAAGAAAAGATTTCAGTTGCCAACAAAAAAAAAATGTGAATAAATAAAAATGAATAAATAGATAAATAAATGGGGGATACTTACAGTTTAAAATTAATCGAGTTTTAACTTTGTCAATGTAAATGTCCACATAACCCTTTATTCTGATAAAATTGATCTTACAGTGTTGCAACTTTGTTACCAATGCACTTTACAATAAAACCTTTTTCTTTGTCTTCTTACTGCGAAAGTTAAACCATGAATAAGATAGCAAGACTCCAAGATACATTGAACCAACTTCAAATTCACACATCTATTCATCCACAAAATTCCAACCCGCATTGTGTGTACAAAAGAAATTTTACACACCTGTTCTTAATTCGACCAATCCTAACTTACGTAAAGAAAATGATATTACCCGAACCTATTCTTTACGGTGAATATTTTAGTTCAGTTTTCTTCACCTCTCCCATGCTTTTCGACGGTCACGACCCCGTATCTGTTTCTTCTGATTCTCTGTCACGGAATTTTCTATGATGAGACGTGACCGAAAGGGTTCCCTACTTTAAAATTTTGAAGTAACTTTAAGCATTTTAAAATAGATACGCTTTTAAGATTTTGAAATTTTGCACGCAACACAGATTCTTTATACATTTGCCAGTACTGCCATTACAAAAAATATCATGCTTGCTGATTGTTTTATTTTGCATACCAACTGACATCATTATCAACTTTTTTTCCCTCTACATAGTGACACATTCACGCATTGGTTTTTGACGTTCACAAAATATGTCCTTTTAGATTAAAAAAAACTATTACTTTTAATATATGAATTTTCACTTTCTCTCTTGAAATATTTACACTCGGACAAATATTTTTTCTTACATGAAAAGACTTTGTGACTTTTGTTTTTCAACAAACTTTCCGTCAATTTAAAGAAATAAAATTTGCTAATTTGCACATCGGTGTTTTATTCAATCCTTTACTCCTTTGTCCACCACACATACACACACACATACACACACACACACAGACATATATATATATATATATATTTACATATGTTCCCCTTGACTGATATTTCCGTTTATCATAATATGACTTTGAATAACACATTATGATCTCTATAAGAGAGAAAACTGAAAACATTTAACAAACACGAAAGCAATTTTAGAAATTCATGAAGATAAATGGAAGGTTCCTGTGGCGTAGTGTCTAACCTGCTGGACTGTAACATCATAGTTCGGCGTGCTTGGATTTCAGTTGTGATATTACCAGTTCCTTTTCGGACTAATACTCTCCTACGTAGGAAGTCCTTACGGAGTTGGAGTTAAAATGATGGACTGTCAAATGGTTGTTAATCGAGATCGAATTTTAGAGATTATTTATAAACACGGGCAAAGTCTAGTTTCTAAATCGGTTCAGGCATATATATATATATATATATATATATATATATATATATATATATATATATATATATATAAAGTTGGTGACCGTAGTCGAGAGTGACCCGAAGGTTCCCTTTTCAATAGCTACTACACCGAGGTGTAGGGGAGGGCGCTACTCCTTTCCCTGGATTGTTCCACTTTACCCTTGATACGTACCTTATAAGGCTTTTAAGCAAGGAGGTATCAAGTATATATATATATATATATATATATATATATATATATATTTATATATATATATATATATATACGGCAATCGTTTGTAAATATTCGAGTAAGGGCTACAAAGAATATTCATTGCATAACCTTTCCTATTTTTCTGTTGTAGGTTAATGGTTAGTGTATTGAAGGAACTATTCAAAGGTTTTTGATCATCTAGAGTTTCGTTTCGTTATTATCTCTATCTAAACCGTTAAGAGTTGGGATCAAAAACTGTAATTATTGTTCTTAGGTGTTTTGGATGACAGGAAAAACAAATCAAAACCTACGCAGTAATTTTACACAAGATTAACTCCACACTTTGTCGGATTTTCTTGTTATTAAACGTCACTTTGGCCTCCGTGGTCAGCGTAACATTCGAATAAAGCTTGCATGTTATGTTTATTAGCTCATAACAATTTTTTTTTGTCTTTTGCTTTGATATGACACTCGTCCCTTCATATAATATGGGGGAACTACTGAAAGAAAAATGGCGTTAAATATTTATTTCAAACAGTGACGGAAATAGTAAGAATGTGTTCAGACAGTATACCCTATACCAGGGCTCACAATTATGCGACTAGCGCTGCGAAAACTACTTTTTCATGGCATGCATAAAATAATTTTTGTGAGAAATATTTTTTCTAAAATTTGGTAATTCATCTCTCACCATGACCATATTTATCTCCAAAAAAATGTAGAACAGAGTTTAATATTTCGGTCGCTTACACTTTAGGATTAAAAGCTGAAAGGTTGAACGACTCCAATTCTATATACATTTAAAAAAACATTCTTAATGATAACGTTACGGAAATGGCTGCCTATTCAAAGGCCTGTTGTGGAGCATGGGTTGATAGAAGTTATAGAAAAACTAATCTTGTAACAGATTATGAGGAATTTTTATATTTCATAACGTGAGAAGAGGTGGATTATCCACTCATATTGGCGTAGAGGGTGTACATGAAATGATAGACAGCTAACACACAGAAAAGAACACAAAGAAAGTTGTTTATTTTTATAACGTAAGAAAAAAAAAGATTTGTCAACTCATATTGAAATAAGGAAGGTGTAATTAATAGAACAAATAGAAAATCATAAAAAAATGTTTGAGTGTGAATTGTTAAATACACAGAAATCATTGCTGCAATTTCTGTAAAATTTTGAATTTTGCTTTTGTTTTCACTCTCTTAATAATATTTGTTGTACAATTGATTGCAAATTACTTAAGAAATACAATAAAATGGAAATTATATTAAGTAAAAACTCACGAAAACAGAATTTATATAAAGTAAAAATACACAGAAAAAAGGAATTTACCGAAAGTAAAAGGAAAGGTTTAAATGGAAATTTGCCCCCCTCCCCACATTTTGTACTAATTCCCTTATCCAAATTATTAATATATGATTATTCATTTTCATAAAAAAAGAAGGCATTCAATCAGCTGGATTAGTATTATAACTGGTTTAAATCGCGCCCACCCCTCTTAATTTTGACCTACTGTGCCTCTTTCCCTCGATGTAATGGTCATTTAGATTCAGAGTTTAAGATTGAGATCCCTATCCATCACTGAGTCTTGTGTCCTGCAGTGTTCACCTTGTTAATCGTCTGTTGTGTTTATGAGATTTCATAACAAATAAAATATTTCATTTGGTCAATTGTTAGTGGCTAACTTTTAAAGACTTGAGCTTTCTAGTATCCCTTGAGAAATCAATAGATCTGCTGAGTAAGTCGGCCACCAGATGTCACTATGTTGTCAAATGAGTTACCATTTCAAAGACACAATGTATACAATTTCATAAAATTAAATGGTATGTCTGCTGCTGCTCAAAGACAAACTTTTTATTTGTTCATTGCAATTAGCGTCTGGGCAGCTAAAATTTTAAATCTGGAAATCATCCAGTCGGACTCTGTGTGCTTATTTATGGGCGATGCCATATGAAGACTTAACAATAGCTTAGAAGAATATCAGACGAAGTGAGATGGTGCAAAGTGGGCCAAATTCGCCGTTTCTTGAACATTTGGATTTAGTGGTCTAAATATCTGAGACTTAGCTTGGTGATTTTCATCATTAAGGGTTTTCGGACTATTGTCTTCATTTTTATTGTTATTTCCACAACGTTTCGGCCGATATGTCTAGGTGTTTGTCGAACTCGGGAACCAACACGGAACTTCAAACTACGTACTTTATTGAATCCACTGAGATCGCCTGTTCTGATTCCGTTAGCCATAACCGGGTGCAAGTGTTAATTATTCCTGTATTGTTACTCGCCTGCAGTCAGGACTGAACCTGTATACATTGTCTCCTTAGAAGCTTAGGGAAACAACGCCTATAACTGTTGGACAATTCAGAGTGAATTTTTGGGACTTATAAACTTAATGTTCTTACTCGACTAGAATTACTTCTATTATGTATGATTTTTTACCTGTGCTCATATTTAGATTTTTTTTTGAAATTGAAAATTTATTTAAAAGAATGGTTCATCATAAAATGGACACATATGGACACATGATATCTCAACTGGAAATCACCATTGGCGAAAAATATTAACAATTTACAGAATATTTTGATTATAGAGGTTTTCCAAATAACCATGGTGTAAGTAAATGAACTTTCTTTAAAAAGATATTATGTAGATTCTTGTTTTAAATATATATATATATATATATATATAGGAGCCCGACAATATTTTTCGGACACTTTGAAAAAAGTACTTCAAGGTGGTCACTAGTGCCAAAAATTTTTGAGATTGTAAGTACGTAGTTGAGGAGTGAAAATCCACTACTAGTGTAATCTATTTTTTTTTTAGTTTGGCTTTGATAATTTTAGTTTTTTGTGATTTTGCGAAAACTTGCGCGACACTATTTTTCGGACATGCCAAAAAATCCTATTTTATTAAGAGCTATGTTCATGTATATGTTGCTGTATGCAAATTTTCTGCTTGTACACTGTTCTGGGGCACTGGCGCCCCTACTACTATGTTAACATAGGACAATCTAACAGCATAAATAGTCCGGACATTTCTTGGCAAAACAATTAAGTTTAATGAGGTAAATGCATTCAAAAGAAGTCGTTTGTTTGGCACGGAAGAAACGGGAAGATGGCCTCAGCATCAGAAGGATCGCCATGGATTTGAAGCTGTCGAAATCAACGGTCGAATACATGCTGAAGACAAACTCCGAGCGGAAAAAGAAGAGAGGTCGGAAAAGATCAATTGGCAAGAGGACTGAAAGAGAATGAAGAGGACTGTGACACGGCTTTTGACAACTCAAGAAAAAGTTACAGCAAGAAAAGTGAAGGAGAAATGTGAATTGGATGTAAACGTCCGAACAGTACAAAGAACGCTGCATAGGATTGGTTTGAAGTATGCAAAAGCTAAGAAAAAAATTACACTAACAAAGAAACACAAAGGAGCAAGACTGGAGTGTTCTAAAAGGTGGTTAACAAAGTATGTTGACTTTAAGAAGGTTATATTTACTGATGAGAAGCGTTTCAAGTTTGATGGGCCCGATGGATGGTGTACTTGGTCGAGAAGGGGTGAGCCTGTTGTACTGAACAAACGACAGATGGGAGGAGGAGGAGGAGTTATGGTTTGGGGTATGATCTTTGCTAATGGAAAAATATGGTTGGGGTGGCTGAAAGGACGACAGAACAGCGAAAGCTACAAAGAGTTGCTGGACGAGAAAGCCCTACCAAGGATAAGAAGAGAGATGGGGAATGATTTCATTCTACAGCAAGACAATTGCAGCATCCATGTGTCAAACCTAATGAAAGAATGGATGGCTAAAGTGAATATGACTATTTTGGAATGGCCTGCAAGAAGCTCAGATCTAAATTTAATAGAAAATGTTTGGGAAATGCTTGCGCAACTTGTCTATGATTGACCTGAAATAACGAAAGAGGCTCAATTATGGGAATGAATACTAGGAGCCAAAAAAAAAACAACTAATAGAAACACGTAGAGATGTTATTGTGCATATGTTTGATCATTATGAAGAGAGATTGATAAAAGTTATTGAGAAGAAAGGTGATATTACAGATTATTAACAGTTTTTCAACCATGTCAGAAAAATAATGTCGCGTGTGTTTTGTAAAATATGATGAAAATTAAATATTTTTCCTTACCTAATCGATTTTCCTCCATTTTTATTACAGGTATTGTCTTTATATGTTTATGCTATTTTATTGAAGGGATTTCGCCACTCTATGGAACTCGGAAAGTCGAATACTAAAGTGTCCGAAAAATATTGTCGGGCCCCTGTATATATATATATATATATATATATAGTTTGTTTTACCACGGAGTTTTCATATTTTCAAATATACATAACTATTTTGGTATTTTATATAAAAAAAAATATGTATTTTAAAAACTGGTTTTAAAAATTAAAATTTTACCGAAACAGCCATAAAAATATATTATTAAACCTTTCAATCCTCCAAAATTATAACTTTTCTAGAAACCACAATGGTATTTTGTCTTAAATTTGAATATATTTGAGCAAGAAAGACGACTTTAAGGATTGCGCCAACATTTCGATGATGAATGTGTACATACAAATTTTACCTTTAATTTTTCGATAAAACTGCCAACTTGAAAACACTGCAACATTTCAACTAAAAATACGTGGTGCATTCAATAAGTTTTCAGACTTTTTTTACAGTCATTTAAAATTCACTATGTTATTGCTATACATCTTATGAGATGACTGACCAATTTTTATGATTTCAGGTTCAAATGAACAGCTACAGCAGGAATTCGAATACACCGTACTAAAGCCTTATTGTCACAGCTGGTGAATTTAAAAATGCAATGTGGACGTCAGGACACTTTAGAAGACCGATATGCAATAACATTCTGTTTTAAACTTGGAAAAAATGCCACAGAAACCTATGGAATGCTTCAGACTGCTTTTGGACTACTTGCATGAATCGAGCATGAGTTTTTGAGTGGCATAAGAGATTCAAGGAAGGCAGGGAGTCTGTGAGGGATGATGAGAGGTGTGGGAGGTGTAAGGAAGTCAATACACCATTGATTGGCCAAAGGGTTAGGGTTAGGGTTACTATGTTGAGGTTCTAAGGGAGTTCAGCAAGATATTTCTTGGGAAGAGGCCAGCACTCTTCAAATCAGGTCAGTGGCATTTCCACCAAGATAATGCACCAGTACACAACTCCATCCTTGTCACAGACTATTTGGCCAAGATGGGCATCAAGACAGTTCGTCAGCCTCCCTACAGTCCAGACCTTGCTTCTTGTGATATTTTGTTATTCCCTAAGCTCAGAGGCTGTCGTTATGAGACAATTGAGGAGATGAAAGAGGCTGTGACGAAGGTCATTGATGCGCTCACAGAAGAGGACTTCGATGGGTCCTTCCAGAAGTTGTTGGAACGGTACAACAAGTGCATTGCAGCCGAAGGTTATTACTTCAAAGGGGACTAGAGTTTCATGAGTGTACTATCAATAAAAGTGCCCATACGAAAAAAGTCTGGAAACTTATCGTATGCACCTCATAATGGAAGCAAGATTAAAAAAAACAACTTGTTTTCCCGAATCATAATGATTAAGAATATACACATCTACTGTTGAATGTAGAATCTTCAAAAAGAATCAACATCTCCTCGCGAGACGATTCGTCAGAGCCCAGAAAATCACGAGAATCAGGTTCCAGCAGAGACCAGGCAGAAGTGACAAAGACCCAGTCCCAATTTATAACTTGATACCTTTGTCTCAAGAGACTTAGAAACTATCCTACCAACGAGTTAAAAAAAGAAATAACACTGATTCTATTTTGAAAACGATTGTTGTATTATTGATCCGTTTCTATAAACTGACAACCATTCTGTGTATTTCTCTTGCAGGAATCCGATATGTGGTCTCTCTCCATGATAATAAGAATTCCAAGTTGCACCAAGGTAACTTTCACAAATATCAAAAGCAAACTGATTAACATGGAATACTTAAAGTAGCATGATGCTAATTCTTTTATTGAAGATTTATTTGATCTTCAGGTAGAAAACATTTTTTTTATTTCCGAGTCATCTTAACAATAAAGTTTTGTTGAAAGAAATATATTGATTTGAATCGATGCTGAAAATTAGCTGATTTCATTCTCCGGGGGTCAATTAACGGAAATTTTAGAAAAATGTTAGCTTTGTTAAATCAAGGTAAATTTTCATCTCTCTTCTTTTCTTTCCTTATTTGCTCGAGGAAATAGTTCAAAACGAATTTTTTCTTAATGTTTTTTAGAGAATTCTCGCTCCGCGTAAACGGCTTATTTTTCGCCACTCCCACTGCGAAAGCAATTCTTTTAGAAGGTTCCTTAATAACCTCTTTTTATCAAAGATTTTCTTCAGAACCCGCATCGTTTGGGGATAGTTGTACAGATTTTTCGTTTATTGTTGTTTTTCTCAGTATTATTCGACATTGATGTTCACTTTGACAAATATTGTTCTGGAGGCGGACAGCAAATATAAAACGCATGTTTTTACTAAAAGACCAAACATTTTCTTAACAACGTTTTTATACTTTGTAAATACTCCTACTGCTTGTGACAGGCATATTATTTTCCAAAGCGCTACTGAAGTCAGAACACTGAATCCTTAAAGATGACGTGTCTATTCATCGCATTCATTTGTGAACTAATTAAAAAAACTTAAATCTCTAAAAACTAACAAGTAAAGAAAAAAACGAAATTTAAAAAAAGGAAATAAATGAAGAAAATTTGCTTAAAACACTCCCTACAGACGAGATTTTAACAAACCTTAAAATTTGTCCACAGTATTTTTAGATTTTAAATCCTCCCTCAGTCTCGCGGAAGACTGGTAGTTACCCCTACTGCAAATGCCTTCTTTTTAACACACGCATGCTTTTGAAGGGAAGGACAAGTTACTATACAAGAAATGTTGTGGCCATCTCCTAGTACCAGTAACCATGGTCTCCAGCTGTATGATTGCCAAAAAAGCTACATCTCGCGTTAGGTGTTATAAAAGATAACACTTTTAATTATAGGAGACATATAATAACCTAAATTTCGGGGCAAGCAAAACAGCCCCCACCACAGATTTGAGGAGAGTTAAAATTAATCAAACAATAGATCTTTCTTTCCAAAACTCAAGAATAACTCTTTCTGTTTTTGAGACCTGTTCACAGTGAGCATGCAATATCGATAATAGAAAGAGTGGTGTCTTTCTGCGACCACATCTTTGACTTGTTAGTATATCTGGCTACGGACTCGTCGTCATTTCTTTATTTCGTTTTTGTTTCTGGCAACTTTCTTCCAGACCCCACAGCGCCATATAAAAATTGGTAATAGTCGCACTGCAGGAATTTTTAGAATAAATTTAAACTGATTGGCTTTTGAGACTCCAGATCCTGTTTTCACCCCTCCAGTATGGCAAATTATCCTGACATACTTGTTGAGAATTTATATCAATTTTCCCTATTCCGAGACAGGTTACACTTAAAAAGGTTTGAGAATCTAGTGTAGCTGACTATTTTACTCTTTGTTGGGGCGAGATTGATTCATACTTTTTTCAAGGTAATCAGCGTGAGGTGAAACGTAAACTGCCTGGTCTAGAATTTGAAGATAACTCCTTGAATTCATATTCTAAGGTTATAAACATTAAAGCTGGATATCCATATTTGCCAGCCCCTCCGCTTGGGCAGGATATGACATATGGTTAATTTTTAAGTGGAGTTTAACAGGTTTGAATTCAGAGTTTTCCTTCTCCTAGACTAGGTGCCTCACCAAGGCTGAAGAACCCAGTCTGTTCTATTATTTACCCTTAGCTAGAAGGAGAATAATTGGATTTATACCTTTCCCAAGGGTATTAGTGCTGTGTGCAATGCAATTAGCGGATTTGAACTCGTGTCGCCGTATCCATTTCCTACGTCGATAGCCATTACACCACGGATATCTACTTTATACGGTTAAACAAAAAGATAAAGTTTCGGCTTAGCAAACTGAATTGAGAGTAAGGATAAAGTTGAGAATTATACTTACGTACGAAGTTAGTGTATCAAGATGAACTGGGAATTCAATTATGTTTATTTGAATTCATTGATAACGTCATTGGAAAGTCGGGACAAATTTCTGCGTCGTTCAAGTTAAGCCCATATCGCCCCAAAAAAGGACTCCTAAGTACTGTTGGGAACTCCCGATAATGGTTGCATCAATAGATTTATGATCTCAATACTATATTTACATTGTTATCGATCCAGATTACCAATGTTATTTTAATGGCTCTGCATTGTTTTCTGATATGATGATGTTTTTCTACCCGACCTCCACATCATGGGTGCGTATATTCCATTTCTTTGTGAAGTGGTAGCGATTGCATGCCAGTTCCCAGTGGTCACTAGTGTTGTCCGAACTTTTCCTGAAGTGTTTCATAAATGATTATAGGATATATACATGCTGCTACGAACAAAATAAAAGCAGTGTGGTCAATAAAGTCTGTATGTCTGCATTTGTCTATCTCTCTGTCTGTCTATCTATCTTTTTATCTATCTCAATCTAGAGAGAGAGAGAAAGAGAGAGAGAGAGAGAGAGAGAGAGAGTTCGTAGTGTTATGGTTATCGTCGTTGGAAATGGGCACGGTGACTCGAATTTTAATCTTGGACGAGGCTGTTTGCATTTAACATAGTCCTACTACACATGGGACAGGTAAGCATCCAACTATTTTTTCTTCATGTATGCATACATAGTAGGTTAGACGGGCTTCTTTAACCTATGTATGGCAACCAGTCTAGAAGAAGGAAAATTCAGAGTTTAACTCTGTCAAACTGATCTTGTGTCGCATACTGCCCGTACTGAGGTTTTGGTAAACTCTCTCTTTCTCTCTCTCTCTCTCTCTCTCTCTCTCTCTCTCAGACACACACACACACACACACACACACACACACACACACACACACACACACACACACACTCATATATAAATATATATGAGGGGTGTATAGCACAAGAAAACCTATCTACAGACTTTTTAAAATATTAAAAAAAGACCACGTAGAAATATTTTCTAATTTGAAACATAATTTCACAAATAAGTTTGTTTTCATTTGGTAGTAAACAAACTAAATCATGTTTGTGGCATGATGTTACGAACAGATCTGTAGGTGCATTCGACAAATTCCATGAATTTATCTGGAGCAGGCTAATGGTCTGTGATAACGAGCATAAACGACAAAAGTTAAGCTGGCTATTTAAACTTGTTCCACTTAATAATTTTTGGTAAACCTTTGTCACGATATACAGTAGATATTGGCCTACCAAACGGCCATTGTTTTTATTTCTGTTAAAATTTTTTTTGCATATCCACAGACTGTTCGTCTTAATAAAATGAACAGGAAATCTACTGTGAAGTGGAAGAATATAGAAAGGACATTTTCTTGTCTTTTCGCAATATTCTCCTAAGACGCACGTTTTATGCCTTGATCGATTCGCCTTTGTGTGCATCTTACTTGAGACTTTTCTCTTTCTCTAAACAGAATAAAACGAGATCAGTATTGGCAGGAGATTTACATTGGAAAATATTCCTGTAAATCTTTAGAATTTATTATTGATGAGACTCAGAGGACGAAAGATTTAGATGAACAAAAGTTTACGTACACAGTATATTTTTTGCTCATAAATATTCGCTAAAATAGACTTTAAGCAAATAATGAAATATTTTCTCTGTCCATCAAGTATTATATGCCCTATACTGTACAATTTGAAATAAAAAAATATCGAGAAGGCATCTTTAATGATTTTAAGTTTTAAAATATAGTATTTCAGTGAAAACTACGCAACTTATATGATGTACTGATGTCTAGACTGCTGTCTTGACGTATACATTTTGTGTACGGAATTCAAATTTCAATATTTTTGTTAGCAGTCATGATTCCTTTTGATCTGGAGTTTCGATACTTTTTGATAAGCCAAACATGGGGTTGTGAAAAAGTCTCATTTTTAATATTCATCGGAACTAATTCTGTGAGAATTTTTCTTGGCCCCTGTTGGGTAGACTAGTAGAATACGCCGATAGTACCTCTGCAGATTGGTAACACGCTCCCTCCCACACAATGGGAAGCGCTTGTTGGCCGTCGATGGTGACCTGTAATGCCTGATGATGATATCCTGGCGGCTGAGCAGTCTGTCATCCGGTTACTACGGGATTACGTCACCTGCAACAATCTATTTCGTCACTTACTCGGTCTACACGGCTGAAAGGGCTTGATCCGATCAATAAACTGGTTATGCCAATGCCTTGCACCAATACAATCAAGTACCGACTGTATTCTAAAGTTTCTTTTTTGACGAACACCAAACCCTTTTTATCTTATAGGTGCTAGAAAATAGTGACTAAGAGTAAAACACGAAGAGAAAATCAGTGAATAAATTTTTTTTTATCAAATTATTAATGCACATGAAGTCACTGAAAATTATTTCTACCAATAAATGAATTCTTATGAAATCATATATACCAAAAAGCAAGATTTGGCATTGAATACACTATAATGGTTGACATGGCATTAAATAAAATAAACAACCAACCGACCAACTTTTTTCTTATTGGTTAAAAGGAAAAATTATTTCCCAAGTAGAACTCGAGAACAGGATGTGCCTGGAAAGATTTCTGACGCCATAGCTTTACACTATATTATAAAAAGCGTGTTAGAGTGATGCTTCGACCAGTGAAAAACTCGATGGGATAAGCGTGTCGAACGTTAAGGTTTTATTTTCATTATCTTTGATTTTGTTTCTTTCGGGTATAGAAATGCTTCTCACTTAAAAAGAAAGGACTTTTAAACATTATACATAGAATTTTTGGGTTATTTCTAAACATGCTGTTGAAAACTGAGGTCATTTGAACGAAAATTGGTCAAATTATTAGATTACGAAATGAGATCAATTTTTTTAAACATTCCGAAAAAATGTTTTTAAAGAAAATTTTTGTTTTATCCTTTCATTGCTCATTTCTGCCATGACAAAAAAAAAAGGGCTACATCAGTCTCAATACTTTTTCGCCCACTTCATAATGTCAGTGGCCGGGAGAAACTGATCAAGCAGTTTGGTGTTCGTCTGGCGGATGAATCGAATTTGCATTCACAACAAAATCATCAAACTTTTTGGATACAGGATCCGCATTTTTTGTTTTTATTAGAAAAGTAGAATCAAGAAATTAAAAGTCATTTGTACCTGGCGGTATATTGTTATGTTTTGTATTCGGGACTTCATCATCCTAGATATCTTACATTATATTTTTTCCAAATGGAGCCGGATTTGAACCCATCCTTAAGATCTCTTATTGATGCGTCTTTATTTCCGAAACTGCAATGATTTTCTGGTTCGTAACGAATCTTTTTTGACTGAATTTCCGAGAGTATATATACATTTTTTTTATATCTACGATATTCGGTTGACATAAATTCACGCACGATGAGGGTATTTATCTTTATAATATCAAAATATTTCGATTATGAGTTTCAAAATTACTTTTAAGCACTGTTTCAGAATCCACGATTTTAGGGCTATTTGATCTAACCTGGTCATGAAAGTTCTTACAGCAGAAGCGAAATTTCTTGAATCATCTGGTTACTCTAGTGTGATAAACTCCGCCTTCATCAATCGTACAACAAAGTTTTTGGTTGCTTCCGTGACGTTATGGTTAAATTCAAACTTGTAGAGCACAACTTCCTGAATTAGACTATTTTACACATTTATATGTGCAGCTTTTTGATTACCTATACAGTAAAGAAATAGACAATTCACAACGTGTTAAGATACCAACTACTATTATATTACCAACCACATTAAGTACCTTTCCCAAGAGCTTGAACTGCTTCAGTTGCGCGATATATCTACCCTAAACTAGCATGTGTGCAAATATTCCAAAACTTTTGGCTTACCTTAGTCGCAACATATTTTTATTTTTGATGTTTTTTTATTCACATTACCTTCTTTCTCAGAAGCAAGACTATTTTTTGCTTTGGGCCATGTTTTTACCTATCTTAATGATAATAATAATAATAATAGTTGTAATAGTAGTAATCAAGGCGTACTGACGGCATAGATTCTCTTGACTCTTTTGCCATCGGTTCATATTGTCTATAGCTCTTGGTAAATCTTCAAGATAGAAACCAGTGTCGGCATAGAAATGATGATAGTAAATTTTTGACTTGTCGTCCAACACTTGAGTGTCCATGTGTAAGGGAGCATTGCGGAAACGTACTTGTAAGTTCGTGCTTATTTCTACAGCAGAATCCTGCACGTTTTGATCGTCTTTCTTAGATGGTTTGTTTACTGGAGTGCTTCTTTTTCGGGTAGTTTCATAAAGTCCAAGTGGTGCAAGTATATAAAAGTACAAAAATGGCTACAGCTTGGAAGAATTCACATTTTATTTTATCTGGCAGACAAGATTTCCATATGGTCGTTAACTTGACAATGGAATTCCATGGTTTATATTTACATCGCTTTTAATAGACGAGATATTGTTATCTAGGTATTTAAATTTCAGAGGCCATCTTGATTAAAACGAAAAAAAAAATCCTTATTTTATATAATGAGAATCGCCGAACAATATTAAACCATATCTTTCATAATTTTCTTGCAATGTTTTTTATGTGCAAGAAATTTTTGATTGCAGGAAATATTTCAGAAATTATTTTAGGTTATGATAAGGATCTCTGAATATGTTTTCCTGAAATGATTAACATTTCTAAAAATACATTTTAGTTTGGTTATTTTGTGTTAAATGGCATCTCAACCTTTGTGGGTTATTTAAAGCCAAAGACGTCTTTGTTGACAAACAGTAGTAGTACTATTTATCGCATAGTTTTTCCTAGGGTATTAGTCTCAAAATGAAGACAACAACGCAACTGGAGTTCGAGCGAGCTTAAAACGATGTTGCTGTCCAACGCATTAGTCACTACACCACGTGGATCCCACACAATACTTTTCATTGTCATGTAGTTATAAATATTACTAGAAATGATAAATAATTGATAGTTTGGAATTAAGAGATGGGTTCATGCCTTTCACGGAGGCAGCGTAAAGTGAAATGCAAACAGCCTTGTTCAGGTTTTGAACACGGCTCGACAAATCCATTTTTTACAATGATGCATGTTACGTGACAATGTGCTTCCGCTAATAGTATTAGAAAAAAAATTATTTATTTATTTTTCTTTTTAAATGAACCATTGTTACTCGCTGCCGTATAACAGCGTCTCAGGTGAGTTGCAGAAAAAATAATAGAAATATACCTAAAAAAATGAAAGTGAAGAATAAAGTTGATGTTTTTGAACAAATAAAAAATGAATTACAAACCTGTGAGCATCGATTTAAAATAGAGGGAACTTTGACGGTTATTACATCTTTCATTACAATGTGTTACTTGGGCTTGTCAATAGTTGCGGAGGGAATCAATTAAATTATCGACTCTGATAATTTCTGAATCAAATGTTTAAAAACTATTGCCTAAAACGTCAGCATTTCTTTTCGTAGTCATAGTTATAAGATGATTTAACACATTAAGTGAATAAAGACAGGAAAAAAAGATTTAAAAAATAATGCAAAAAGAGGTGGAAGGAGAAAGAAAGAAAGAAAGAAAGAAAGAAAGATAAAAGGAACTATAACATGAAAGAAAAAGAAAGACAAAAACTATCAAAACGAAAAGAAAGAAAGAAAGAAGGAAAGAAAGAAAGAAAAAAGAAAGAAAGAAAGATAAAAGGAACTATAACATGAAAGAAAAAGAAAGACAAAAACTATCAAAACGAAAAGAAAGAAAGAAAGAAAGAAAGATAAAAGGAACTATAACATGAAAGAAAAAGAAAGATAAAAACTATCAAAACGAAAAAGAAAGAAAGAAAATAGAAAAAGAGAAAGAAATAAGAAAGGAAAGAAGAAACGAAAATATGATAGAGGAAAAGAAATTATTAATGGCAAAAAGTAAAGATAAGGAAAAACAGGAAAAGAAGAAGGGAAGTAAAGAAGGAAATAAACAAATAAACAAATAAATAAATAAATAAGGAACAAAAATATATAAGAATAGGAAATAAGTCATGAAAAGAAGAAAGAAAACGAAAGAAAATTGAAGAAAGTACAAAAGAAAGAATAATGGAAAAGAAAAAGAAAAATTAAAGACAAATAGAAAAAAAACAATGCTGCAAAAATGTAAAAGGTGAAAAAAAAATTATCAAGAGATGAAAGAAAAAGAAAGAAAACAGAACAAAATAAAGAAAGAAGAAAGGAAAGAAAGAAAGAACGAAAGAAGGAAAATATGAAAAAAAAAACTATAAAAGGAACGAAGAAAACGAAAAAAAAAATAGAAAAGAAGAAAAGAGATAGAAAGAAGGAAAGAAAGAAAAATAGATAAAATTATAAAAACAATAAAAGAAAGATTAGTTGGTTGTTTGGGATTTATGGCATATCAACTCTTGGAGATTATTTAATGTCAAATCCTATTTATGGCTATATATCAAATAAATGATTTGTAAGCGAATAGGTTGAAAGTAAAAATTTTAAACGAGCCAGATGTCATTTGTTTTTTCATACTTAAATGGTTTCAAGTATTGCTAACTAATACTAATAATTCATTTTGATATTAATCATTTGTTTGACTCATAGATAGGACCCTAACAGGTACTACCGTTCCAGGTCAGAGTGGACCAGGGATTAATATCAGTGAAGGGGTACTCGACAATCTCCAACACTCCAGGACTTGAGCCTTATTATCAGAACATCAGAGTCATATCAGAACAGTCGGTTGGGGAGGAGTCTTGCCTGCATCGATGTTGTCGGCGTATTTTACAGCCGACGACGATTGGCTGAAAAAGGGAAGAACTTACAAAGGAAAAATGAAAGTAAAGAAAGAAGAAAATTTGGTTTGGTTTTATGACATATCAACCTTTGTAGGTTATTTAACGCCAAATCCATTTTTATGTAAATAATCAGATATATTTAAAACAATTCAGTTTAGCATGAGTACAAAATTTAATTGTCAAAAACATTTCTTTTTCATACTATTCAGTTTATTCAAGCAGTTATATATAACAATTCAGTTTAGTGTAAGTACAGTTTCAGTTTCAAAAACAGTTCAATTTAATATAATTCAGTTTAGCATACGCACGCAGTTTAAATATAAGTACAGTTTAATTGTCAAAAACATTTCTACTTCAATCAATTCAGTTTAGTCAAACAATTGGGTTTAGCATAAGTATGCAGTTAGTTCTATATAACCCATAGATAGGGCCCTATTAGGTGCTACTACGCCGGGCCAGAGTGGACCTGGGAGCAATGGCAATGAAGGAGTGCTCCGTATTCCCGAGCAGACTGTTCAGTGTCATAACAGGACACTCATTAGTGTATACTACAGCTCCAGCTGACCGGGCAAGGAAGAAGAAAATATTGAAAAGATATAAAAGAATTGAATGAAAGAAGCTATCAAAGTAGAAAAAAAAGTTGGATGAAGAAATTATAAAGGAAGAATAAAAAAAAAAAGAAATGATAGAACAAGATGGAAACTGAAGAAGAAAATTTAAAAGTAAAACGTGGGACAAAGCGAAATAAAATTTTGAATAAGAATAAAATATAAATAAAAATGAAAAGAAATTGCAAAAGATGTATAGAAAAAAAAAAGTGCAGAATTAAAGAAAGTATAAAAAAGAATGAAAAAATGTAGAAAAGAAAAAAAGGAGTAAAAAAGAAAGTAGGAAAGAAATAAAAATAATAAAACAAACGAAAAAATATAAAACTGAAAGAGAAAGAAAGCAAGAAAGAAAAAAGTAAAGAAAAAAAATAAAGCATTGAATATATATATATATATATGTGTGTGTGTGTGTGTGTGTGTATATATATATATATATATTTGTATGTTTATAATTTATACATACATATATATTTATATATATATTTATATATATATATATTTATATAAAAATTGGTATATATATATATATAGAAAAAAGAAATAAATTTCAAGATAAGAATAAGAAGAAAGAAAGAATGAAAGAAAGAAAAATATGAAAAAGGAAAGGAAACAAAATATTAAAGAGAATTAAAATGGAAGTACAAAAAAGAAAAAACAGAAAAAAAGGAAAAGAAAGAAAATATAGAAAAGGAATAAAAAAAAAGGAAATACAAAATAACATGAAAAAGGAAATATAAAAAAAAGAATAAATGGAAAAGCAAATATAAAAAATGAATAAGAAAGAAAGAAAAAATAAGAAAAAGGAATTTAGAAAATGAAAAATAAAAAAATGTGAAGGAAATTCGTGTAAGAAGATCACTTTGTTCTAATCCATGATAATTAAAAAACCAGATTGTTTGAAAATCACCATTGGAGATCGGGAGCTCGAACACTGATATCCAGGAGATAAAAAACTTATTTTGCCAAGAAGTCTCAGAAAAAATATCTAAAAAGAAAGAAAAGAAACAAGGAAGTAGACATCTAGCTTTAATCTTCAACCAAGCGAACGACCCACACAATTCCTTACCCAACAACCGCCGTTTACAAAGTGGCATGCCGATTCTTTGTGATATAACAATTAATTCCAGTATGAATGTATTTTTACGGTCGACCGATGAACTTTGCTTAGATTCTATTTATCAGGAAAAAGGTTAAATTGTGATTGTAAATTGTTCTCAATCTTTTGTTTTTAACATTGTCTTTTCAAGGTTGGAAACTCATACAAATGTTTCGAGTCGATTGTGACACTACTTGTCTATTATGACACGAACGAAATTTAACAATTTTGATTGACAATAGATAGATGAAAGTCAAAAAATAACCTGGTAAATCTGAAACAGAAATTTACCTAAGATTTAAGACCGGCCAATTGATGCTTTAAAAATCACACATTTTTTCAAATAAGCGAGAAAAAATCATCCAATGAACATAGCACCACTATTAATTTCACTCACTCTCCCTCCATCCCATCCACTTTTCTCTTTGCTAATGTTTGTGTGATTGAATATTCGATTTTAATGACCTGTATGATTTTTTGCATCCTTACTTTCCTCACGAAGATGAGTATTCCCCAAAAAATTATATTAAAAATCCATCCCTCCATCTTAAACGAGTTTACTGAATTAACTCAAATAGCTATTTACTCCGCTTAACTTAGGTGTGGCCAAATGTATGAGATACCCAGTAAGAATCGAACTCATTAACAATGGTCTGCTAATCTAAGTAACAAAGTATTACACCACGTTAGGTACTCCTGTATTTGTTTAACGCTTTTCCATCGTCCTATGAAAAACAAATTTGTGAACCCAATATAAATGCATTATATGTGTATATTACATCTTTTACTATAATAAAATAAACATTTAAGGGAAAGACAATCCTCATGGCGTAGTGGATAACGTGCAGAGCTGTGACATCAGAGTAATCCAGTTCGAATTCTTGTCGCCCTATTATATTCACTTTCAGCTTAACAACCTTGGAAAAGTCATGTACTCCTTTATCTTCCCTTCTATGAGTTAAGTAGTACCATTACTGATCTTTTACACGGAGGGATTTGGCATTAAATAACCCATGAAGGTTGAAATGTCATTGAGCAAAGAAACTAAACCAAAGAGGGATTTTCGTAGAGGTCATAAGTCCTTAAAACTCAAATATCCAAAACGTTAAACCCATAATATTATCGCTTGAAAATTATTAGAATTTAATCGAAATACTTAACACCCTGTGTTCAAAAATTGTATCGAGAATAATTACATGAATGTATAATAAGAAATGATAATCAAATTGAAACCATATGATTCCATGCAAATTTCTTTACTGATTTTGGCATAATAAAAAAAGAGGTTGAAATATTAGGAAACCAAACAAACAAATCCTAAAAGAAAACAAAATAAGGGATAATGATATTAAAAACATTGGCAAGTATAACCAACTGGTATAGTCGCGGTTAATAATATCGGTAACTGGAGTTCAAACCAACATTTTCACTTCATGCTAATGCTACTGAAAAAGACACGGATCTATCTGTTCTCCGCCAGCGCTGTGTAAATTATAGGGTAGACTACATTCTTTACCTTTTGTAAAGCAACCAATCTAGAAGGAACAAAGGTTTGAATTCTAACGATTTGCACTTCGCTTAAAAATTGATTTTGTGTCATGTTCTTTCTTTGGCGATAGTATTTTGGTAAATAAATGCACTATTTATAAAACTAAAAACAAAACAATGAATTACAATTAACAAATAAGACGTCTCGTGACCAATGCCCACTTTTTATTAAAGATGATGATGGAGACGGTTAAAAACCATGGATGTTAAAAGATGCAAGTTAAAACAACATCAATGCTAAGCGTTGAAAGTTAAAATAGAAGATTTCCTCTTTCGCTGAACAAGATCGAAATGTTCTCACTCGGGAGTATCAAACACCCGTTTTAAAAATAGTGCTCGTACCAAATGAAAGCTCCGTGATATCACACCAGAAACTTCTGATTACTGCGTATATTAATGCTCTGTCCGTGTCCTCAAGTTAAACCCGAAGAAAGCAGAGAATTCCCTGGATGGCTCATAGACTTGATACTACACAGTACGCAGCACAATCATATGAATATCATCAAGAATATGCAAGAGAAATACACGAGAATGATATAGGATTCCCCAGTATACATCGATCATACCATCTGGATTCAGCGTCCTGATGCAATTCCACCTTTTCGGCTGGGACTATAGAAGATGCCGGCTGCCTCTCAACAAATATATAAAACCGCTCACAGGGGCCACCTGTCGGCTGTGAGTGGGGACCTATAATGTCTAAAAACGGGATCCTGGTGGCTGAGTAGTCTATGACTCGGGTAATAAGTCTTCACGTGAGGCACGATCCCATCTATCGGTTGTTCATGCCAAGCCCTAGAACCTAAATGATGAAGTCCAGCCCTTATTCTTCAAATTAATCCTATGGCGAACCAACACTCAACCCCTTTTTATCTTAAAGGGGCTAAAAGGCTGCGGTTGAGAATCAATCGCATCCAGAGAAACAATAAATGAAAATTTCTGTCAATTTATTTATACACATGGAAAAATATTTGTCTATATTTCTGAGATGAGGTATTCAATTTTTTTTAATATTGTCCTCATCTTTGCCCCGGTAAGCGAAATAAAGGGTTAAGTTCAACATTCCAGCCACCCGAAGAAGGCCGGAGTGTACAACGGCTGAAACGTTGTGATAAACATGGCGACAAAGATGAGGACAATAGTCCAAAAAATATAAATAATGTACATGGAAAAATATATAAAAAAGCAAAACAAAAAAAAAGATTTAATAGCCCACAAGGGTTGATTGGCCATTAAAAAACAACAAGAAGCAAGCAACCAGATATAGTTAGACCATTATTATCAAGATGTGCCGACAGCAATTATTCCTTTAACTCTTTTTCGCCCTCATTCCTATCAGCCATCGCATTTAGTGAGTTCTCGAAACTCCCAGTAATCTTTCGATGACTATTTTTCTCGTCAATGAATGCCATCTTCATAGATAAAAGCAGTCATTTCCAGACTGAACTGTTTAATCCTGGCCGTTGACCTCTGAGGCTTCTCCAATCAGCATCAGATGAAACTTTGTTGATTCACTTTTGAATTCATCCACTTGCGCCAAATGTGAACGATAATGAAATTCGAACTCACAAACTCCGACTCCGCAGTCTAGTACTTCAACAATTAAACCACAGTGACTCACCCACACAAATCCATTCGATGAATTATTAGAAATAAATAAATATATCCAGTTCTAACTCTCATTATGTCCTGCGTATTACGTGGGTAAGTAATAGAAATATCAACACACTTGTTGTTTGTTTAAAATAATAGAATAAATAAATAAAAAAAAGGGACCACCTAAAATGATTATTTACTGTTATTTCTAATATTTCTGTTTGATACTTTTCTATGAGACAAAGTTCAGCTTTTCAATATGGGGAATGTTCGTGGAGAATTTGAATATATATATATATATATATATATATATATATTACTTATAATGAGTTTGTGCATTGTTGCGCAAGATTAATATTTTTTAGCGTAACGGAAAAAAAATTGATTGGTTACCCACGGCAGTATTCTAAAACTAATTTTCTTTCTTGTGCAAACTTCCCACTTCATTACTTAGAAAGAAAAAGAAAATATGACGCCTGCCTAATGCAGGTATGAATGTCGTCTTTGAGGCATTCCAAAATCTTTGATAGATAGATGGATAGATAGATATTGGAATCGTAGATCTTTTGGTGACTTGCAATCATCAAAAGTATATCATGTGAAATAAGGAAAAATGCTTATTAATTTACTTTTCTTAAAAACAACGAGATTTATCCCAATGCTTAGGGTAACTTCTCAAGTCATTTTGAAAGAAAGATTTCTTTGGAATATTGTTTTGTCTTTACCCAATCAAACGGCTTAATATGGATACGCTCCTACCGTAACAGTTATCGTTGAGGGAAATGGAATCAGAGCATACCGAGTTCTTTAGTCTCAGTTAGCCAACCAATCAAGGAGAAGAAAAAACACAGTTGAAACCAGTTTTATTTTGTTTAACATTGACCATGTGTTGTATCCTACTATTAGAGATACATTGTTTGGGTTGTTGTTATTGGCTTAGGAATTTGGTTTAATGGCACATCAAGCCTCATAAATTCCATGAAATTCTAATAAAAGTCTTTTTTTCCCTAAAGAAAACATTAAAGATAAAAAGACTGATATTGGAATTTCATCGGTTAAATTGAAACTAGGATTTATTAATCATATCCATTCGTTCTTTCATGAACGTTTAAAAAATCTAACAGCTTTATCCAAACATTTTTGGAAGTTGGAAAATAACCCCTGAAATTCAATAGAGTATATTGAAAAGATCTACTACTCGGAGCTGCTTTGATGGTAGATGCAATTTGTGTCTGGAGGAAAAGATATAAATTATGTAATGCCCTGATCCTGGTAACTGATTAGATCAGAGATGTGATTTAATAACTAGACGAAGGCATAATCAATTTAGACTATTTTCAAAAAACTAAGTGAATAATTAAGTAAATAAATAAACAAAAAATGTTTAACTAGAATTTATCAAATTGGTAAGGATATTGGAATTTGTAATTTATATTAATAAACTTTATTATATTTTGATTATTTGAGGCTGTTTGACAATAATTGATATTAATTTTAGTTGTATGGGTTTTTTTTTGGAGAAAATATAATCTACTAAATTTAGATTGTCTGATTAATTTTGTTATAAACGTTTGAATTTTTGACATGTGTTACTGTAAGTGTTATTGTTGTCTCTGATTTCAAGTAAGATGGCACCGGATGTAGTTTTACATGCCATAATTCTTGCTACTAATTTTTACTTGAAGGTTTAGGCTAGCTTTAATAGATAGGAGAATTTTCTTGTTTTTTTTTGTCTGATTGTAAATGTTTAAAATTTATTTTATTTCCATTTCGTATTGGATCTGATGAAGTCCTGTTAATTTTTTTAGAGCATTGATTTATATCAATGCTTTTAACAGGATGGAAATAAATCTATTATCCTAATGCGACCGATTGTTGTTTTTTTTAATATTATCCAAAGCCAAGTCAGCCAATGGTAGGAACGATTTCATTTTAGGATCTTCTTTCTTCAATATCCAGAGAGCTCAAAAGAAAATAATCATGAAATAAAATACAGATCAAATAATTTCCTATATAAGAAAAACCTTGAAAAATCACTCGTATTTTTTAGTAATAATATTTATTTCAGCACCCCCTATATTTTTAAAATGTTAGATCTGCATCTTCGGTCATAGAAATCATTTCTTTGATTATTTTTGCATAATGATGCAGATCTAACAGTAAAAAAAAAATATAGGGTTTGATGAAATTAATATTCTTACTAAAAAATCAGTGACGTTTAAAGGTTTTTCTTCTGTATGGAATGTTATATATATATATATATATATATATATATATATATATAAACACGGACGTAAATGTTCGTTCACCGGATGGAGACACAGACTCCTTTGACATTATTGCTGGTATTTTGCAAATGGATGCATTAGCTCCATATGAGTTCATAATCAGTCTAGACTATGTACTTCGAACATAGATAGATCTAAATAAAGAAAATGGCTTTACACTTAAAAAAAGGCAAGAAGCGGACGAAACCCGGCAGAAACTATTACGGACACAGACTACGCAGATGGCGTAGCGCTTCTTGCAAATACATCTAACCAAGACAAATCCCTACAGCATTGTCTGGAGCAGGCATCACGTGGCAATGGCCTTCACGTGAATGCAGACAAAACGGAGAACATGGGTTTTTAATAAAAAAAAAAGGAGACATTTCCATTCTAAAAGGTGATTCTCTGAAATTAGAGGACTAGTTCACCAACCTCAGAAGCAGCATTTCATCTCCTGAAAATGATATTATTAAGCGACTAGCGAAGGCATGGACTGCTATCGATAAGTTATCGGTGAAATGGAAGTCTGACCTCACCGATAAAATAAAATGCAATTTCTTCGAAGCAGTCGTAGTGTCATTTCCACTATATGAATGCACCGTAAGTACGTTGACAAAGTGTATGGAGAAAAAGCTTAACAGGAACTGCACTAGAATGCAACGAGCTATATTGAACAAATCCTGGAAGGAATATCCCACGAAGCAACAACTGTACGGACGCTTACTTCCCATCTCCAAAAACCATCAAAATATATGAAGAAGACTTGCGGGACACTGCTGGAGAAGTGAGGACGAACTCATAAGCGACGTTCTCCCATCGACCCCTTCACACGGATGTGCAAGTCTTGGATGACCGACAAAAACTTATCTACGACAACTCTGTATGGACACAGGATGTCGTCTCGAGGACCACCGGAAGCGATGGATGATAGGGAAAATGTCTGGAGAGAGAGAGAGAGAGAGAGAGAGAGAGAGAGCGAGAGAGAGAGAGAGAGAGAGAGAGAGAGAGTCACCGAAATCTGTGCCATCTGTGACATGATGATGATGATAGTATATTTATGATTTGAAAACAATAACTCTGTAGGTAGCATTTTTAAACGCGAAAGAGCTCATTTGTTTGCACACTGTCAGATGGTTTCAAGTATTGCTATTCAACACTAATAATTCTATTTGATATTAATCAATTGTTTGAACATAGATGATTTCAAGTATTCCAATCTAACACTAATAATTCAACAAAATATTTGTTGCACATAGTTAAATGGTTTCAAATATTGCTATTTAATATTAACAATTAACTTTACCATCAGTCATTTGTTTGCCTACACTTATATGATTAAACAGTTTCTTTTGACTCACACATGGGACTCTAAAAGGAACTACCGCTCCGAGTCAGCGTGGACCTGGGTGTAATGGCAATGAACCGGTTCTTTATATTCCCCCATGCTCCAGTAATGGAGCCTCACCATGAACTGCCGTAGTGTCATATCTAGTACGCTCATTAGAAGGGTATATTCAATCTGCAGAGGTACAGTCGGCATATTCTATAGCACCAGTCGACTGGGTTGGAACGTCAATGAGAATTCGAAATAATGTTACGATGAGTTCGTCAAATATATCGTATTATACCTATTCGTCCTTAAAACTCTGTCTCTGCTCTTTAGAATTTCATTTTTTTTTTTTAATGTTTAACACCGGATTTTCTAGAATTGTTAGAACCATAACTGAAAGTCTTCAACAATGGGGTGATTTAAAAGAAACTTCCTTTTTCAAAAGAAGATAAAATTAATTTCCTAGAAAAAATATTGTTAAAAAATGTTTTAAAAATTATAAAATAGGGAGTTACCTTTCAATGACCATGTATACTAGGAGATCCAACCAAGTGTGGCTTTTAGATGGGATCTGGCTTCCTTTTAAGAATTCGCCCTCTTCCTCATTGCAAAAAGTGTTTTCGTCACAGAGCTCTTGGCTGCTATCTCCCAGCTTGTATCCTTATAAACATTTTCTTTCAGGGTCATGTGTCGACCCCTCGGAGGAAGTTCTTTTTATCTCCAAGAGAATGAAATGTTAAACACCCCAAATATAGTCCTGCAGAAGTGCAGCGGCTCAAACCCAAAACACAAATGTAATCATTTACTTCACTCGAAGTCTACATTAACCCCACCAGTCCGTCAATATATATATGTATATATATATTGATATGTACGTATATATATATATATATATATATATATATATATATATATATATATATATATATGTGTGTGTGTGTGTGTGTGTGTGTGTGTGTGTATGTATTTGTATATATATATAAATGCATTTATGTATATATATATATATGTGTGTGTGTGTATAAATATATATGTGCATAGTTAAATATATATGTCTATATAAATAAGTATATATAGGTATGCATATAGATGTATATACAAATATATATATATATATATATATAGGTATACATATATATGTGTATATATAAATATACGTGTGTGTGTCAGTATATGCACATATATATGTATACGTACGTATATACATGCATACAAATCTATCTATCTATCTATCTATCTATCTATCTATATGAATCTTAGTAATACGAGTTAACTGGCATCTACTCTCTTTTCTAAATGATTTTCATTTCAGGCCTTAAAGCATAAAAAGAAAAGAAAATACTCAACAGTGAACAAGTTTCTTGTTTACCATTGCGTATTTATCTGTGCTAAAAGCATGTGGGTATAATTTGCATTTGTTGGTTTGGAAGTAATGTATTCGAGTAAACAAAGAGAAAAAAAAAAATTAAAAAAAGATAAACAATCCCACAAATAAATAAATAAATAAATAAGAAATTACACTTAAGTTGTTTTTCAGAGAAAAGTCCACAGTTACAGACCCCAAGCCTCTCATCTGCGTTTTGCTACTTTTTGTTTTCCAAACAATTTCCGCTCGTCGATTCCCTCGCTGTCTGCACTTGTCAAAGGTATACGGTTGGTGAGACTGTGCTTCGGTTAACAACTTAAAACGTTCCTGAAGTGAAAAGACTGGTTTTAAAATAAACTAAAAATATTCCAGAGCCGAGAAATTATCTGATTCTTCTTTATTTCCTTAGGAACTTTAACAGTTCGGTGACAGCTTGCTTTATTCAAGTACGGGCATAGCTGAAAATATTCCCTACAGAGGAAGCGTTGTTAAGTCTCAGAGGCGGATCATAAATTTATCCTTCCCACTCCTTACCCCAGCAATAAATACACGCAAGCACAGAACAATATTTTCTTAGGATTTATATGTTAATAAATGTTGTCGAGAGGTTAACGTTCATGCGTTTGAGTATACTTTTACAATTCTTTTTTGAATCAGTTTTATAATTATATATAATAATCATTTGTTTGCACAGTGTTATATGGTTTTAGATGTTTCTGTTTAATACTAACAATTTATACATAATTACGAGGTGCATACGATAAGTTTCCAGACTTTTCCGCATGCGTATTTGGAATTATCGTAGACTCTTGAAGATTCACTATGTTATTGCTGTATATCTTATGAGATGAGTGACCAATTTTTATGAATTCAGCTTCAAATGAACAGATACAGCAGCAATTGGAATAAACCCTACTAAAGCCTGATTGTCACAGCTAGAGAATTTCAAAAATGCAATCTGACACTTTAGAAGAACGGTATGCAATAAAATTCTGTTTAAACTTGGAAAAAATGCCACAGAAACGTATGGAATGCTTCAGACTGCTTTTCGACCATCTTGCATGAATCGAGCATCAGTTTTTGAGTGGCATAAGAAATTCAAGGAAGGCAGGGAGTCTGTGAGGGATAATGAGAGGTGTGGGAGGAGTAAGGAAGTCAATACACCAGAGTTAATTGGCCAAAGGGTTAGGGTTAGGGTTACTATGTTGAGGTTTTAAGGGAGTTCAGGAAGAGATTCTGTCGGAAGAGGCCAGCACTCTTCAAATCGGGTCAGTGGCATTTCCACCCGGACAATACACCAGTCATCAACTCCATATTTCTCACAAACTATTTGACCAAGCTGGGCATCAAGACAGTTCCTCAGCCTCCCGATAGTCCAGACCTTACTCCCAGTGACTTTTGGTTATTCCCTAAGCTCAGATGCTGTCGTTATGAGACAATTGAGGAGATGAAAGAGGCTGTTATGAAGGTCATCGACAAGAGGACTTCCATGGGGCCTTCCAGAAGTTGTTGGAACGGTACAAGTGCATTGCAGCCGGAGGAGATTACTTCGAAAGGGACTAGAGTTTCATGTGTGTACTATCAATAAAAGTGCCCATAAGAAAAAAGTCTGGAAACTTATCGTATGCACCTCGTATATGATTTCAAGTAATCATTCCAATTTTACAATAACAACAAGAACCATGACAACAACAACAATGATAATAATGATAGATGAGAACGCTCATTGAAAAGGAAACATACAAGTACTCGGGAATATTTGAAGCGGACACCATCAATGGTATAAAAAATGACTATCTCAGACGAAAGAGAAACCAAGCTGTGCAACAGAAATCTCATCTCAAAGGGATAAACGTCTGGGTTGTCCACCTTGTAACATACTCGGGACAATTTTTGAAGTGGACGTGGGAACAACTTCAAAAAATGGATCAGAGAAAAAGAAAGCTAATAAAGATGCATATGCTCTAACATTCAACAGATGACGTAGACATACTATATGTGTCAATAATAGAAGCAGGAAGAGGTCTCACCAGCATCGAAGAAGTCGTTGATGCCTCAATACGGCGACTCGAAGACTACATAGATAAGAAAAAATTAAAGCAACAAGAAACAATACGTACAACATAAAGATCAAAAGAACAACAACAAATAAGAAACAGAATAAGGAAGAAAAACAATTGTATGGATATTTCGAGCGACAAACAAGCGAAATCTCATGAAAACACATGGACATGGGTAAGAAAGGGAAACCAAGGGAGAAAGTGAGTCTCTTCTCATAGCAGCACCAAACAAGGCTATAAGGACCAACTATGTTTAAGCGGACATAGATAAGAGGCAACAGAATGGCAAGTGTCCGTTATATGGTGATAGAAACGAAACGATTAATCACATAATAATCAGATGCAGCAAACTATGACTAAAATATACAAGACTACATACTACTGGGTGGGGACGGTAGGCACAAACCAGAATCTGTCTTGGAGATTGAGGAACACAAAATTCTTTGTAATTTTCAGGTTAAAGCTAATCACCGAATCCCATAAAAAAGACCAGACCCCGTGATAACTATATATATATATATATATATATATATATATATGAAAAACCTGCCATATAGTGGACTTTGCCGTTCCGACGGACCTCAGAGTGAAAATCAAAATAAACAAAAAGAGACACAAGTACTTGGACCTTGCCAGGGAACTATAAAAGCTATGAAACATGACGGTGATATCAATTGTAACTGGTGCACTCGGAATGGTCTCTAAAAGCTTGGTAAGGAGACTAAAAGATTTGGAGTTCGGAGGACGAGCCGAGACTAACCAAATGACTACATTACAAAGAACGACCGGAATACTGAGATAAGTCAAGGAGACTTGAAGCCACTCAAACTCCAATGAATAACTCTAAGCAAACGTTAGTGTGAAAAACTTGCAAAGAGTGAGATAATAATAATAATAATAATAATTTTTGCACACATTTATATTTGGTTTCCTGCATTCATATCCAATGCTAATAATTTTCACCCAAATATATGTGAACCTTTGATAGGACCCTAACAGTACCAATCTGGCCATTGTAGACTAGATAGTAATAGCAATGAAGGAGAACTCCTGGGTTGTCGCCCCACCATCTGATTTAATTTTGTGTCATACACAGTATACTACTGTTTTGTTGGTAGGGGGTTTACCTCTTGCATGGAAGCAGCCGATGTATTCTAAGCCCCACTGACAGGGCAATTGAAGCATTGGAGCTGTCCTTTCATGGTGTGTGGCATTTGACAGGCTTCTGAAAAAAAGAGCGTTTAATTAGAGCTGACTAACAGCAAATAAAATGAACGCATATATTTCAACGATGCAGATTTTGCAAGAAAAGCATAGAAAAGATCAGCTATATTCACGCGAGAAAACAGCGTTTCGTTGGCTACACATATATTTGAACACATAGAGACAAGCAAGTACAAGTAAAAAAAAAAAAAAAAAAGAATGGTGCGCATACAGGCATACGAAAAGAGAGTCCAATCATTCTCTTTCTTCGTTAACTACGCTTTTCATGGGGGAAATTACTTTTCTCCTCAAATAAATTGTTCCCAGTCAACACAGATGATGAAAAGGAGATTGATGATATTTTTCACAGGATGTGTTTGTGATGTGTTCTGTATTGAAGTCGGAACAAAAAACAAAACAAAACATAGTATCCACGGTTGTCAACGTTTTCGTCCACAGACATTTTTGACTGATAAAATGCATCTTTTGCAAAAGATAAATACGTGGAACTCCCCGACCAGGGACTCTAGTATGCTTACATTTTTTAATCTATAGGTCAATGTTTGAGAAATTAAACTGTGTGCAAACAAATGACTTACGTTAAATAGAATTGTGTGAAATAAGATTATTTGACCATTTAATAATTTACCAAGCTTTTGTGCTTAGATGTGACACAAAGCCGTATGAAAGTGGTACCCAATGAGCTCACTCGTGAAGTTTTACTCGTCTAACTTTCTAACCATTTTATCATTAAGGGTTTTCGGACTATTGTCTGCATCTTTATTGTTATTTCCACTACGTTTCGACCGATATGTCCTCCGGCCTTCTTCAGGTGTTTGTCGAACTTGGGAACCTTCACATAACTTCGAACTACGTACTTTATAGAATCCACGGGGGTCACCTGTTCTGATTCCCTTAGCCATAACCGGGTACAAGTGTTAAGTATTCCCGTATTGTTACTTGCCTATAGTCAGGATTGAACCCGCAACCTCCAGATGATTGTCTCCTTCGAAGCTTAGGGAACCAACGCCTATAGCCGTTACATCATGTATCCTGCTGAGGTGTCTAACCATTATACCACCCACTGTTTGACCATTTAACTGTGTGTAAACAAATAACAAATGTTTGATTAAATTGTAAGTAATACATGGCAATACTTGGAACCATTTAACTGTGTGCAAATAAATGAGTAATGTTGAATAGAATTATTAGCGTTAAATAGCTATACTTGAAACTCTTTATATGCCTAAATTAAATTGAAACCATTTAACTTTGTGCAAACAAATGAGTAATGTTGAATAGAATTATTAGCGTTGAATAGCAATACTTGAAACTCTTTAACTGTGAACCTAAATAAAAATATGTAGAAAATTAGATATGTTTGGCAGTAATAATTAAAACCTTTTAACTGTGTAGAAATAAAATCAATACTAGAGTGCAAACAAATTCGTTCTAATTCAAAAATGAAATTATCTACAAACTATTCATTTACAAATTATTTATCAATGTCTATTTAAATGCATGCAAATAAATGACTGATGTTAAATTGTTACTATTACATAGGAATACATGAAACCTTTTAACTGTACGAAAAAATGAGCTAAGGTTCATTTAAAAATGTGTTTACAAATCAAATACATATAGTATATATCTGTTAGTAGGATTTGGCATTAAATAACCTAAAATTGTTGATATGCCATAAAATCCCAAGCAACAAAACCAAGAAATAAACCCAGTTCGATTGAAAACGCTACATGTTTAACTGTGATAGAAATAAGACATATTTCGATTTACCCAACACATTCACCACAAGCAGAATGTGACACAAGGATAATTTTTAAGCGGAGTTTTACAAGTTTGAATTTAGAAATTTCCCTCTGGTAGATCGGTTGATATATAACATTAAAGAGCCCAATCTGTCCTACTATTTACCCATAACTGGAGAAAGAATAGTTGGATACATACCTTTCTAAGAGTATTAGCGCTTTGTGAAATGCAATCAGCTTCGTCTAGGATTTGAACTCTGGTTGCTGAGTCTATTTCCTACGACGATAAACGTTAGACAACTAGCGCCTCCTTAAAATAAAATAGATATAAATCCCTATGAATGCAATCACAATATAGTTAATATTCGTTTTAATATGATTCCGAAATGATTCACGAGCAAGTTTGGCAGATAACTTTTATCAAGTTTGATTTTCAATGGATGTCTCATTGTTATGGCCTTGTGGCAGACTAAGCTAAGCTTAGTTGGACAATGATTTATAAAATTTGGCTATAGCTATTCACAAAGTTTAACTTAGTTAGGAACAATAGCAAAAGTCTGGATCACCTAGTAATGAACTCTTTTAAATAAAAATGTTTTGCAAAAATAGTCATCATACACTGAGAGGGATGTTTCCGTGGCGTAGTGGCTAACGTTCTGTATACTGCAAAATCGTATTGAGTTTGAAATCCAGCCGTACTATTACATTCACTTTCGGACAAATGCTCCTTTTAGAAAAATATAAACTCCCATATCGCACCCCCAGCTATAGGTTAAATTACTACCATGAATCTGTTTCTACAAGGAGGGTTTTGGCATAAAATACCCTACGAAGATTGATTTGCCATTAAACAAAGAAACCAAACCAAACCGTGCGCTAGGTATTCTGGGATATTTAGAAACTACACTTTTTTGGCCTTTATAATGATAAGTACATGCCAAGTTATTGAGGACCTGTCTCCCCGGCAATACGTTTCCATTGCATTAATTGCTGGAGGGTGAGTGAGTTCAGCCTCACATTTGCTGTTCTAACATGGGTGAAAACGGATAATTTTTAGTAAAAATCTACATAGCATTTTAAAATTAGAAGTGGGATTTCCCGAATTGTGATGTAACACTCTGAAAATAGGAAGAGAATGCAGATATTACACTTTGATCAGAGACAAGAGTCTCGGGATTTACACGTTTGTCCTACGCAGAAAGTACTGATTCTGGTTAGATGTGCCATTTTCGGTGTAAATAATTCCGAACGATAATAACAACACTATTGAAAAACAGTAATGTTGTTCTTTCAATGATTAGTATTATGTATCAATATTATATTTTTCATTCGTTTCTATTGATCCTTGGTTCTAGCATGTTTTCTAAAGTGCACCCAATGTCAACACAGAAATGATGTAGGTAAGTCTTTGATACTCTTCCAAACCTGGAGGGTCAACTTGTAAGAATCCATAGGACAACGTCTCTTATAAGGTCGTCTTTACTCCTCCAACAGTACTCTGCATGACGTCTCAGTCTTACTTTGACGGTGTGTGAGATGGGAGGAAGTGGCCGTACTGCAGCAGCTATTCAGGGAATATTGCTTTCAGGATTTGTTCTAAAAAACACGTAGCGTTCTTGTTCATGCAAGAAAAATTGTATTCACACACACACACACACACACACACACACACACACACATATATATATATATATATTTATCGAACCAATCTGTGCGATGATGATGAGACACAAGGGCTATTTTAAAGCGGAGTTTAAAAGGTTTGAATTCTGAGCTTTCCTTCTTCCGGACTGGTTGTCATATCAAGGTTAAAGTGGCCACTCACCCTCCTATTTATCCATAGATGAAAGGAGAATACTTAGATTCATAGCTTTGCCAATAGGAATTGCAAACAGATTCGTCAAGGAATTGAACCCGAGTACCTGTGTTTATTTCCAACAACGATAACTATTACTTCACGAGCGCTATGCACACGCATGTATGTATATATATATATATATATGTGTGTGTGTGTGTGTGTGTGTGTGTGTGTACACATATATATATATGTGTGTATGTGTGTGTGAGAGAGAGAGAGAGAGTGAGTGAGTGTGTGAGAGGGGGTCTCCTCTGTGACTAAAAATAAAATTTCCGCTTTTCTATAACCAGAAATTAAATTGCATGAATACAGGAAATTGCTGTGTATAAGTCGATTTTTTAAACATCTCTTCAAAACAAGGGTCGACTTATATAAGTCGACCCTTGTTTTGAAGAGATGTTTGCAGAGTTAAATCCAAACCATTACCACTGGTTGACCACTTTCCGGTAAAGATTTGGAATTTTCTGCATGCCTTATAGGTCGATCTGTAATTTTCTACGGATTTTTTTGGAAATAAAATGTCTACTTATTCAACACAATTCATGATATATATAAAAGGTTGGCCGCATATATTTTAGTCACGAATTTTTAATTCTCTTCAGTTTATTTGTTTCGATTATAAAATGCTTAGTGCAATCTAATTATGGAGGATACTGTATTCGGACAATAAAAATTTCCTTGCTGAAAATGCACTCTATCTTGAGTTTTTATTTTCTTTTTTTCTGCTCTTTCTATTATATTCCATAGTTTATATTTATATTCGATTGTAAGCTTCATTAATTCTTAAACACAACATCTGCTTATTTTGCAGGTGATCTGATCATAATACTAATATTGCTAGGAGGCAATTTTAGTATGTCAGAACGGCAAAGTACATTCCACTGGTAAATCATACCTCCTTATATCATTATCGATTGAAAACATGAAGTGATGAAGAAGCATTGTGACGAATATCACCAACAGGCCTATACGTTATAATTTGAGTGGTTTCGACTTTGACAATGTCCATTAAAAACTGATTTCAAGAATTGCTAGCATCTCCATTGGGCCCCAGTCTGTCAAGATTGTCATGTTAAGTATATCCGGTTAGAAAACAAGCAGAAAAATTGGGAAGAAAACAGTAAATTATTGTTTTCAGCGAAACAGAAACGTCTTTCTTAATACTGTGCTCATAGAGGCCTAAACTGTCATGGCACGTTCAGTTGGTGAAAGAAAGATGGAATACGGGGATATAAGATCACTTGACAACAAGATTAAAGATATGTTTCTGTATATAGCATATCCATGTTATACGCATCTATTATTGTAGAACCCACGCACACATGCACAAAGACAAATATAGCTATATTGGCCACTACAAATATATAGGCAACTACAAAATACAAAAATCATTCATCTTGATACAGATTAAACTATTGAATAAAATTAAATCTTAATTTAAGATGAGTTTTCTTCTGTGTCGAATGCATTTTTAAAAACCTCTGTTCAATTTCATAAAAGAAATAAATCAAAAATTGATTAAGAATGGCTATAATCAAAATGAAAACATTCTTTCTTTGAAATCTTAAGTGAGTCTTGAAATTTCTATATGCAGATGATGTAGATTTTGTAACATATACAGAGTAGAAGGCTTAAAATAACGGACCGTTTCTCGGATGCTTGAACTCTCTCTCTCTCTCTCTCATACACACACACACACACACACAAACACACACACACGCATTCGCATATAAATACATATATATATATATATATATATATATAAATGTACATATACAGTTAGCAATATTAGTATTAGAGACAGATCACCTGCAAAGTGTGTGTGAGAGAGAGAGAGAGAGAGAGAGAGAGAGAGAGAGAGAGAGAGAGAGAGGAAAAAGTGGGAGAGATATAATGATGGAAAAGAAAACTAAAATATCCAGAATATGTGTTTCAATGCATTTAAAATTAAAGATGCCGGTAAGAGAGCTAGTTTACAATGAAGTATCGCATCTTGAGATCAATACGTGTACAGGTTCAGGATTAGATAGAGACAATGAAATGACCTCGGTAAAAACTTGAACCACCTTTCAGGGAGCTAAAATTTGATTTTTTTCAGAAAACCTCCGAAAGTTAGAAGTATGGAAGATCAGGAATTCGATGATATACTGCTCCGACACTGTAATGCTGTATATAACCAAAACACAATAGACGTGTGGAAAAAGGGATACATACTCTCTTTCACAAAGAAGGGCGACCTCGGAATTGCCAAGAACTACCGAGATATAACTCTTACATTGATAGTGGCCATGATCTACAATGCACTACTGCACAACTGCATAGAGAAGATACTTAAGAAGAATCAAAATGGCTTTCGGAAAAATCGATGGACGACATTAAACATTTTGACTATCCGTCGAATTCTAGAAGGTGTACCTGCAAAAAACCTTGACGCATCAATATTATTTGTCGACTTCTCCAAGGCTTTTGACTCCATACACGGAGGGAAGATGGAGCAAATGCTACTCGCCTACGGCCTACCCAAAGAAACCGTCGCAGCCATAATGATGCAATATAAAAACACGAAAGTAAAAGTCCTATCCCCGGATGGAGATACAGACCACTTCGACACTGTAGCAGGTGTGCAGCATAGAGATACATTAGCCCCATACCTGTTTATCATCTGTCTAGACTACGTGCTTAGAACGTCTATTGATATAATGAAAGATAATAGTTTCAAGCTGGTAAAGGAAAGAAGCAGAAGATACCCCGCACAAACAATTACAGACGTGGACTTGCAGATGACATAGCGCTTCTGCCAAATACAATCCGCCCAAGCCGAAACTCTGTTACTGAGTCTGGAACGAGCAGCTGCTGACATAGGCCTCCATGTAAACGCAGACAAGACAGAATACATGTGCTTTAATCAAAGAGGCGACATCTCCACACTAAATGGTAGCTCTCTGAAACTTATCAACTGCGAAAGACATCAACACGCGACAACCATAGGCATCAATAGGCTATCGGTCATATGGAAGTCAGACCTGACCGATGAAATGAAACGCAGTTTTTTTCCAAGCAGCGGTCGTGTTGATACTCCTACATGGAGGCGCTACATTGACGCTAATTAAACGTATGGAGAAAAAGCTTGACGGCAATTACACAAGAATGCTGCGAGCAATATTGAACAAGTCCTAGAGGCAACAACCCATAAAAGAGCAGCTATTCAGCCACCTACCACCCATCACGAAAACTATCCAAGTTAGACTAACGAGACATGAAGGACACTGCTGGAGAAGTAAGGACAAAATTATAAGCGACACACTCTTATGGACCCCTTCACACGGACGAGCAAAGCCATGATAACCAGCTAAAACCTATATACAACAGTTCTGTGCCAATACAGGATGTAGCCTTCAGGACCTACTGGGTGGCGAGAAAGGGTCAGGGAGATCTGTGCTGGCAGTGCGACATGATGATGATTATGATGATTTATTTTGAATCACTTTTCGTGTAGATGTAGTTTTTGTTAGAAACGGAATCAGTGGCCACAGTGCAAATCTTGGATAAAGCTGATTGTGTTTTAGTTCGCGCTAATACCCTTGAGAAAAGCATGGACCTATTTATTCTTTCGCTGATTATGAGTAAATTATTGAGCAGACTGTGATCTGTAGCTTTGGTAAGGCAACCACTCAAGGAGAAGGAAAACTCTTAATTCAAACTAGCTATACGCCACCTCCTACCTGTGTTGCCAAAGTGCCTGGTCAATGTTGGCATCGTCTCCAGGAGGGTTAAACTTTTTTTATTTATTTATCACAGTATGTGCATGAGCGTGTATATATATTGTGTGAGAGAGAGAGATTGATAGATATATAGATAGATATCTATATGGATAAACAGTGTGTGTCTATGGTTGATAGTAAGTATATATATATATATATTTATATATATATATATGCAAATTTCATTAAACATAATAGACATTTTATGTCTACTTATTTTCTTCTGGATCCGTTCGAATTCCCGTATTACTTTTATCGTATTCGGGGGGAATCATTTATATAGTTGTAGTACTCCATAGTTGTATGTATCCCTAGTACTTTCTGCCAGACTTTGGGCCATCATCAAGGGAGGATCTATTACAAAAGGGATGTAACTTTTGTTTTAGAATATTACTACTGTGTAAGTTATTACTAGTTATTACTAATGTACCTGTTAATGAAACAATTGATATTATTATAAATAATATTTATAATAACCCATATCTTCCTCCTCTTAAAATCAACCCTAATATACTTCGAAAACTACTCCTAACATGCACTACTGAAGTTCCATTTTCTGACCATCTTGGAAATATTTATGTTCAGACAGATGGCGTATCTATGGGGTCTGTCCTGGGCCCAATTTTCAGTAATTTCTATCTGTCCGATCTCGAAAATAGAATTTTTAATAGCATACAAAAACCTCCAATATACCTAAGATATGTTGATGATATCCTTATTTTTACTAATAATATTAACGAAATCAACATACTACAAGACACCTTCCAAAACAATTCAGTTCTTAAATATACTCATGAACTAAACAAAAACCATAAAATTTCCTTTTTAGATGTTCTCATTGATACTAACAACAATAATAACTTCACTACCTCCACTTACAAAAAACCATCTAGTAATAACTTCTGTACCCTCAACTTTAAAAGTGAATGCCCCTTCAGATATAAAAAAGCAATTATTCATAATCTAATATCCCGTGCCAAACTAATCTCCTCCTCCAAAACAATATTTTATAAAGAGGTAGAAAACATAAAACAGGCTCTCATCAATAATGGGTTTCCTAACTATATTGTTGATGAAGAAATTAAACGTATGATCAAAAATGTTAACTAACAAAATAAACAGTGTACTACTCCATCCAGTCAACAAACATATATCAAACTTTTTTTTATCGTAACCAAATGCACTACAATTATAAATCCGATGAAACAATATTAAAAACATTGATTCACAAAAACATACTCCCCACTGATCCTAATAAAAAAATAAAACTTATTATATATTATAATAAGTTTAAAACCTCGAATGTAGTCATTAGAAATAATTCTCCTCCCTCGATTGGGGTGTTGCAAAAAACCAACGTTATATATAAATTTAAATGTCCTTTAGGAGATTGTATCTCTGATAATAATTATATATATGTTGGTTTAACCTCAACTACCCTGTCGAGGAGACTTACAATGCACCTTTCTGACACAAGTTCAATAGCTCAGCATTTAAAAAAACATTCATGCCCAACAACACAACTACGAAAAATTCTCACCGACAACACAACAATATTAGAACATCAAAATAATAAACAAAAACTTCAGATTCTCGAAGCACTACATATTATAAACCTGCAACCAACACTTAATAGAATTAATTTTCAAACCAGTGCTAATGTACTTAAATGTCTTTAGCTACTGGCACTAATTATATAATTACATTTAAAAGCAAACGCCATAATCTTCAACCGCAAAGACGCCCTTACACAGTAGTAATATGCTAAAACAAAAGTTACATCCCTTTTGTAATAGATCCTCCCCTGATGATGGCCCAAAGTCGGGCAGAAAGTACTAGGGATACATACAACTATGGACAATACATAAATCAATTCCCCCCCAATTCGATAAAGGTAATACGGGAATTCGAACGGATCCTGAAGAAAATATGTAGACATAAAATGTCTATTATGTTTAATGAAATTTGCATTAACGAAGAAATGCTGCCTAAATATATATATCATCATACCGTGCTGCTAGAACGGATTTACCTGACTCTTTATCGCCATTCGTCCCAATCATCCATCGCTTCCAGCAGGTCCTTTAGACTAAATCCAGTGTCCGTAAAGAACTGTTATAAGTAAGTTCTTGATGGTCGGCCAACACTTATGAGTTCGCCCTTACTCCTCCCTCGTGTCTTAATCGTCTTATTTGAATGATTTTAGACATGAGAAGTTGGTAGCCGTACCGCTGCTATTTCGAGGAATTTACTTTCATTTGTTCAGTATAGCTAGTAGCATTCTTACGCAGTTTCTGTCAAACTTTTTTCTCTATACGTTTAGTCAGCGTCCATATATATATATATATATATATATATATATATAGAGAGAGAGAGAGAGAGAGACAGTCAGACAGACAGACAGAGTTCATAACTCTGATTTTCACGCATTCTGGATCGCACGATAATCAGTTCAATATACCTGAAGCTAAGAGTTATTCCCTCAGTTTAGTTTTGTCTGATGCAAGGCCTCAGTAATAGAGTGTCCAATTTTGAAGTTAAGATCTATCATCATTAAGGTATGCTAGCGGCACGGATTTCCTATCATTCCCTCTCTCTCTCTCAGTCCCTGTCTGTAATCATTCTTGATACGTCCTCTAGATGGCATCAAATGTAAGCACAGATTTGATTAATGCAGGTCGGCCAACATTAGTGTGTTCATGGAGTGGTGTGTTCATAGAAGAATGTTCCTTATGAGATCGTCCTTACTTCTACGGCAGTTTTCAGCTCATCTTCCTTTGATTGTTTGTTAGATTGGAGAAAAATGGCTGTACGTTTACAGTTTTTAAGGTACTTCTAGGATTTGTTTAAAAAAGCATATTTGTGTCGTTCTTACCTAGTTTTTCCTCCACGCGTGTCGTTTAATTCCAATTTATGCAACCATACAGTAGTACTGACTCGGTATAGCTTGGAAGAATTCCGGTTTATAATAGTTTATTTGACTCTATTTTATCTAATCAGAGAGTGCAGATTTCGGTATGATAGTTAATATCAATAGCATTTCGGTATGATAATTAATATCAGTAGCATTCCCTGATTTACCTCCTTGTAGACTTCGTTTTCAGTAGATGAGATAGTATATTTGGGACCATTTTGATTAGAATACATTGCCCATCACGCGGTAAGATCAGTAATATAACAACATAATTTACATATATCAGAGCAACATTTTCGTTGGCGGGTCTACTGTGGAACATTGGAACAATATTTTGGGCCAGTCACCGTCAAAAATGTGTAATCGAATGACAACTCGTATATTGAGCTATGAATACATTGTGAATACATTTTTGAATCGTAAAGACGAAGAAAACTTAAGTTAAGTTTTATTTATGCGAGACTTGGTATCTTGTGCTTTTTCACAATTTATCAATGTTCGCGTTGACTGGTGTGTTGGCAACTAGAAACACACTGGTCACATGATCATCAGTGAGCTGACTTCGTTATCTGCTTGTAGTAAATTGTAAAGGTATCATATCAACTGGCTAAGATAACAGTATGATCCTAGTTTCACATTTCCTAAAATGAGTAAAGGTCTTTGTAAATTCAGCTCACAACTTGCCAATTCTTTGAGCATATTTGGAACAATCCAAATCAGACATTTTTGCTTTTCTGACAGCTAGAAAAATATTGGTATATGTGCCATGCATGCTAACATTTTTTTCGGGGTAAGGTTTGCATGTTTATTTTCTTTTTCAAATACATCACAGCGTTCATTGTTAGAAGAGGTGAAGTGAAGAGGCAGTTCGATGGATTAGGATACCGGAAGTTATTGTTATGAAAAGAAATCTGTCCGAAAGTGATATATACTTTGGCAGTTTATAATACTCTCCTTGTTTTTTGCCCTGTCGGATAGGTTAGAACACGCTGACTTCACAAAGATTGATATACTATTCAATAGAACTTAAATCACTCTTTTAAAAAATAAAAAAATATAACTTTCTCTCTCTCTCTTTTTCTCTTTCTCTCTCTCTCTCTCTTTCTCTCTCTCTCTCTCTGTCTATCTAAATTATAGGAAATCATCTAATTTCCAATCTAAAAAAATGTTAATATTTGTGCCAAAAATCTACTCGAGAATCTGTAATTTTGTATCTGTAATTTTGTTTTCATTGACCAATCGGTGTTTTTGGAACTAGTTTTAAAACATCTCTGAGATTCGCAGACAAGAATTTTGAACTTGCTGCGAAATATTTGAAGGATCATAACCCAAAATTATCTAAAAAACCTTTTCCCTCATAAATTGTTAAAAATACATTTTTTTAGCTAATTAGAATAATAAATAAATCATCAGCTTTTTAAATCTAATTTTAAGCCTCCCTCAATCTTATGAATCAACAAAGAAATAAGTATTTTTTAGTAGGACTCACAGATTTATTCTGTGAACATCAAAAAAAAAAAAAACAAAAAAAACAGATTGCTTTCTTTTGAGTTGAAATTTTAACATTCTTTTCTTTTAAGATTGCATTTAATTTCAACATCCCTTAATTAATGTCCTCTTTTGCTAATTTGTTTCATTTTGAATACAAACGGATATTAGCGTCACAACATTGTTTTCCCATTACGTAGTGACGCACATTCACACAGATCTTTTACAGACAGAAAATATATTCTCTTAAACCATCTAAACGAACAAGACCATACGATTATGTTGGGAATAACCAAGTCACAGGGAGCAAGGTCTGGACTATAGGGAAGGTGAGGAACTGTCTTGATGCCCATCTTGGTCAAATAGTCTGTGACAAGGATGGAGTTGTACATTGTCAAGGTGGAAATGCCACTGACCCGATTTGAAGAGTGTTAGCCTCTTCTTTAGTAATCTCTTGCTGAACTCCCTTAAAACCTCAACATAGTAACCCTAACCCTAACCTTAAGCCTTTGGCCAATCAAGTCTAGTGTATTGACTTCCTTACACCTCCCACACCTCTCATCATCCCTCACAGACTGCCTGCCTTCATTGAATCTCTTATGCCACTCAAAAACTGATGTTCGATTCATGCAAGATGGTCGAAAAACAGTCTGAAGCATTCCAAAAGTTTCTGTGGCATTTTTTCCAAGTTTATAACTGAATTTTATTGCATATCGTTCCTCTAAAGTGTCAGATTGCATTTCTGAAATTCACTAGCTGTGACAATCTGGATTTGGTAGGGGATATTTCAAATGTTGCTGTAGCTGTTCCTTTGAACTTGAAATCATAAAAATTGGTCCGTCATCTCATAAGATGTATAGCAATAACATATTGAATTTTCAAGAGTCTACGACAATTGTATATATATCAATTTAGATAAAGGTGAACAAAAATATTACATTTCATGTATGAATCTTCACTTTCTCTTTTGAAATATTTACGCAGTGACTAATATTTTCTAACAAGGAAAGATATTGTAACTTCTGTTTTTCAATAAACTTTTCACTCAATTTAAAGAAATAAGAATGTATTAATTTGTAGATAGTTGTTTTATTCGATTACATCTTTGTTCGCGATTGTTCATGTACCATTTAATAGAAGAAATTAAATCACTCTTTAAATAAAATAATATAAAACATCTATCTATCTATCTATCTATCTATCTATCTATGTTTCCCTTAAAAGCAGCCACTTCTTAATACTGGAAAAAAGACAAACAAAAAGAAAAACCTGGGCGTAGCCAGACGGATTAAAATTAAGGAACTGTCTTCGCTGATATGTTATTTATGAAAAAATATGCGTTCATTGTCTTAATAGTGTTTTCTCCCTGCACAGTCAATACTTGATGCTTATTTTTTTAATATGGACTAAACTTCTGTGTATTTATATGTCAAAACATTTTTATGTCTTTAAACATCTTTTTTTCGATCATAAAAATTGCTGGAATTCTAAAATCGATTACAAAAACATAATCGTATGGTCTTGTTCGTTTAGATGGTTTAAGAGATGGGAGGTTGGTGACCGTACTCTACAATTCTACTATATGGATGTACTACATGGACGCCGATTTGGCGTTTGAGAAAAAGCTTGATGGGAATGGCACAAGAATGCTACGAGCCATATTGAATAAATCCGGGAAGCAACATACCAAAAAACAGAAACCTCATATATATATATATATATATATATATATAGAGAGAGAGAGTGCTAGGGTGAAAATAAAGAAATGAATAAAAAATAAATAAACACAAAGTAACTTCATAATTCACTAGTGCAAGTTAAAACCAAAAAGCAATTTGAAAAAAAAGAAAAAGAAAATGAAAAAGAAATATACCTCACATAAACTAAAAACACAATTTGAATTAAAAAAAAAACGCTGCAATGAATAATTCACCTTCAAAATTACAAGCGGCCCAACTGTAACCATTAGATTCTAACCATCTACAGCCGCTCTGCATGGACACAGGATGTTGCCTGGAAGACCTACCGGAAGTGGTGTATGATAGAGACGAGTGACAACGGAGAGTCAGAGAAAACCGTGAAAACGGTAAGATATGGTGATGATTGAATATTGTACTTAAGCCTGAGTTCCAGCGTCTAAACATGGAAATTAGAGTGTAATATTCAGATTGGATGGAATGCAAAGAAGAGTGATAAAAATAATAAAAAGAATAAAAGATTACAGCTACGTGGAGAGATCGAAGAAATTAGTAATAACTACTTTACAGTGAAAAAGATTGATAGGTGAGCTAATTGAAACTTTTAAAATAACTAATGGAATTTCTCATTTTGGTAGACCTTTTTTTTTTTAAATATTTCTCCTTCATTTCAATTTGTACAGTCAAGCTTTTTTGTTACTGCTAACAAAGGAAGATAATTTTGGAATAAATTGGCTTATCAAGATTTCAGAAATAATGGAAAGAAAAAGAAAATTAAGAAGGTTTTTGGTGTTAATTCTTGGATGATTTACTCAACAGAATTTATTCTGCATATAGATACTATATTAATAGTGTACAAGGTGAATACGATAAGTTTCCAGGCTTTTTTCGTATGGGCATTTTTATTGATAGTACATACATGAAACACTAGTCCCCTTCGAAGTAATCTCCCCCAGCTGCAATGCACTTGTTGTACCGTTCCAACAACCCCTGGAAGGGCCTATGGAAGTCCTCTTGTCTGAGCGTGTCAATGACCTTCGTCATAACCTCTTTCATCTGCTCAATTGTCTCATAACGACAGTCTCTGAGCTTTGGGAATAACCAAGTCACAGGGAGCAAGGTCTGGACTATAGGGAAGGTGAGGAACTGTCTTGATGCCCATCTTGGTCAAATAGTCTGTGACAAGGATGGAGTTGTACATTGTCAAGGTGGAAATGCCACTGACCCGATTTGAAGAGTGTTAGCCTCTTCTTTAGTAATCTCTTGCTGAACTCCCTTAAAACCTCAACATAGTAACCCTAACCCTAACCTTAAGCCTTTGGCCAATCAAGTCTAGTGTATTGACTTCCTTACACCTCCCACACCTCTCATCATCCCTCACAGACTGCCTGCCTTCATTGAATCTCTTATGCCACTCAAAAACTGATGTTCGATTCATGCAAGATGGTCGAAAAACAGACTGAAGCATTCCAAAAGTTTCTGTGGCATTTTTTCAAAGTTTATAACTGAATTTTATTGCATATCGTTCCTCTAAAGTGTCAGATTGCATTTCTGAAATTCACTAGCTGTGACAATCTGGATTTGGTAGGGGATATTTCAAATGTTGCTGTAGCTGTTCCTTTGAACTTGAAATCATAAAAATTGGTCCGTCATCTCATAAGATGTATAGCAATAACATATTGAATTTTCAAGAGTCTACGACAATTGTATATATATCAATTTAGATAAAGGTGAACAAAAATATTACATTTCATGTATGAATCTTCACTTTCTCTTTTGAAATATTTACGCAGTGACTAATATTTTCTAACAAGGAAAGATATTGTAACTTCTGTTTTTCAATAAACTTTTCACTCAATTTAAAGAAATAAGAATGTATTAATTTGTAGATAGTTGTTTTATTCGATTACATCTTTGTTCGCGATTGTTCATGTACCATTTAATAGAAGAAATTAAATCACTCTTTAAATAAAATAATATAAAACATCTATCTATCTATCTATCTATCTATCTATCTATCTATGTTTCCCTTAAAAGCAGCCACTTCTTAATACTGGAAAAAAGACAAACAAAAAGAAAAACCTGGGCGTAGCCAGACGGATTAAAATTAAGGAACTGTCTTCGCTGATATGTTATTTATGAAAAAATATGCGTTCATTGTCTTAATAGTGTTTTCTCCCTGCACAGTCAATACTTGATGCTTATTTTTTTAATATGGACTAAACTTCTGTGTATTTATATGTCAAAACATTTTTATGTCTTTAAACATCTTTTTTTCGATCATAAAAATTGCTGGAATTCTAAAATCGATTACAAAAACATAATCGTATGGTCTTGTTCGTTTAGATGGTTTAAGAGATGGGAGGTTGGTGACCGTACTCTACAATTCTACTATATGGATGTACTACATGGACGCCGATTTGGCGTTTGAGAAAAAGCTTGATGGGAATGGCACAAGAATGCTACGAGCCATATTGAATAAATCCGGGAAGCAACATACCAAAAAACAGAAACCTCATATATATATATATATATATATATATAGAGAGAGAGAGAGTGCTAGGGTGAAAATAAAGAAATGAATAAAAAATAAATAAACACAAAGTAACTTCATAATTCACTAGTGCAAGTTAAAACCAAAAAGCAATTTGAAAAAAAAGAAAAAGAAAATGAAAAAGAAATATACCTCACATAAACTAAAAACACAATTTGAATTAAAAAAAAAACGCTGCAATGAATAATTCACCTTCAAAATTACAAGCGGCCCAACTGTAACCATTAGATTCTAACCATCTACAGCCGCTCTGCATGGACACAGGATGTTGCCTGGAAGACCTACCGGAAGTGGTGTATGATAGAGACGAGTGACAACGGAGAGTCAGAGAAAACCGTGAAAACGGTAAGATATGGTGATGATTGAATATTGTACATAAGCCTGAGTTCCAGCGTCTAAACATGGAAATTAGAGTGTAATATTCAGATTGGATGGAATGCAAAGAAGAGTGATAAAAATAATAAAAAGAATAAAAGATTACAGCTACGTGGAGAGATCGAAGAAATTAGTAATAACTACTTTACAGTGAAAAAGATTGATAGGTGAGCTAATTGAAACTTTTAAAATAACTAATGGAATTTCTCATTTTGGTAGACCTTTTTTTTTTTAAATATTTCTCCTTCATTTCAATTTGTACAGTCAAGCTTTTTTGTTACTGCTAACAAAGGAAGATAATTTTGGAATAAATTGGCTTATCAAGATTTCAGAAATAATGGAAAGAAAAAGAAAATTAAGAAGGTTTTTGGTGTTAATTCTTGGATGATTTACTCAACAGAATTTATTCTGCATATAGATACTATATTAATAGTGTACAAGGTGAATACGATAAGTTTCCAGGCTTTTTTCGTATGGGCATTTTTATTGATAGTACATACATGAAACACTAGTCCCCTTCGAAGTAATCTCCCCCAGCTGCAATGCACTTGTTGTACCGTTCCAACAACCCCTGGAAGGGCCTATGGAAGTCCTCTTGTCTGAGCGTGTCAATGACCTTCGTCATAACCTCTTTCATCTGCTCAATTGTCTCATAACGACAGTCTCTGAGCTTTGGGAATAACCAAGTCACAGGGAGCAAGGTCTGGACTATAGGGAAGGTGAGGAACTGTCTTGATGCCCATCTTGGTCAAATAGTCTGTGACAAGGATGGAGTTGTACATTGTCAAGGTGGAAATGCCACTGACCCGATTTGAAGAGTGTTAGCCTCTTCTTTAGTAATCTCTTGCTGAACTCCCTTAAAACCTCAACATAGTAACCCTAACCCTAACCTTAAGCCTTTGGCCAATCAAGTCTAGTGTATTGACTTCCTTACACCTCCCACACCTCTCATCATCCCTCACAGACTGCCTGCCTTCATTGAATCTCTTATGCCACTCAAAAACTGATGTTCGATTCATGCAAGATGGTCGAAAAACAGACTGAAGCATTCCAAAAGTTTCTGTGGCATTTTTTCAAAGTTTATAACTGAATTTTATTGCATATCGTTCCTCTAAAGTGTCAGATTGCATTTCTGAAATTCACTAGCTGTGACAATCTGGATTTGGTAGGGGATATTTCAAATGTTGCTGTAGCTGTTCCTTTGAACTTGAAATCATAAAAATTGGTCCGTCATCTCATAAGATGTATAGCAATAACATATTGAATTTTCAAGAGTCTACGACAATTGTATATATATCAATTTAGATAAAGGTGAACAAAAATATTACATTTCATGTATGAATCTTCACTTTCTCTTTTGAAATATTTACGCAGTGACTAATATTTTCTAACAAGGAAAGATATTGTAACTTCTGTTTTTCAATAAACTTTTCACTCAATTTAAAGAAATAAGAATGTATTAATTTGTAGATAGTTGTTTTATTCGATTACATCTTTGTTCGCGATTGTTCATGTACCATTTAATAGAAGAAATTAAATCACTCTTTAAATAAAATAATATAAAACATCTATCTATCTATCTATCTATCTATCTATCTATCTATCTATCTATGTTTCCCTTAAAAGCAGCCACTTCTTAATACTGGAAAAAAGACAAACAAAAAGAAAAACCTGGGCGTAGCCAGACGGATTAAAATTAAGGAACTGTCTTCGCTGATATGTTATTTATGAAAAAATATGCGTTCATTGTCTTAATAGTGTTTTCTCCCTGCACAGTCAATACTTGATGCTTATTTTTTTAATATGGACTAAACTTCTGTGTATTTATATGTCAAAACATTTTTATGTCTTTAAACATCTTTTTTTCGATCATAAAAATTGCTGGAATTCTAAAATCGATTACAAAAACATAATCGTATGGTCTTGTTCGTTTAGATGGTTTAAGAGATGGGAGGTTGGTGACCGTACTCTACAATTCTACTATATGGATGTACTACATGGACGCCGATTTGGCGTTTGAGAAAAAGCTTGATGGGAATGGCACAAGAATGCTACGAGCCATATTGAATAAATCCGGGAAGCAACATACCAAAAAACAGAAACCTCATATATATATATATATATATATATAGAGAGAGAGAGAGAGTGCTAGGGTGAAAATAAAGAAATGAATAAAAAATAAATAAACACAAAGTAACTTCATAATTCACCAGTGCAAGTTAAAACCAAAAAGCAATTTGAAAAAAAAGAAAAAGAAAATGAAAAAGAAATATACCTCACATAAACTAAAAACACAATTTGAATTAAAAAAAAAACGCTGCAATGAATAATTCACCTTCAAAATTACAAGCGGCCCAACTGTAACCATTAGATTCTAACCATCTACAGCCGCTCTGCATGGACACAGGATGTTGCCTGGAAGACCTACCGGAAGTGGTGTATGATAGAGACGAGTGACAACGGAGAGTCAGAGAAAACCGTGAAAACGGTAAGATATGGTGATGATTGAATATTGTACTTAAGCCTGAGTTCCAGCGTCTAAACATGGAAATTAGAGTGTAATATTCAGATTGGATGGAATGCAAAGAAGAGTGATAAAAATAATAAAAAGAATAAAAGATTACAGCTACGTGGAGAGATCGAAGAAATTAGTAATAACTACTTTACAGTGAAAAAGATTGATAGGTGAGCTAATTGAAACTTTTAAAATAACTAATGGAATTTCTCATTTTGGTAGACCTTTTTTTTTTTAAATATTTCTCCTTCATTTCAATTTGTACAGTCAAGCTTTTTTGTTACTGCTAACAAAGGAAGATAATTTTGGAATAAATTGGCTTATCAAGATTTCAGAAATAATGGAAAGAAAAAGAAAATTAAGAAGGTTTTTGGTGTTAATTCTTGGATGATTTACTCAACAGAATTTATTCTGCATATAGATACTATATTAATAGTGTACAAGGTGAATACGATAAGTTTCCAGGCTTTTTTCGTATGGGCATTTTTATTGATAGTACATACATGAAACACTAGTCCCCTTCGAAGTAATCTCCCCCAGCTGCAATGCACTTGTTGTACCGTTCCAACAACCCCTGGAAGGGCCTATGGAAGTCCTCTTGTCTGAGCGTGTCAATGACCTTCGTCATAACCTCTTTCATCTGCTCAATTGTCTCATAACGACAGTCTCTGAGCTTTGGGAATAACCAAGTCACAGGGAGCAAGGTCTGGACTATAGGGAAGGTGAGGAACTGTCTTGATGCCCATCTTGGTCAAATAGTCTGTGACAAGGATGGAGTTGTACATTGTCAAGGTGGAAATGCCACTGACCCGATTTGAAGAGTGTTAGCCTCTTCTTTAGTAATCTCTTGCTGAACTCCCTTAAAACCTCAACATAGTAACCCTAACCCTAACCTTAAGACTTTGGCCAATCAAGTCTAGTGTATTGACTTCCTTACACCTCCCACACCTCTCATCATCCCTCACAGACTGCCTGCCTTCATTGAATCTCTTATGCCACTCAAAAACTGATGTTCGATTCATGCAAGATGGTCGAAAAACAGTCTGAAGCATTCCAAAAGTTTCTGTGGCATTTTTTCCAAGTTTATAACTGAATTTTATTGCATATCGTTCCTCTAAAGTGTCAGATTGCATTTCTGAAATTCACTAGCTGTGACAATCTGGATTTGGTAGGGGATATTTCAAATGTTGCTGTAGCTGTTCCTTTGAACTTGAAATCATAAAAATTGGTCCGTCATCTCATAAGATGTATAGCAATAACATAATGAATTTTCAAGAGTCCACGACAATTGTAAAAGCCCATACGAAAAAAGTCTGGAAACTTATCATATGCACCTCGTATTTGTTCTGCGCGAAGATTCATGTTTTAAAGGTTGATTTGAGAAGATAATAAAAAGGGGAGATTACCAAGGAGGCTTAACCAATAAATAAATATATCGCACGGGGCTTTATTGCATCATTTTACCTAATGTTCATGCATAATTCAATTAATGATTGGATTACTGTCAGATTCCATTCTTTATTAAAATAGCCGCATTTAATGAATATACTTCCTTTTTTAATCTAATATAATAAAAATAATTATGTTTTTTTTTTAATTTACAGATGTAACAAGTCATCGCTCGGTTAATGGTTAAGGTTTAGATCACAGACACAAAGAGATGAGCAGGTATGTGACAAAAATCATTTCTGATTATTTCATTTATCTTAACACTATCAATGCATGCAATGATATCTTCTGTTATTGAAAACATTGCGCCTGTTGAATCTTTCATTCAAGATAACTCGTCGAATAGGCTTTGCACTAGGGTTGTAAAACATGATCTTCTGAAGTCCGGGGTTCATGAATTCGTCGACGAAAAGTGTCATCTTACTGAGTCCAAAAGCAACTGACTGAAAGACTGTAGTAATTTACGAAGCTCTTTTGCTTCGATATAGCACAAGGCCAAATGAATGGGGCACCCAATGAGACACGAACTCACTCGTGTAGGATTACTAGTCTAGTTTGCTAACCATTACACCACCAGAGGTGCCCTTACACCACCAGAAAGACTGTAACTACTTGAAAAGTTGCATAGTAGTACTGGTAACTCACACAGGAGGTTTTATTTGTATAGTGATAAATATGTTCGTTGTTTTGTTTTACAACACGTAAACAAATTTTCAGTCATTTAATTATGAACTCAGTTGCAATAAACTTCAGATAATCATTTGTAAAAATGTGGCTTTAACTATTTTTAATGAAAAATAATTTACTGATAATTATATGGCTTCCATTATTCTTATCTAATACTTATAAGTTTTAAACAAATCTGTTTGACTAATTGATGCGACCCAAACAAGTATAAACTATTCGAGTTCGATTTAACCTGGGAGTATTGGATACGAAAGGGTCACTCCATTCTCTCAAGAGTTTTAGAACTGGAGATGCATTTAGTGTCATGGCCAGGACATCTATTTTTGTACTAGTCTTACCCCTTAGTATTCAAGGCCCTGCTTATATGATTCAAAACTTGTTTGTATTGTAATAAAAATGTTATGTTTTACATTTTAGACAACCCTGTATTTTCAACTGAAGTTCGGAGTTAAGATTTGCGTAAAATGTTAACCTTTCAAAGACTGACTTTTTAAAGACAATTGAGCGTCCTCAAGTAGAAAATGGGAGTAACAGAGTCTTTTATCTTCATTTCACTATTATAGTAAGTAAAATTTGGGATTATAAAGACTTGGTTGTCTGACACCAAGTTTAAACACGATCACACTCTTTTACTAACCAATATCATTTCAAGAAGAGAGCAACCAGTTCACTAAAATGATTTACATAACAAATGGCAAGTTTAAGAATTCCTAGTAAAATCTCTAAAAAAGAAGCAAATTATTTTGGTTGATAAAACATTTACGAAGCGTTTAATAATTCCGACTTGATTGGAAAGCCGTTTTCAAATTCAAAGTCCAATAAATGATTTTTGTTATGTGTTTTACGAACTTTTTGAAAAGCAATTTGATCTGTGACGATGAAATCCTCACTTTCAAAATTGCGATGAAGGTGTTCTACTTATACCTGAGAAGATAATGATGCCAAAATCAATTGAACCAAACAACTATTAGGAAAAGTGTTCATTCAGAAACCCTTCTCTTTTACTTTTCCTCTTCCTCACTTTCTTACTTCCTCATCCTCTCTTTCTCTAATTCTATATCTCATTTTTTTCTTGTTCAAACGCTATCCTGTATATCATATATAAATAAATGAATTGACTGCAAACGCTAATTTCTTTCTTTCTTTCTTTCTTTCTTTCTTTCTTTCCAATTACTTTTCTCTGTTTTTTTTCGTTCTTTTCAATTTTTATGCTTTTTTGATCGCTTTTTTGCTTTCTTTCTTTATTTGGTTTGTTTTTGTTTTTTCCAATCTTCATTTTCTGTTATCCTTTTCTCAATGTTCTTATTATTTTCTTTATTTCATTTAGCAATTTTTCTTTTAATTTTCTTCCCCTTTTATTTTTTTTCTTTTCAACACCTCTTATTCCGTTTGCTACACATTTTTTAATGTTCTTTGTTTCTTTCATTTTTTTTCCTTTGCTTCACTTTTTCTTTCTTTCTGAACTTTCATTCGACATATTTGAAATTATTACTCTTCCCTATTTTTGCTTCTTTTTATTTCTTTTTCCTCTTTAATCGTAATCAAACGAATTGCAAATTGAATGTTTAAAGAATATAAAAAAGAAGAAATCTTTTATTATACTGATTAGGCCAAGAAACGGAAGACTTGCATCTTCAAATATATCTTCGGTATCACTAGTGCTTGGTAAAATAAACATTGACGCTAAAATCTACTAAATATATATTGCAGAATTATTTTCCCTTTAAAATTGGTATCGTTACAAATTTGAAAAAATAAAACAATTAGAAAAACAAAACTTCCTTTTTATTATTATTATCGTCAGAGATAATCTATGCCACTTTTTGTAGTGTGTATTTACTTAACCCCTGCCACACAAGCTAGATGTGACACGAGGTCAATTTTTAAGCAGAGTTTCTCCTCGATCGGTTGCAATACCAAGGCGAAAGAACCCAGTTAGCCCCAACTATTTACCCAGAGCAGGAGTGAGAATAGTCAGATTCATAACTTTTCCATCGTTATTAGCACTATGTGACATCAAAGAAACTCGACCATGACTTGAACTCAGATTGCTGTGCCCATATCCTATGACGACAACCGCTACACTACGAGAGTTACCAGTTTTTATAGTAAACACCTGCATTTTTGTATTTTTCGCATAAATCTTTTCGATGTCCAAATACCTTGTTTTAATATAATGGTCTTTACGAAACCAAAGGGTTCGTAAAACTTTTCTTATAGTGAAGAAAAAAAATAGGGTTCTCGTAAGGTAAAGGGTTTTTGACGGGTTTCTTGCGATGGGAAAAATCTTCAATAAAGATTAATACTTTAATTTAAAATTCGGGAGATATCTGAATTGTAAGGTATAAGCATTTTTATTACAATTATTTTTTGCACCTTCGAGAATACACTTTTTGGATCCTCTGCAGAAAAATCGTCTCTGGAGAATGACATAAAGTACAACTGATCGCGAGCCTTCGGTTTTGGAGATCTGAGGAGTGTGGGTACACTATTTTGCTGCTAGTACTTCAAGATTTGTGAAGCTTTGGTTTCTTAATGACATTTATAATAAATCAGAATATTTACGATACCTGATAGGATTATGTCAACAGGATGAATACATTTGTTTGAAAAGTAAGTATCATCGGGCTAAATACTTTTGTTTGAAAAGGAAGTATCATCGGGCTAAATACTTTTGTTTGAAAAGGAAGTATCATCGGGCTAAATAGATTTGTTTGAAAAGTATGAATCATTGGGCTAAATTGATTTGTTTGAAAATTAATTATACTTGATATCATATAGTAGTGTGTGGATTATTTTTATTAAGAATACTTAATTGAAGCTATAGATGTTCAGAGATTAATAATCTTTGACAGAGGAAATGGATTAAAATTATAAGTATGAAATAAAAATTGAATATTGCATAAAGCATTCCATTCAAAACATTCGTAATCTTTTTATAAATACAAAATTTCATATGAAACTTCGAAAGAAATTCACCCAACCTCTCCACAACGTTCCGGATGTGATAAAAAGTTCATTTTTCAGCGAAGTAAAACTGACTTGAATTCAGCTTTCTTTCTCCTAGATTGGTTGCCTAACTCAAGCCAAACCAACCACTCTTCCTTACTAGTTACTCATAGCTGAAGGAAGAACAAAGAAATCCATACATTTCCCTAGTTCAATTGAAACGCAAGCAGTGTCGCTCAGGATTTGAACTCGGGTCGCCGATTCCATTTCTTACGACGATAAACGTTATGCTATGATGACTCAAAACTTACTAAATCATCTAGTGTCATTGCAAAATACCTCTTTGTGGCATTTATATGATCAAAGGGAGTTACTTGTTAAGGGTCAATCCTCTGTCACCAAGTAATACGTGTCAGAGTATATTGGGTTACACGATATCAACAGCAAAGAACACATTTCCTATTGGGATTGAGTGATCGGTTAGTATGTCAAAGTCATTGAGTACTTTATGCGTCCCATTTTTTTAGGTTGATTCTGGTTTGTGCATATACCATTTCTTGTCAAATTTTAATGTCTTTCATAATTCGCAGTGGATTACTCTTCCCACCCAAACTTTCCTAGTCTTGTACTTTTTTTGCAAGTTTTCTGCACTCATGCAACGAACCGTTTCATCTCCATTTCCACATAATGTACACTTAATATTTTGTTGCGTATTATCAATCTTCGTTTTGATATATTGGTTCTTATTGCTTTATTTTGTGCAGCTTTTAAAAGAGATTTACTTTCTTGAAGATTTCTCTTTTTGACCGTGTCCAAATCATCTCGTATGTATCTCCCCAATTTGTCTTTAAAAGTATCCACTCGGTTTTTTTCCCTACTTTTGTTTCCTTGATTTTTTGTTAGGTTGACATTGTTGTTCCTAGCAGCTGTAATTAATTTTGTTTTTTGTGTATTTCTCAAATTAGTGCATCTACACAGTCCTCAATACTGGCGAGTTCACTTCCTTCTTTTTTTCTTGAAATATGCAGTCTTGCTATTTCATCTCTCGAATGTAAAACCTTGTGTATTATCATCAATTTCTTTTTAGTTGGTCCCTTTTATTGTGAGTTCCTTTCTGACCTTTTTAAGGATGGCTCAGAGTATTTTATGAGAGGGACTGGCCAAGTGGTAACTTCTTTGATAAAATTTCTGCTGCAGAGTTTCGTTTCGATAATATTTTTGTTCTTCTTACTTTTTCTTTATTTTGTTTGACGATTTTTGCTTCCAATATTCACAAGTACTTGAAACTTTTTCTCTCTCTAAGAGTCCTGATTTTTTGGGATTATTATTATTTGATAAGATATACTATCAGCACAATAAATATGTATAAGTTATTTTGATTACTTTAGCAAACAAATTGCTAAAAAGGATGGAAAAACCATAGAATAAAACAAAAAAAAACAAAAAAAAACGACGTGAATATTATCAACAATATTTTTGCTTTCCTGATATTATCTATTTTTCTTCAGCCTTCAGTATTCATGACAAATAGAATAAAAAAACATAATTGTAAATAGGGATAATTTTAGAAGAAAGTGAAGAAAACTAGCTCAATCACCATCTTGAAAATTTAGAATATTGAATACCACTGAAAGTTTAAAAAGTGAGCCATAGAGAATAAAAGAAAAGTAATCGGTAATATACAAAGGGATCAAAGAAGCTAAGTGAATTAAAATGAAAACAAACGATATATTTGTGCTGTTATTTCTCTCAACGCTTTAAATAAATTAGGCTCACGATTGACGTTATATTGTCGGATGCTACTGCAGATGCAAATAGAGCCATAGTTAGTAAAAGTCCATAGAATTTGATTGAACTAACTTTAGATTAAATTCACTTGTGTGGATGTGATAGTTTTGATAGAATATTGTAATAGTCAGCAATTTAAGTACTTTTTTAAAAGAAATTTTTAAAAAGAGAACTTGAACTATTTACTAGTTTAATGCTTTTAAAAAAATATATAAGGTCGATTATTTCGAGTTGTAATCTTAAAAGAGTCATAAAAGCTTTAAAGAAAATCGATAAGATGAATGTCTGGTTAGGATTCAAGTTGATGTGAAGGTTTAAGAAGGAAGGATTATGAAAAAGTTCTATATTTGTGTTTTCACTTACTTATATCTTCTAAGTGTGGGAGAGGGCAAATCCCTCCATTGGATTGCTATCTCTAGTTTTGCGGTAATTTAGATTTTGCATTTTAGATGAAAGGTTAAATTTTCATTCACTTTTTATCTTTTTTGAGTTTCGATTAGGTCACGTAAAGAGAGTAAGATTTGATGACAGTTTGCACTTTGAAAAATCACACGGACTCGATGAAAATTACTTGACGTTAGGAAGTGGAAAGCGTAAATATACCTCTGATTATAAGAGACTGTAAAGTCAATATATACAATATATATATATATATATATATATATATATATAATCATCCACAGACAGTCTGTTTCATTGTATCACAACTCTTTTGTGTGGCTAAACATACGAGACGCTTCAAGGTGGGATCGAAAAAGGCCTAATTTTACACCTGACCAATAACCTCATAGGCATCAGCAGACCCCAAGCATGCAAGGGAATTTCACGTATAAGTATTAACTTCCGTTTCTTCACATTTTACCTTATCGGAGACCGAAGTGCTCAATTCGTTCAAAGAGCTCTGTTTTACGCGAGTGCCAACCGATAATTCCTACGCTAAAGAGCTTAACCCCCAGTGGGAGAGGCATTTATATATGCATGAAGAGATATAACTGAATTGAAATCAGCCTCTGCCAGGTGTTGAGAAAAAAAAAAAAGGAAAGAGAGATGAATATTTAACTCAGTTGATTCGACCAAAATTATGCCATCTCTACAAAGACTTAAGAGAGAGAGAGAGAGAGAGAGAGAGAGAGAGAGAGAGAGAGAGAGAGAGAGAGAGAGAGATCTTGCAAAGAGATTTATTCCGTTTTTTTTTCTGTCAGACAAGCGCAACACCTCGGCAAAGTTCCATCCACGTTAAATCAACCATATCAAGGGTCAACTACAAAGTGTTAACTTAAGTCCCCCGAGACAAAATGACATTATCCCCAGGAAATTTTCAACCCCTCTCAATGGCACAAACTTTCAAAAGCATGTTTAACCAAACAGATTTTCTAACGAACAAGAATTTGATGCATAACATTTTTTGCTTTTTAGATTAAATCTCACACATTTTTCTACAAAGGTTATCCGGTGTGTTGTTCCTTTTTCCTTCTTGGTCACATCATTAAAACATGTCCTTGCACGTACGACAAACATACTTTCCGTGGAATTTGTCATCTTCACGTGTAGAATGGCTCATTTACTAGTAAGCCTAATGAGTAGTGTTCGCCAATGATCCGGGAGACCGAGGTTCAATCCCAGGTCGAGTCATGTCAAATGGTACTTGATGCTACCTTGTTTATCTCAACATTATAAGGTGTGGATCAAGGGTAAATTGGAGCAATTCAGGGAATGAAGTAGCGCCCTCCCCTACATCTCGGTGTAGTAGCTATTGAAAAAGGAGCCTTCGGGTCACCCTCGACTAATGTTACCAACTTTGCTTACTTTACTTATATGATCCAATTTACCTTGGGCCTTAACATTTGTAAACATGAAGATGTTATAATCAACAATCTCTACATCATTTGCTGTTTGAACATCATTATCTAGTGCCTGACTACAGAAGGGTAATATCTCAAAAAATAACGGGTATCCTGAGTATGATTCTAAACTACATATGAGGGAAAGACTCCAGTTCACAGCCAATACTCAAAGCTATACACTGAACCGGAGCCGTAGTGCTCGTTAGTATTTCATTGTCTAATAGATATTTTTTTTAAATTATTAGCATTGGATAGGAATATTTGAAACAATGTATCTCTTCGTAAATATTTTTATATAAGAAAGGAATAGTTAATGTCATATAACTATGTGCAGCTAAATTATCCTTATTCAGATCGGGTAAAATAAAAGTGCTTTTGAAAAATGATTGTAATGGGACGTCAAAAATATAAGCTGTTTGATTTTAAGGAAATATTTACAAATGAAACACATTTCAACATTAAATAACCAATAATGAGTTGATATACTATAAAACAAATAAACCAAACTAAATATTATGTATGTTTTCTGCTTCTCGTTCCACGACACAAGATCGGCTGAATCTATGGTCAAGAAATTTAAGGAGTTTTTTTTTATTGAAGTTAAATGGCAATTTAGCTAAAGTTCCGCTCATCCGCGACCTCAAATAATTATCTGAATCAACTAGGAGATCGTAAATCGCTGGTCTTATCTAATAAGGGTCAAGATCGGGTTCATTGCTTGAAATCTGAGAAGTCCCACAATAAAACAATGCCGATAAACCTAAGGTATTTTAGCACTACCCACCTCCTCACGACAAGTTCTTCACATAAAAAAAGACTTCATTTCGGACCTTTCGAAAGCAGGGAGTCGAGGTAAAAAGCTTGCCAACAAATAGTACTTACGCCATTGCACTAAACATTGGATGGTCAGAAGTAATTCATGATTCTCTAGCAGAAGTTATTTTTAGCAAAACTCAACTCTGGCGAAAGTGCTCTCGCAACAAACATAACTTCGTCTCATATCCAGTTTTACTGAAGAACAGAACACTTCAATCGAATGTGACTTCGGAAAATGTTTTTAACATAGAAAATTTTCTTTTTTTATCGATGTATCATGCTATTCACAGTATCCTGTCCAACTAGTTTATCTAGGTTTCTTTCTATTATGCTATATCGGCCTTCTTGTTTAATTTAATCTAAAACTATCCTTTTAGTAGAACAGCAGTGATAATATTTAACGCATAGTAGACAGATAAGGGGATTCATACCTTTACCAAGGGTATTAGATTGAAAGTGAACATAAAAGAGCGACTGGAGTTCGAACTCACTTACTTCGAGGCCATTGTCCAGCCTTTTAGCCTTTACACCACGGGAAATACCCGCTAATTTGCACAGCGGTTAGAGTGTTCGCCAATGGCCCGGGAGACCTGGGTTCAATCCCAGGTCAAGTCATACCAAAGACTTTAAAAATGGAACTTGATACCACCTTGCTTAACACTCAGCATTATAAGGTACGGTTCAAGGGTAAAGTGGAGCAATCCAGGGAATGGAGTAGCGCCCTCCCCTACACCTTGGTGTAGTAGCTATCGAAAAGGGAGCCTTCGGGTCACCCTCGACTATGGTCGCTAACTTTACTTACTTACTTATATTATCTTTATGTGATACACCCCTTAGCAGCCAACCCCGATTATCAACTTTTTTAAACCAAACTATTCATGGCCAGTGATTCATCTAGTGGTTTCCACCAGGGTATTTCACATTTAATGACGGCCACACAAAATACAACCGAGAGGGTGGAAGGAAGAACAAACGAACAATATAGACTTGGGTCAGCTCCAAGAGCAAGAAAGGGAGTTTTGTGTGACAATTTTGTTCAGCTTTTCGTGCATTTGTACACTATCGTGGGCATGTATTTTTCGTGAAGCTTCTACAAAAGACACCAGGAATGCCAACTCATCCTTGTCTATCTTCCCTCACTGCCTCCTTCTGCTGACCGTCCTTCCCGTGGACTACTATCTCACGCCAACTGGTCTCTTCTCTCTCTGTTGTCGACCGTCGTCTCTGGGTTCCTTTGTCAAGTGGCCTCGGTCTTCTCTCGGACCTTCCTTTCCTCTTTCACTTCCGGTCTCGCGGGAGATCTCGAGTTCAAGCACTTTGTTTGGGTTTCACGCCAAAACAGGCAAAGAGATCGTCTGCCTGGGGCACCACCCACATTGTGTCACATGTAGCCAACAAACACAAGTGTTGAAATGGATTGTGCTACAGGAGTTCACATGACTAGAAGTGACAGATATATAAATGTGTCCGATGCGAATAGACGTATGCAAAATAAATGTGAACTGTAACATTGCCTGTTAGCATTCCAAACTCAGTACAAGAGTGAAGAGATTTTAAGACTTGACCAGAGTACCCCGCCTCTTTTCGGAACATTATAAAATTGGCGACAAGAAATAGTTCGAAATATAAAAGTGGCGACGAGGAATCGTTTTTGAACTCCTCATGGACTACAGAGAAAAGAAAATACGTAGCCTTCAAGAAATAACTGAAATATTCTGCAGAATATTAGGAAAATGGGAGAACTGAAATCAATTATGACTCAAGCGTTGGTCCTACAAAAGCAGCAGCAGGGATTCCAGTTGCAATTACAAAAAGGCCAATATGAGCAACAAAAGGAACAAGAATTACAATTACAAAAACATGGGGACCAGTTGGAGCGACAATTCCAACTAGAGAAACAACAACAAATGTTTTTCGAATTGTTGATTAAGAAAACTACAGAGGAAAAAACTTGATTCATTCTCTCCAGATGGTATCACGAATTCCATTAGCGAATTTATTTATAACCCTGATGAAGGGATAACTTTTCAGTCGTATTATAGAAGATGCAAAGACATTTTCAAAAAAGACTATTCGCATAAGAATGACAAAAAGAAAGTCAGACGATTATTAAGGAAACTGTCTACAGCCGAAAACGAATCTTTTTTATTTTGCCAAAACAACCAGGCGAAATGAATTTTAAAGAAACTATAGGAATACTAACAAAATTTTTTGGTGACATAACTTCATTATTCATTGCACGATGTAATTGTCTAGACATAGTAAAATGTGACGACGATGATTTTGTCACCTTCGCAGGAGTCGTCAATTGTAAATAAGAGAAGTTTAGGTTAGATGAATTAACTTCCAAATCATTTAAATTTCTGATATTTGCTCAAGGTTTGATTTCAAATGAGGACGCTGAAGATCAAGAATTTTCAGTTAACTAGAAATTAATTCAAAATTAACTCTCGAAAAAATAACTGAAGAATGCCAGCGTATGTTGAATTTAAAACTAGATGCCGCAAAGATCGAGGAGAGAGACATTTCACAAAGACATTGCCTCTGACCATCTGTGAAAATATATAAATGTTTTTCAACAGTAAAAAATTATAATAAACCCTCCTAAAGACATCTAAAGAAAAATATAAACATTTTTCAACTCCAAAAGAAAAGGTTAAAAAAATTACGATGACAACTCCGCTCAGTACCTAATACTTGCCCCGGTTGTGGTGGTAAGTATTTTTAGAGTGATTGAAACTCAAAATGCTACCAATGTGGAAGAATAGGACATCAGTGGGATTGTTGCAAATCTAAAAAAAAAAAAGAAAGATGGAGGAGAAATAAAAAAATATTTCAACAAAGTAAATACATTGGGAAAAGTCGATAAGCGAAAAAAAATAGCAAGTTGTCGAAATAATCACCCTCAAAGAGAAAATTTGTTTTTGTCACGATTAACAATATAAAAATAAAATTACAACTGGATAAATGATCCGATATTACAATAATTATTGAAAAGTCTTGGAAAAAAACTGAGTAAATCAAGTTTATTGACTTTGAAAAAAGTTGCTGGTGGTCTGTCAGGAAAAAAATCAATTTTTTAAGGCGAATTCGTCTGTGACATTTATTTCGTCGGAAAAAACACCCCCCCCCAAAAAAACCCCAATGGTACTTGTATTAAAAAACACAACGACTTTATTCGGAACGGATGGTATCACCTTATTCTATCTTTGGGACCTGCCAATCAATTCGTTCTGTAACCAAGTAAATATGGTCACCACGAGTAATATTACGGCATCAGAAAAATTCTAAACTAAATTTAAAACGTTTCCAGAGATTTTTCAGAAGGTTTTGAGATGTGTATGAAAGCAAAGGTGAAATTTCAAGTTAAAGAAAATGCAACCCCAGTATTCAGACCGAAAAGGAGTCGAACTTTTTGCGGCCTAAGATCAAATCAATAAGGAAGGGATCAATAAGGGGTCATTTCTAAATTAGACGACTTCGATTGGGCATAGCCGACTCTTTATGTGAAGAAAAGATAAAATCCGCGTATGTGCCAAATTTTCAACAAGGCTTCATGATAATTTGCAAAATTATAATTACCCATTATCAAGTCCGGAAGAAATTTTCGCCAAACTAAATTGTGAGAAATTTTTTTAAAGTCGGATTTGTCGGATACCTACCTTGAAATACTGATAGAAAAATAGTGTTCGATACTACTGTTTATTTCCATTCGATATACAAATGGGGAGCTCAAGGCTCTTATGGTTTTGTGGAGGAGGGGAAGGGAGCGGTCATGCAGTTTCTATATGTTCTAAGGGAACTTGCTAGTCACATTCGCCAGCCCATTCTACAGTACAATATATAAGCAATCATCCATCACCCATCACGCTACCCTCACCAAAATACCACATTTGCTCTATGAAAAGACCTACTTAAAACCACGAATGTAATGTATGATTTCATTTACAATATATGATTTATTTACAAAAACGTTATATGATGGGGATGGGAGAAAAACCCCGAAATACAAAAAACGAATACGAAACAAAGGTAAAAATTCCCCGATTGGTTGATTCTACGAAATGGAGGCCAACTATTTTCCGGTGTTCGAAAAAACCGAAAACAAGCTGTGCCTACCCTAAGTGGGAGATGTTTCCTATTCTAATGGGGCAAAAAGAAAAAGACCGGGTTGAGCGCGGTATGGACAGTTAATAACAGATAATAGGAATTTTATACACGTGAAATTCAAAAATCTTCATAAGCGGGTGGAGTGAGGGTTGAGGTACAAAAATTATAAGGATGGGAAAGGATGGAAACTAACAGCTTGGTGACGGGGACAATGACTCACAAAATATTGCTAACTAGGTTTCAAGGGGAAAAAACAATGCATACTTACCCGGGATGGGCGTGTATTTTTCGTGAAGCTACTACAAAAGCCACTAGGAATGCCAACTCATCTAGTCAAGCGTTTTCTATCACAACTGATTTTGACCCTAAGTTGATGCCTAAAATACAAAACTAGAACACGATGAGAAAAGTTTGCGTCGTCATACAATCCCCTCCCTCGCGTTGTCCAAATCACCATTCTGGCTACAGCTAGGATCGCGAGAAACACCACCAGCTTCTCACCCTGAAACGGTGATAAAACGTTGTCTACGACGTAACCAACGTCGAGCAGCACAAGCTGCTTGAGTTCGATGCGAGCCTTCAACTCCCTAGAACGGACGAACTCGATTGCAGTATTAGAAGGCATGCTCAGCCGTTTTTTCTAAACCACTGCCACAGTGAGCACAATCGGGCATGGCTGCCCGGCCCGCTCTGAAGTCCAAGCCGAGAAGGGGCAACGCGTTCCGTGCAAGCTGTCAGGTGAGCGAGAACTCTGAATTGTTCAAGAAGCTCGATCCTAGCGCCCAATTCCAGTGGGAGCGGATCTCCTCCGCCGTCCAGTCGCGCCGCTTACTAAGAGGGTCTGAGGTGGAACCCACCACTAGTTCTCGATATAGCTCTTTCCAAGGCCGTGCAAAGGAAGGTTACGAAGGGCTCTGCAAAGGAAGGTTACGAAGGGCCGCTCGGACAAACGATGTTTCGCCCATCGGCTTACGTTGACCTTCAGCCTTTGGGTCTGACTGGAGGCAAGAAAAAGTCCGATTTGCCTTTCGTCTCCACACCAAGTCCCCCGTCAAGGATCGGCCCAAGTATGCAAGTCTTTCAGCAAGCCAGTGGCTCTCCAGATTAGGCATGCCCCGACCCCGTTGCGCCTATGTTGTATGCAGACCTGTCTACGGACCATCGACCTTCGGCCTCCCCAGAGTAATCTGGAGAGGGATCGTTGAAGCGCCAGACGACGTGCCTTAGGCAGAGGAAATACAGCCCATCGGTAAAGAATCAATGGGAAGACGTACACGGCGCACGCCTCCGCTCAGCCCTTTAAGGACAACCTCCTTGGAAGTCAGGTTCCCACCTGAGCATCCACCTTAGCTTGTACTTCCGATCAATTTCGCTGCAGTTTGAGGTCGAACCCGAACCACACCCCCAGGTTGCGGACGGGTCCGTCATTCCAGCGGAAGGGGCCTGAAAGTGTATCACTACCTCTTCAAGTACCGTGCTGCAAATCTTCGCTTTTGTCAAAATTGACTTTGGCTCCTGCAATCCGTTCGTACTCACCAACCGTTTTCTTCACAGCCTTTATATCCTGGGGGGCGGGATATCATCTGCGAACGCGGAAACCCTTGCCGTAAGAGGACCAGGAAAAAGGACACCGCGCAGGGTCGGATTTGCCCGCTCATCCCTAAACCTACAGAGCAGAGGCTTTAAAGCGAGGACAGAGAAGAGGAGACAGGGGGCAGCCCTGCTGGACCTACCGATCGATCGCGAAAGCCCTCGAATGCCTCCCGTTCACCTGACCCACAGCTTAAGGGTTGTGGTACATCAGGCTAATCCATCTGCGGAAATTCGGTTGGAATCCGGCAGTATCCAAAACAGACGCCAAAAACTGATTCGTCAACCCTACCGAAGGCCTTGGGCTGATCTAAACTGATCAGCGCGGCTTCGGTTCCGTATTCTATACCCTCCAGGACCTCACGAATTAAGTGCAGATTGTCTTGGATCGATCTTCCCTTCACAACGTGGGTCTGCTCAAGGCCGATCAGATCGCTAATGACAACCTGTAAGCGGTTCGCTAAGACCCGGGACAAAATCTTTAACTCTGTGTTTAGCAGTGTTATGGGCCTGTAATCATATAATCCCTCCAAAACATGCCTGTCACCTTTCTTCAGAAATGGGATCACGTCCTTGGTAACGCTACCAGGGATGGCTCCTTGGGCGAACCAATGGTTGAACATATCCGTCAGAATAGGCACAAACATCTGCGGCAGCCTCAAGTACACTTTGTTGGGTAAACCATCTAGTCCTGGTGAGTTGTTGAGGCTGACCTGCTTCAAAGCATCACGGACTTTGCATTCAGTAATCACACCCTCGCAGCTAGCCGTTTCGGTCGCCCGAAGGCGGGGGAAGTCAGCAAGATAGCTGCGAAATCCCTGAAGCGGGATATCAGTACAGCGGACAAAGCGAAAGTGCGCCTGAAAGGCATCACGTTTCTCATGATTCGATCGCAGCACCCGCCCATCCAGGTGACTTGACAGAATCGATATATCGACCGGGAAACCTTCACTCTTCTTCCTCACGCTCAGTCGCGTTCGATTTCAAAGCTTCGAAGAGAAATCTTTTTAACCTAGATGTAACTACGAATCCCTTGTAGCGCTCGCTAGTCTCACGCTCAATGTCCCTCCTAGCTAGTTCTACAGTTAGGAGTCTCCCCAGCCATCACCCGGGAAAGTCTATCTTCTATAGATTTCGCCATCCGTGTCCTATCTAAATTTAGCTGTCGACCGTATTTAGTGGCGAAATCTCTAATCCTATGTTTAAGAGAAACCCACCCCTATTCTCGGTAACCGCTCCAACCTATACCCGCTTAATTAAGAATTCCAGCCGGTCCCAGAAGTCCCGTATCTCCAGTAAGGAGGTATTGAACTTCTAATTGCCGACTAGACTAGGCTTATCAGCTAACCCTAACAAGCTTACGGTCAGTCAGCGCTATCACCTGGAATATGGGACTATTAACGAAATCGCAGTCAGTTCTTCTAACACTCTATCCAAGTAGGAACCTACTTTGGTAGAGGGCGAGCTATCTAGTCACGTCCACATCTTCCTTCCTGGGTGATCCTGACGAAACCAGTCGACCAAGTCATGGCGAGCCATAAGGTCGACCAGGTTGCTTTCACACCTTCCTAACCCCACTAGCTCCCAGCCGACCTTTTCCATGTTAGGATCAAGGATCGCATTCCAATCACCCATTAAGACGAGCCGCTTTGAATCGTCCAGGAATGAAGCCAACCGACGAAAAAACGAAACCCTCTCCGCAGTGGCATTGGGCACATAAACCGCAACCCGGCGGAACTTGAAGCTTTTAACGGCAACATCGGCCACAACCAGCTGGCCCTCGTCACCAGCAAAAACAACGTTAACATCAGCATCAAGGCTGCTTCCAACTAGCAAAGAGACCCAAGCGCTACTGCAGCTGTCGTATGCTGAAAAACGTTCAAGTCGTTCTCCAGTACCCGACAGTCCACAGCACAAATGAAGTGAGTCTCTTGCACTGCAGCGACATGTGATCTGACGTTCGAGAGTTCTGCAAGCAAGCGTGCACACTTGCTTAAATCCCTCAGTTCCCTCACATTTAAAGTGGCGAGGTTTAAAGCCATCAGACCCACTTACCTTACTCTGTGTCGACTACGGGCCGGAAATCCTCAGAAAGGAGGAAGCCGACGGCCTGACGCAGGAAACCTGAACTGAGTTCATTAGTAACTCAACCGTCCAACGGGTACTTCAGTTTTAGGGACCTGCAAAATGACGGGTGAACATAAATCGGGACCCTGTCAGTACACTGGGGTAATATTTTATTGAGCAAGGAGTGCTCCAATTCCATCAGCCTTATGTCAGTCTGACAGGCTTCCTCGATGAAGCGCCACAGCTCCCTGGTACGGGTGCCAGCTGTACGAACAAAGGTAGTCACTATGGGTGCACCCCTAAACAAATATGGATTAGTAACATCCTTTTTTGAAAAATGAAATGAGAGGATTTTGGGGGTTGAAATAGCTGAGAGAGAAGGCAATGTTGGGGAAAGGGGGTTTCAATGAGTTGGGTTAGGGCATTTTCTTGTTGTTGGTGGGGGTGAGTTGAGCTGGTCGCTGAGGTTGAGCTGGTTGTTGTGATTTTTTTCCATAGGTCGTCGATCTGTGGTTGGGGCGTTGTTTATATTGTTTTCGCCCTCTGTTATTGAATCTCCACTGTCCATCTTCCTTTTTAAACTTAATGAGATGTCCATGGCTTCCGGCTGTTGCTGGTTTTTTTTTTTTTTTGGTTTCTTTTTAGATGACGATTTTTCTGGAGTAGTAGCTGTTGTCGAAGTTGTAGCAGTTGTCATATTTTTGGTCGATTGTTTTTCCGGTGTTGGTGCTTTTAAAGGAGACTTTTCTTCCCTCCTCGAGTTACCTGGGTCTACCCTTCTTCCTCTTTCTTAGGGTGGTCCCCAGTTTTTGGTTTGGGACTTTCACTTGGGATAGGAATTGTGGTCGCTGCTGTTGTTCTCGGAGGGGGCTGTGTTTGTTTGGTGGTCTTTTGAGAGCAGGATCTGGAAAACTGACCCAGCTGTTGACAATTCTAGCATTGGGGTCCCTATCCCTCAACGACCATCATCATGATTTGGTCCTCGTTTTCTATAGTGTGGGGGATGGCCTAAAATCCCCCTCTGTTCAGGCATATGGTTACAAAATAGTTACCGTGTGACGTCCCACTTGAAGATGTAGAAGTTGTAATGTCCTCTATGCCGCCGTACTAACTAAGATAAGCGGCGAAAACGTCCCCATTTAGTTGAATGGGGACGTTACACACGGTGATTGATTCCGCGCTGGCCTTTATATTCCTACTGAAGCCGAAAGAATTTTGACGAGATGTTTTACTGCTAGTTCTTCTGAAGGTAGGAAGACATCCCAGGTAGCAAAGCTACTTCTTTGCCCAGTCGGCTGGGGCTGTAGAATACACCGACTGCTTCTCTGTAGAGGAGTACGACCCCCCAAACGAGTGTCCTGTATATGACACTAAACCATCTGATGGTGAGGTTTCAGCAATGCTACGTGCTTATGCTAAATTTTGACATTGAAACTGTATTTACACTAAACTGAATTGTTTAACATAGAACTGTTTTGACATTTGAGTGTTAGCACCTGATAAGGGTCCTATCTATGGGTTAAATAAAACTAAACAATACTTCCTTCACAATACTGATTTTTATATTAAACTGCATATTTATATACTGAATTGCTCGAAATATAAACCTTTTGTCGTCTAAACTGTATCTATGCTAAACTGAATTATCTGAAATAAAACTGTTGCGACATTTAACTCTGTGTATTGCCCAGTCGGCTGGGGCTATAGAATACACTGACTGCACTTCAGCAGAGGGGGTAAGACCATCCCCAATAAGTGTCCTGGATATGAGACTAAACCATCTGATGATGTAGTCCCAGTAATACTGGGGCTTTGGGGAATACGGAGCACTCCTTCATTGCCATTGCTTCCAGGTCCACTCTGGCCCGGCGTGGTTGCACCTGATAGGACTCTGTCTATGGGTTGAATAGAACAGCATACTTATACTAAGGTGAATTGTTTGAGTAAATTGAATACCTTGAAATAGAAATGTTTTTTAAAATTAAACCGTACTTACATTTAAACTGCATGCTTATGCTAAATTTTGACATTGAAACTATATTTACACTACACTGAATTGTTTAAAATTGAACTGTTTTGACATTTAACTGTGAGTAAACAAAATCTGTACTTATACTTACCCGAATTAGCTGAACTAGAACTGCTTGACTAAACTGAATAGTTTCAAATAGAAATGTTTTTCACAATTAAACTGCACTTATATTTAAACTGTGTGCTTATTCTAAACTGAATTGTTTGAAATTGAACTGTTTTTGACATTGAAACTGTACTTACACTAAACTGAATTGTTATATATAACTGTTTGAATAAACGAAATAGTTTGAAATAGAAATGTTTTTGACAATTAAACTGTGTACTCATGCTAAACTGAATTGTTTTAGATAGAACTGACCATTTACATAAAAATGGATTTGGTGTTAAATAACACACAAAGGTTGATAGGCCATAAAAACCAACCAACCAACCAAACCAAAGCTACTTCGGCAGAAATAACTAGCTGGGATTCCTGCTGCCTTTAGCAGTTCTTCAAAGGTATCTTTTTGGATACCTACCAGTATCCTGGTCTTTAAGTCACAATAAATGAAATAGTTTTTGGCTGGGCAGCCGCCACCTGCTCTGGTATCGGCAATATATTATTTCCTTTGAAATATTGGTTATATTTGGCCCTATCTCTGGTGTAGTCCTTAGGGAAATTTTTTGGTCTGTGTTGACCAGGAGACTGGTATTTCTGGCAGTTTTGGGGCTGGTGGAATTGAACTGGCCGGAAGTGATGATGCCAGTGACGATGGTAATTAGGGCAATTTACCTTCCAGCTTCTTAGAGGGGGTGCTCAGGCCATTAAATAGGTATGTTAGTGAATTAGAATTAGAGTTTGGCTCCTCCACATTTTCTTGAGGAAACTAGGAGTGGGGTCCGAATTTTTTTTTTTTTTTTTAAAGGTGCTATTGAAGTCGACTTTTAAATGTGAAACAATGAATGACAAGATGTAAAAGACAGCCGTTTTGAAAAATAGCAAGTAAGCGAGTCGTAGTTTGACCCACCCCAAGAACAAAAACAATTGTTTGAGGGGGAGGGGTCACTGAGAAATAACAATCAAACTTCAACAAGAATTTCTGCAATAACAAAAATTTCAACAAAAACAACTAACAAGTTTTCTAAGAAAGAATTGGTAATCCAAAAAATGATTGGGTGGACTCCCTAGGGAGAGAACAATCAGATTTCCAAGGTTATTAGGGTTATGTGAAATACAATCTTATGTGAAATGCAATCTTGTTCAGGATTTGTCGTCGGATTGACGAAAGGTAAGTGCCCGTGTTTACTGCCGTTATAAAATTTATAGAATGAATACATTTTTGGTCAGTTTATGTAAGTCAAAATCCCAAGCGGAATTATAAAAACTGCTCAAATCAAAAATGTTGGCTTTATGTACTCTTTTTTGGAATGAAATTTTGTTGTTGAAACATTTATTGATATTAAACACAATGTTTGGTAACCAGACAGCAAATTGACTGTAAACCACTGGAAAGTTTGATAATCGAACGAAGAATAAGATTACAACCCAGTAGACTCAATCAAATCGACAAGAATTCTGCAAAGTGGCCAGTTAGTTTTAAATTGCAGAGCACCAACACTTGACGGATTGACTTGCAATTGCCTCTTATTGAAAAATAAGATAATAATGGTTTGTTTTCTTGAACAGAAAAGATTTGATTCTTAAAAAACATTTAAAAAAATGTTTTTTATTTTTGCAATATTATCTCATCTAAACTTTTAGAGCACTGATTCCTACTGCTGACATGTGGGCTACTCAACTCAGGATCCTGACTGAAAAATTCCTGAAAATATAAAATGTTGTCAAAAGACCAGATTAAATATTCTATTTGTAACAGTGATATAGAAATAGGGTTTCTCCGGCCGAACTCTGTTATTTGTTTTTCTATTTACCACCCAAAAAACCGTCTGCACAGGTTTTTATAGGTAAGCTTTTACTGCTCAGTGATATAGCTCTTTCTCTCTTTCTTTTTCAACTATCTATTGAAATATTTGTGCAACTACTTACCAGTAAGACGCCTGGGGGTGTAATTGTTTGTAAGCTAGTTCTAACAGACGGTTCCCTCTGTGATTGATTTTCATTGTGTATCACATTGATCTGTTATTCTCCGAGAACAAAGTCAAGCTTAGTCAATAATCTTTAACCTGTTAGAAAAATCCGTAACTGCACCATGCATTTGCCCAGTCGGCTGGGGCTGTAGAATACACCCACTGCACCTCTGCAGAGAGGTAAACCCCCCCAAAGAGTGTCCTGGATATGACTCTAAACAATCTGGCCCGGTGTAGTAGCACCTGATAAGGCCCTATCTATGGGTTAAATAGAACTAACGGCATACTTATGCTAAACTGAGTTGTTTGACTAAACTGAATAGCTTGGAATAGAAATGTTTTTGACAATTAAACCGTACTTACATTTAAACTGCATGCTTATTCTTAACAGAATTGTTTGAAATTGAACTGTTTTTGACATTGATACTGTACTTACACTAAACTGAATTGTTATACAGAGAAGTGTTTTGACATTTTACTGTGTAAACAAAATTTGTTCCCTCGCTAAACTGAATTAGCTGAATTAGAACTGTTTGAATAAACTGAATAGTTTGGAATAGAAATGTTTTTGACAATTAAACTGTGTACTCATGCTAAACTGAATTGTTTAAATAGAACTGATTATTTACATAAAAATGGATTTGGCGTTAAATAACATACAAAGGTTGATAAGCCATAAAAAGCAAGCAACCAACCAAACCAAAGCTACGTCTGCAGAAATAATTAGCTGGGATTCCTGCTGCCTTTAGCAGTTCTTCAAAGGTATATTTTTTGATACATGCCAGACTCCTGGTCTTTAAGTTTGTCACAATAAATGAAATAGTTTTTGGCTGGGAAGCCTCTACCAGCTCTAGTATCGGTAATATCTTATTTCCTTTGAAATATTGGTTATATTTGGCCCTATCTCTGGTGTAGTCCTCAGGGAAGGTTGATATGCCATAAAACTCAACCAACCAACCAACCAACCAGCACGATGCATGAATACTAATCTTGCTGCTGAATCACCTGGTCCGAGAGAATCGTTCTTCCGAGCAATACCTGCTTGCAAAGCTAAGTTTATCCCTTGGCCCCTGAAGCACCCCAAAAGAAGAATGCCAACAGGATCGAGCATTTTTTTTTTGTTATGACCGTGTATAAGTCTTGATTCATGCGTGGTCCCCTACAATAAAAATGATATTGTGACTTATCTAACAAGGTGGGTGGGGTCTGATAAATATTAATCTTACTTGCTTTATCGGCGCTAGTATTCGTCCCCTGCATTTGGTGCAGATAGGTGTGACTCTCGCATGAGTGGGTCATGGTCGTATAGAGTCGAAAGAAAAAGACAATATTTTTATATATAAAAATATCGTTTTTTTTTTGTTCATTACGAAGGGTACAAAATTAATTGACGAAATAGTTGCGAGAAGAGAGTCAGGATAGACAGGGAACCGCTACGATTTACGCCTTGATATTTTTCTTATACGTATCTATTTGGCTACATTCTCTCTTCTTCTATCTGGGGACTTTTCGGGATGTCTTGCGTTTAAATTTGCGTTCCGTGTCCGTTTCTTTTCTTATAAATAGACTCAAAGATTTGGGTGGATTTTCGACGTCTTTATTCATTGACTATCCCAAGTCAACCGTACGCATGGAGAAATAGCCATTTTAGTCGTCCCTTTGTTACAGCTCCTGGCTAACCCATTCTTACGACTGAACCAACCAATCAGAACTGCTAAAAAGGTCAGCCAGGGTTCAAGTCTTGTCTATCATATCACTGGGTTTTTCCATAACTTTTCTTCTAACGAATTACAGTTAATTCTTGAAATCATATATTCTGAATTTGCCTTTTACTTTACAAAATTCATTATATAATGCTGGGTATAACGATAAACTAAATCCAAAGAATATAGGATCTCATTTGTGGGTCAAATAGATTATATCCGAAAATTATTTGCATTGGATGAGAACACTTGAAACCACTTGGTTGTATGAATACAAATGGTCATTACTGTTAGTTTATAGAAATTGTTAGATAAAAACATAAACTAGTTTATAAATAATCAGCAATAATATTTCTTGAAGTTTCTGATATACCCAATAAAATAAAACGGGATTTCCTCCAAGCTGTAGCTTTGTCCATACTACTATATGGACGCACCACATGGACACTAACAAAACACATTGAGGAAAAGCTAGATAGGAAGTATTCAAGAATGCTGTGATATGTCTTGGACAAATCCAAGTGGCAGCACCTCACAAAACAGCAGCTGAACGGCCACTTGCGTCCCAATTCAGAAAACATTCAAGTTAGACGGAAAAATATGCGGAGCACTGATGGAAAAGCAAGGGGCGAGCTCATAAGTGACGTTCTTTTTTTGTACTAGTAAAGATGGATGTACCAGTGTTTGTGGACCAGCAAAAATTCACATATATCAGCTCTTTGCGGACACTGGATGCAGCCTAGAAGACCTACCAGGAGTGATGGACGATAAACACGAATGGAGAAAGAGAGGTGGGGGCAAACTTTGAGCTGAAATTGTGGCTTGATAATGATTTCAATTATCATATTTACCAACCCCTCCGCTCGGGCCGGATATGATACAAGGTCAATTGTTTAAGCGGAGTTTAACAGGTTTGAATTCAGAGTTTTCCTTCTCCTAGACTAGTTGCCTAACCAAGGCTGAAGAACCTAGTCTCTCCTACTATTTACCCATAGCAGGAGGGAGAGTAATTGGATTCATACCTTTCCCAAGGGTATTAGTGCTATGTGAGATGCAATCAGTCTCGTCCAGGATTTGAACTCGTGTCGCCGTGTCCATTTCCTTCGACGATAACCATTACACCACGGACACCTCCTTAATAATTTTAATTATTGCTAACAAATTATTATGTTTAATTACTTGAAACCAAAGAATTACGTAGAAAAAAGCTTACTTTGCTATGAATAACTGAACAAGTGTCGACATGCTGTTAAACGAATTAACCTCGTATTACGCTGTTCTTAATAGAACCTGAGTACTTAAGTATACGAATTATGCTTGGAATAAACAGTGACATAAAAATATTCTAAACAACTGTTGAAATTTTATTATTTTCAAAGGTCGGTTAGGGACACAGATCATAAGTCATCAGGTCAACTGTCTGAACCAAAGGAAATCTCAGATTCATGCCTTTCCCAGGGATAATTCGAACCTCGAATATAATTTTGTTTGTTTCGACTCTTCAATCTGTTCGTTCTATTCCTGGTGTCACGCATCTCACAATCGTTTATATCGGCATGTGAGTAAGTGTTCCTCCTCATTTTGTAGAGTTTCAAATGATTCAAACTCAGTCCCCGGAACGAAAAAAAAAATTCCTTACAGATATCGTCAATGATATCAGCAGTTCCTTTACCTGTACTCGATGACATCGAGGTTGTTTCCAGGTCATCACTTTTCTCTTTTTCTTGATCGGTTACTTTTCCATGAATAACCAGCATAGAATTACACATATCTGTGAAAGAATGGATGGATTCATATATTTTCCAAGAATATTTGGGTGATAGGAAAACACGAACAGCTTTGTCCAGGATTTGAAATCAGCACTTCGTGTTCGTTTTTATTACCAAGAAGAGTTATATCACGTGAACTTTCATAGATAGACAGGTAGATATATCGACAGAAAGATATAAAGAAAAGTTTAAAAAACACCTATATTTTGCCAGAGGACTTAATAAATCGTAGAAAATAAGTCGGAATTCATAGCCATTCTTATTGTCCAAGTATGGCAAAGCATTATTGAAGTAAACAAAAAAAAATGAGTGAAAGAAGAAATGAGAAATTGAAAATAGAGAAAGAATACAGAGTGACATGAAGAAAAGAGAAGACTGAAATATAAAAAGTTATACAAAAGTTATCATTTCGTATTGTGATAACACCCCTCGCCGGCCGACCCCCGACTATCTTAACTTCCTTAAAGTAAACTACTCATGGCCAGTGATTAATCTAGTGTTTTTTCTCATTTCCGACCAGGGGCATTACATATTTCTTTAAAGATACGCAAAGAGGGTGAAAGAAAGGAACAAACGAACAAACACGGACTTGGGTCAGCTCAAAGCGCAAGAGGAGGGAGTTTGTGACATTGTGCATTCTGTGAGCTAACGTGAGCGTGTACTCGAAAGAAATTCTCACAAGCTACTAGCCATGCTGACTACTTCTAGCTTTGGTTAACCCGGCCTCTGTAGGTAAACAGGTCTTAGCAGTCGTCTTTCTGATTTCTGTTGACTCTCTTCTCTGCCCTGCTTCCATCTTCTCACTGCATCCTTCTGCAGACTGTGTCCTTTTCTGGACCGCTATATCAAACCGATTGTTCTCTTCTGCCTTCCTTTGTCAACTCGCTCTCTCTGTCCTCTCTGGGACCTTCTTTCCTTCGTCCACTTCCGGTCTCATAGGAGATCTCGCGCTCAGCCCTTTGTGTAGGTTTCGAACCAAAACAGACAAAGAGATCCTCTGACCGGCACCAACACAAACGGAAATGAATGCTACCAATTGTGTCACAGTATAACATAATATATAAGACAAAAAGAAAATGTACAAAAAAAAACGAGAGAATAATGATAAATTCATCCGGAAACAATTCACTCATTGACGATGAGAATTATGTTAGAACTGCAATTAATTGTTGCGTGTTATTTGTGAAATAAAAGTTATAAAAGTGACAGCAATTTTAGAATTGTATCTTTATTGGAAGTTTAGCTCTTCAAAAAAAATACTCAATATTAATCAGAAGAAATAAACACTTGTAAGAGATAATGTGTCTGACTCCTTTTTCATATTTTATTTAAGAACTTATATTTTTTCTTATGTGAATTAGACGAAACAGTAAAAGCTCTTAGTGTATCAAATAATCACTTTCATAAGCTGTCCGGCTTTTATTTAGATTTAAAAATCCCTCGATTTTGGCATCAAATGTCGTAAAAACCTCTTATCAGTAAGTATATATAGAAAAGGGAAAAATCCCAGCTACGAATTATCAAATACCTGATTATATTAAAACAGTCGACGTATATAAATCAAATACATAAGTCTTTAAATTTGGTGATATTTTCTTTAGATTTAATATTTTTTTTACTATGTTTTAAGCTCAAGAAAATCAAAGCGCAGTGATTGTGAGAAAACGAGTTGAGTGTAAATCTAAAAGTAGCCGGTCGTAAATTTTCACAATTTATTTTATTACTTTTTTATGTAGGGGGGAAGTCTCCGTGTTGCAGTAGCGCTGGACTGCGGCATTGTAGCAAGCGAGTTCGGACTACAGTCGCACTATTTGGTTAATTTTGCGACTAATACTTCTTGGAAAATTATGAACTCCTTATCCCTGAGCTATGGATTAAATAGTATCACTTCTGTTCTACAATGATCATTTGACATTAAATAACCCATGAAGTTTGATATGCCATTAAAAAAATGATCCGTCTGCTTGTCTTGATTTTAATGACCAGGACTACTACATCTAGAACAACTTTGAGAGGAGGAAAAATTGATGCTCTGACCGTAATAAGGAGGCATGAAAGGTCAACAAGATTGAGAGGCCTATATTCCAATCATGGAGACGCTTTCGACACAACTGAATCTGTGGGCTGTTTTATTGAATAAACTTTTTAAAAAGTTGAATATGTGTATATTTTTCGAAGATACTCTTCTTTTATTGAATATCATTTTATTGAATATCTTTTTTAAATATCTTTTATTGAATATCTTTTTATTGAACATGTTTTCTTTATATCATAATTTGTTCACAATTGCCTGCTACGCCCAATATTTTATCATTATTTCCATATCAAAGCACAAAAGTCTACTTCTCAGTTTGATTCGTATATTTATTCAACTTGCTTTTTTTAAATTTAAGTTTAAATTGAAGCTGCCATAATTTCCTTCGAATCAATTGCATTATAAGATCTAGTGACCAACATCTGTTGTTTTGAATTCATTTACCATGGAAATATATTCTCGTCATGATTAATATAAGATTGAATAAAATTCAGAATTTATTGATTGAATTCTGAAAAAAAAAAGAATATTGAGATTTTGACGGGATTTAAATAAGCGAGTTTGGATAATAAAAAAATTATCGGCTAAGAATATTCTCAGTGATTGGATGAAAACTTCAGAATATTTCCTATCAAATTAGTTCCTGAGCGGAAACTAATCAAATCAAGCGTATTGTATTTGGACATCTCTCCGGACTTTGGAAGGGAAAAAATCTAATTAAATAAAATAAAAATAAATTGCGCTTTTTCTCTTTAAGGGAACATTTCTTATCAATTTAAATGTCAATATTTTATAGACATAAAATCTTAATGAAGATTAAAAAAAAATCACACTCCGATCTTTTACTTGTTTACGTTTATAAGTATATTTTGTGATATAACTTTGCCGTATATATTTCAGATTGATTGATCTTAAAAGCATGTCAACTCGTCTTGGGTTTTTATGCACAGAGATTAGTGAATCACGTTCATTGTACATTTTCTGGAGTCGTTGTTGCTTAAGATTATTTTGTATACTGTTATATGATATCAAGTATTCCAAAGTAATAAAAATATTTTGAACACATTTGTATAGTTTCAAGTATTCCTATCATATACAAATAACTATATGGTTTCAGCTAATTATTTCTATGAAAAATAGTCAATTGTTTGTCCATAGTTACATAGTTTCAAGAAACTTACAATAATACGTATTTAATGCCAAATCTATTTTACACATATAGATAGTTCTATTTCAAACAATTCAGTTTAGTATGACTATAGTTTTTGTTTACACACTGTTAAATGTCAAAACAGTTCTATTTCAAACAATTCAGTTTAGGATAAGTACAGTTTCAATGTCAAAAACAGTTCTATTTCAAATAATTCAGTTTAGCATGATTACAGTTTCAATGCCAAAAAGAAGTTCTATTACAAACAATTCAGTTTAGCATACAAAACAGTCCATTTCAACCTACTCAGTTTAGCATAAGTACGCAGTTTAAATGTCAAAAGAGTCCTATTTCAAACAATTTAGTTTAGCATAAGTATGCAGTTAGTTCTATTTGACCCATAGATAGGACCCTATCAGATACTACCACTCCGGGTTAGAGTGGAACTGGGAGCGATGGCAATGAAGAGATACTCCTCATTCCCCAAAGCTCCAGCATTACTTGAACCTCACCATCGGATTGTTTACTGTCATATCCCGGACACTCGTTGGGTGGGATTCTTACCCCTCTATAGAGAAGCAGTCAGTGTATTCTACAGCCTCAGCTAAGTGGGCAAGGTATCATTCGGAAATAAATAATACATAATGATATCCTGTTTTTAGTTATAGTAAAAAAAAATGAAATACTGATATTGTTCCATAAAAACTGTTTGAGTCATACATATTTACCAGTTAAGTCTTGTCGGCGGTGCTTAGAATATCCTGACTGTATCCCCTGCAGAGGATTATGAACTTCTACAAAAGCGGGGTATAAGTACCCAACGAGTGTCCGGGATATGACAGTAAACAATCCGATGGTGAGGTTCCAGTAATGCTGGAGCTTTGGGGAATGCGGAGTATCTCTTCATTGCCATCGCTCACAGTTCCACTCTAACCCGGAGTGGTAGTATCTGATAGGGTCCTATCTATGGGTCAAATAGAACTAACTGCATACTTATGCTAAACTAAATTGTTTGAAATAGGACTCTTTCTTAAGTATAACACTAAACTACATTTGGTGGTGAGGCTCCAATTCCAGAAATCTGAGGAGTGTGTAGTACCCCTTGATTGCTATTATGTCTGGTTCATGCTAACTTAGAGTAGTAGTACCAATGAGGGTCCTATCAATGAGTCAAATCTGTTCAAAAATGATTTGCATTCGACAGAAAAACATTTGATATTATATAATAATGCAAAAAAAGATTATTATTATTATTAGCCAGTTATGAGTATTGTATATGAAATGGAGAGAGTCGGGAGGTCTATGAAATTCACATTTGAAATCTTCGCTTTTAGGGGAATATTAGGTTTCACTTCTATTGCCCTTTGGAAAATCATAAATCGGTCCCATCGCCATTTAACTATGGGTAAATAGAGATGCATCTACGGCTTCTCCATCCTTTTCGATTAGCAAGACGGCCAGGGAAAGAAAAACATTCCGATTTCAAAACATACCGGCAATTGAAGCCGAGGAGGCACTATCAATGACGAACTTTGGCTGCCTCCCTATGATCCTCAAGGTGGTTATAGACTAAGCCGATTAAGCCAAACCTATATTTATTTTGGGATACTTGTTTTAGTCGTTGTCATGTGAAAATATTAACGCAAAATCCACATAGAGTAAGACATAATAAATACCTCCACAAACACACACACACACACAAAAACAAACTGCTTTAAACTTTTCCACAAATTGGAATCTTACGCATTCATTTTTGCGTAATATTTTTCAGTTGATCTTTCAAGTTTGTAATCTAGTAAATAAAAATCCATTCCGTTTTTATTAACTCCTTCCCGCCAAAAAACAAACTAATAAACAGACAAGAAAACTGTTTCAATGATTTTTACTATAAACCTTTTATACAATAATTTAAATGTTTGTTTCATCCATTGATATCTTCAAATCACTTTATACCAACCGAAGAGAAAATAGAATTGATACACTTAGAGGATGTTCTTCTTGGTTTTTTCATTTAGCAATTAATAAACCAATGACAGATAAGACACAAAATATTTTTATTCAATAGCTGAATATTCCGGTTTCATGATATATTAAACAAACTATAGTAAATCACTTAAATAGTAATTTTTCAAGCCTTGTAAAATAATCCAACTTTGAGTAAAAAATTATGGAATACATAGACAAAAAAGGGGGAAAATAGAAAAGAAAAAATAGAATTAATGCTTAGTTGTTCTTCACCAAGTTTTTATGACAGCCTGGATTCTTTCTGGGATGGATTTCATTAGTTTAAATCATTCTTTATGAAAGTGGTTTCAACTTTACTGAATGGTATTTAAAAGTTCTTATTTTGTTAATGCAACCTTTTCATGGACTATTTTTTTTAATTCCATAAATTTTCAAGATAATTTAGATTTGAAATTTACACTCATAGATTTTATATTCCTTTCCTGAAGATATTTTTTCAATTATCTATGCCCAACCTCTTGCAGTGGTCTACAAGATTTTTCTTTTAACAGTGAACCGATTTGCATATTTAATTTTTTGTTTGTATCTGTTTTAAGAATGCAAATTATAATATCATTCTAAAATTTTTCCTCAATATTGGATTATTGCTTAATATATTGCATTGCATGGTTTGGTAAAAATGATACCATTAATTTAAACAATTTAGTTTAGTTTGTTAAAGAATTATTTTATGAGTCAGAATTTATAGCAATAAAATAAAAAATATTTTGCATCTTATCTATTACTATTTTATTTACTGCAAAATAAAAAAAAAAAAGAATTAGACATCTTTTAAGATTACTAATTCTCTAATTTTTGCTCGAAGTATAAATTCTGTTCTTCTAGAATTAAGAATAGTTTTAGGCAAAAACTACAATAGTTTGCGGTGATATTAAGACAATTCTCGGCGAGACTGGGGAAATTCTATTAAACTTAATATTTGAGCACTTTCTTCATCTAAGAGGAACGTTTTGTTCGTTCACACTGACAGCCCCGCCGACAAGTATATATATATATATATATATATATATATATATATATATATATATATATATATATATATTAATTACTATGTTTAACTTTAGTAAAAGTTCAAGCGAGAAAAATCAACAAAAAAAAAAAAACGAAAATTATTAAATACCGATATAAGAAAACATAAGGGAAAGGAGGAAAAATACTTTGCATAAATACCATTATTTGCATCGTATTAGTCGTAGCTGTTGCAGGCAAAGTTATTCAGTACAGATTTGTTGACGTTAGAACACTGAAACCGTAAATACATTTTTGATAATGAGAACCAGATCAAGGAAGGTCATTATATATATATATATATATATATATATATATATATATATATATATATATATATATATATATATATATATATATAATCTGGGCTTGTGCGTGGAGGTAGGTACTTGCGAGTGTGAACAAACCGATCCTTTGTCCAGTCGGCTGGGGCTGAAAAATAAGACCCGCCCCAACGAGTGTCCTGGATATGACACTAAACAATCTGATGGTGAGGTTCCAGTAATGCTGGAGCTTTGGGGGAATGTGGAGTACCCCTTTATTTCCATCGCCCCAGGTCCATTCTGGCCCGGAATGGTAGCACCTGATAAGGGTCCTATCTATGAGTTAAATAGAACTAACGGCATACTTATTCTAAATTGAATTGTTTAATTAAACTGAATAGTTTGAAATAGATATGTTTTTGACATTTAAACCGTACTTACATTTAAACTGCATGCTTATACTAAACTGAAACCGAACTTACATTTAAACTGCGTGCTTTTCATAAACTGAATTATTTGAAATAGAACTGTTTTTTGACATTGAAACTGTATTTACACTAAAATTGATTGTTTAACATAAAACTGTTTTGACATTTAACTGTGTGTAAACAAAATCTGTACTTATACTAAACTGAATAGACTGAATTAGAACTGGATGACTAAACTGAATAGTTTGAAATAGAAATGTTTTACACAATTAAACCGTACTTACGTTTAAACTGCGTGCTTTTGCTAAACTGAATTGTTTGAAATTGAACTGTTTTTGACACTGAAACTGTACTTACACAAAACTGAATTGTTATATATAACTGTTTGAATAAACTAAATAGTTTGAAATAGAAATGTTTTTGACAATTAAACTGTGTACTCATGCTAAACTGAATTATTTGAAATAGAACAGATTATTTACATAAAAATGGATTTGGCGTTAAATAACCTACAAAGGTTGATATGCCATGAAACCAAAATACCATTCCCAGATCACATATATATATATATATATATACCAAAGTGACTTTGGAATTTAAAGTCACTTTGAATTATGAGGCATCGAAGAGAGAGAGAGAGAGAGAGAGAGAGAGAGAGAGAGAGAGAGAGAGAGGTATAAATTTCTATACTAGTTGATGGAAAATGAATTTGACTCAAAGACTTGAGAGAAATAAAAACGCGTTATAAAAACTTTTCGAACCGGTAAACAGATTCTTCAAATCTTGCTTCTGACTTTTCTTCCATTCAGATAAAAATAGCACGTCGTAACGCATATGATAGTGAGAAGAATTTGTTGACAGTTTTCAAAAATGAACAGTAAGTGTGCGTGGTCCAAAAAGAAGATAATTTGAAGGTGTCCAAAATGTTATTATCCTTTTTCTTCTTATTGCGTGAGGAAGGTCTGCTTGTGTTGAAAAACATCATTTGGCTCTTTCTCGGTATAGAAAATCAATCAATTGTACAGGTTTTAGATACGCGAGTATATCTGCCACTGAGCTTGTCAGAGCTATCATTTCAAAACAACAACAAACAATATACATATATATATATATATATATATATATATATATATATATATTGGATGAAAGACAAGGGGTAGGAGTATCCAATATGAGTGCTCTATACAAACGGCTGATAAAAAACTGAAATAAATTTATTGAAATACCAAGTAACTGAATTTTTTCTTCTTTTTGTCTTATATATTCATTTTAAAGTATATATATATAGAGAGAGAGAGAGAGAGAAATCTAGGTTGGTTTTGTTTAATTATTTAGTCAACCTTCATAGGTTGTAATTAACTAAGTTTTTGCTAAGATGTGGCACAAGGCCAAATGAATGTGGTACCCACTGAGACTCGAACTCACTCATTAAGATTTGCAAAGTTAGCTTCCTAGCCATTACACCACCCGAGGTGCTCATAATTATCTAAGCTTTTTTCCTTAGATGCGACACAAGGCCGTATATATGGAGCACCGAATAAGACTTGAACACACTCATGAATGTTTACTAGTCTAGCTTGCTAACCATTACACCATCTGAGGCACCCTCAACCTTCGTGAGTTATTTAATGCCATGAAAAAGGAGAATACTTGTAATATTCGGCTGGTTGGGATGAAGGGTTTCACATCTTTTCCAAGGTTATTGATCCAAAAGTCAACGTCATATCGCGAATGAAGTTTGAACTTGCTTACTACGATGTCAGAGCCCAGCACGTTTGCCACTACGCCATGGGAACTCTTCCATGAGAGCTAGGGAAAGAGACTGTGAAGATAAAAACGAATAGAATTGAATGAATGGATAAAAATAGGAAAGTGCCGAGGAAATAAGATAAAACTCATAAACGGAGGAAATGAATATATTGAACTAATGAAATCTTAAAGAAAGAATTTAAAAAATTGAAAATAAAACACCGATGTATTTTTTCCAAGAAACAGAGCCTAAAGATTTCATATATCGACTTTCTAGTCATTAAAAAATGCAAATATCAGCGGGGAATTCAACATAAGAATTCCATGAGAATATTGTTTGATTGTTTGGGGTTTTATGGCATATTAACCCTTAAGAAAATTGGATTTCAACGTGTATTATTCAGAGTTAACACCAGCAAAAAAATCCATAAACTGCGAGGATGATACATGGTTTTTTAAATTCTTATCAAATAATGTACTCAGGTCTGGGCTCCTCTGTAGAGATATGGGAATTAGAGTTTCATATTGAGACTAGGGGGTATAAAAATGATAAAATAATAAAAGATTCTAGTTAAGGGAAAGCTCATACATTTTTACTTCGCCAAAATGTATAAATTTCTTTTATTTCCTTTCGATGAAGGATCATTCCGTTCATGTTATTTAACAAAATATATTAACTGCCTTGATGCATTGTTTTTTCTTTTATTAGTGTAACACACTTAAAATTTTCCTTGAGAGTAAAGATGTTTCCTGTCCCCATAGGCAACTAAATAATTATCTTGCGCGCCCTTTATATCCTCGTCTAATTGGCCTAGTGGGTAGATTGTTCGCCAATGGTCCGAGAGACGTGGGTTCAATCCCAGGTCGCGTCATACCAAAGGGTTTAAAAATGGTACTTGATACTTCGTTGCTTAACACTCAGCAATATATGGTACGTATCAAAGGTAAAGTGGAGCAATCCAGCGAAAGGAGTAGCGCCTTCCCCTACATCTTGATGTAGTAGCTATCGAAAAGGGAGCTTTCTGGTCGCCCTCGACTACGGTCGCCAACTTTGCTTACTTTTACTTGCGTATATGCTTACAATGTAATTTACAACGGAACTACAGTAGTGTTTACTGCACTTTTAGTATTGCGTAAATGAACAATACACAGGCCCGTAGTTAGGTTCTCATGATCCCCGACTCAGTGATACGGGCCTCCACTCTACTACTTGTTAATATTCCAAAATATATGTTCATAAGAAATATATGAAGCCCGCCTTTCCCAGGTCCTCATACTGACTAGTATACACCTGCCCTGATCATTCCTACTTAATTTTTTTATGGCCATCAATGACCATCATCATCATCATCATCATGTCGTGCTGCCAGCACGGATATCCCTCACCCTCTCTCGCCACTTCTCCCTATCGTTCATCGCCTCTGGCAGGTCTTCAGGGCTACATCCCGTATCCTCACAGAACTGCTGTATGTATGTTCGAGCTGGTCGTCCTGCTTTTAAGAGGCAGAAATCAAAGAAAGAAAGAAAAAGACACCCCTCACTCCCCCCAAAACAAACAAAACAAAAACAAAGAGCAAAGACAAAACAAATGTGGACAACGTGTATCACTTCTACTGTCAAGGGAAAGTAACTCTTGTTTTTACATGGGTTTGTTTTGGTTTGGTTTGTTTGCTTAAGGGCATATCAACTCTTAATGAGTTATTAACAGATGACATTTGATTAATTTGTCAATATTTGATAGCAATCAGAATGCTATTTTCCATATCGATGGCAGGTTTCTTTAAATTTCGCTTAAAAATTGGTTTATAATTTGTTTGCATAGAGTTGGATTGTTTCAAGTATTCCTATCTAATAGTAATAATTATACACAAGTATATGGGTTCAAGTATTTCAATTTACCACCAATAATTTGCAAGCAATCTCATCGTTTAAAATACCGTAATAATTTGTGTATAACGCACACTCATTTATCACACGCATCCTTAACTTTGGGCCTTGAAATTCTGAGAAAATTCTTGTGTATAATTTTAGAATTTATAACTTTAGCATTAGCGCAACTTCTTAACAGTTTGTATCGACTAAAAATAAGAATTCATATATTTTGTAATATAATTATTCGTTTTATATATCTTGCCTTTGGGTTTAGTTGGGCTGGGAGCCTTTCGGCTCGGTGCATGGGTTGGCTGGGTGCAAACTTGAGTGCAGGTGTTGACGCGCGCGTGCGGGAAGGATATGTCGTTCATAGATGTCAAAATGAAAAATCCTAGATAGAGGATTTGACCAGGAGATGTCAATGACGTCATGCACCGGAAGCGCGCGCAGAGGATTTGGGGAGATTTGAAAAAGTCAGTTAGTTGAGAACTAGACTCCAAACGGGAAGGGTCGACTTTCGGGGCTCGCTGAGGCGAGACGAATTTGCGCGCTACGGACGCCGCACGAGATGGGGGGCAGATGGAAAAGTCATCATAGAGAGATTGTGCATCTCTCTTCCTTTTGTCGGAACCTTTAACTCAAAGGTAATAAAAGGTTTCGTACCTGAACTAAGAAGTCGTTACGTGTTTTTCGTGTTTCGGGATTCCTATGTTCTATGTATATATGTTATGAACATTCTATGTACGTTTCACATATCCGTATCATGGGTATATTAGAATTTTACATGCTGTGTTAAAACACAAAATTCATACAGATAGTACTCAGAACAAATCACACGGAGATGTTTCACCAAATTCGTGGCGAAAATAAGTTCACATTAGAAGAAAGAAAATTATAAACAAACACACTTTCAGGTGGAGATTTCTCTGTAAAGGCATAAAACACCATATTTTTGATTATAGACATAACTTTCTTTCGTTCACCATGTCCTTAATATGACACGTGAAACCAGAAATAAAGTTTATTATATAGTTCTCGTTCACAATACGCACCCCTAACTTTTGAGAAGAAATAAAAAAAAATATGGAAAAATAGTCTTATACGAAAATAATTACGGTAAATAATAATATCAATAATAACAATACCAATAATCAGAAGGTCAGACCAACTGTTAAATTACAAGAAGAAAAAAACATGTCACCGGGAGGATTTTTTTTTTCACCATACAATGAAAAATAAAAGAAAGTGAAAAGATCGACAAATTCATGAATCTTGACAGATAGCTGAAAAAGCAGTGAACATATTGTAATATACTAGCTTAGCTGGCGACGATGAACTTAGCAGATTCAATGCATTCGCAAGTTAACATCTACAAAGTGGTTTTCACAGGAAAGAGAAATATAAGACATGATGTCAAGAATATAATCTATTGCCTATGGATAACGTGACAGATATTTCCGTTCGCTGATAAGATCAACAAATTACTGGAAAAGAAAATGGAAGTATGTAAGTTCCAATAACCAGCCATAAACAGAAAAATACGTGGACGATGAGGATATTCATATATTCGCTTGTGATTTAAAAAGACAATATAAGGTCTGTAGTTTTGGACTTAAGAGAGATCCGCTGGTCTCTCAAGCGAAGGGAGAGACCCGCTGCTCACTCAAGCAGACCTGTCAGCTCCTCGTATGTGTTCTCCGGCCGTCGCACTACGTCACACAATTAGTCCCCGCCACAGAAGAAAGATATCTGCGAACTCTCTCTGACTGTATTCGTACTTCACACAAACATCGCCGTCGAAGAATAAAAATATAAATTAAATTTTTATATATCTACGACTCCTTCGTTGTTTGTCCAGCGGTTCAATACACGGCAATGTCGGTGATACCAATAGTAGCTGGTCCACTTGGAACAATTCGTAAAGGCTAGGAGGACTGGAGGAATTGGAGATAAGAGGAAGGATTGAGACTATATAGACTACAGAATTGTTAAGATCATCCAGAATAATTAAAAGAGTCTTGGAGACCCTTGGTATTTAAACTCCCGTGAAAGAACACAAGCAAACAGAAGTGAGAAAAACTCGAAAGTAATAATGAGAATGATAATAATAATAACAATAATAATAATGAAAGATATAGAAAAGAGGGAAGAAGAGGACTTGCCGGCATTGAAGACACCGTTGACGCATCCATACAACGGCTCGAGGACTACATAGAAAAAACACGAACGAGGACTAATTACAACCATCAGAAACGATACGGACAACACGATAAACCAAATAATGACAACAAAAACAACTCTATGGCCGCTTTAAACGTCTAATAAACAACATCTCACACCAGAAAACCTGCACCTGGCTAAGAAAAGGAAACTTTAAGAGAGAAACGGAATCCCTCCGAATAGCAGCACAGGACAACGCCAATCATATCAAAGTGAAAATAGATAAGAAGTAACAAAACAGTAAATGTAGTCTATGCGGTGACTGAGACGAAACGATCTATCACATAATAAGCGAATGCAGCAAATTAGCACAGAGGGAGTATAAGGCGAGACACGACTGGTTCGGCAAGGTGATCCACTGGGAAATGTGCCGGAAATTTCAATACGACCATACAAACAAATGGTATATGCACAACCCAGCACCTGTCCTAGAAAATGACTCGCATAAACTCCTGTGGGACTTTAGCATACAAACGGATCACCGAATCCCGACCAGAAGACCAGACCTTATAATAATCAACAAAAAAAAAAAGAGAATCTGTAAAATTGTCGACTTTGCTGTTCCGGCGGACCACAGAATAAATCTGAAGGAAAGTCAAAAGAAGGATAAGTACCTCGACCTTGCTAGAGAATTAAAAAAACTGTGGAACATGAAAGTAACGATTGTGTCAATTGTGATTGGTGCGTTAGGCACAATAACTAAAGGATTATTAAAAGGCCTGGAGGACTTGGAAGTTGGCGGACGGGTAGAGACTATTCAAACGACAGTACAGCTAAGAACGGCCAGAACCCTGAGACGAGTCCTGGAGACTTGATGAAACTTGCTGTCACTCAAACTCCAGTGAAAGACCATCAGCTGACACTGATGTGAAAAACTCTAAAGGAGTATAATGAAAGATATAATAATAATGAAATACAAAGATATTACAGTAGAAGACATTATAGATACACCAGGAATAGATAAAATAACAAACTTTTAGCTTAACCACCTATCCACCATATATTATCTTTTATTTAAGAAATTATTGAAGAACCTAAAAAATGCTTGGTTAGCTCGCCGAAGGAATAGCATACCATTTACTAAAAACAAAAGAAACAAGGAACGCAAAATCTACAAACCAATCACATACAACATCATACCATATATTCTAAAGGAGAAAATTGTTAAATTGATAGAATGTAAGGACATTTTCCGTTCAGAATGAAATAAACGCAAAATAGATTCATATGACTACAGAGATCAGCTCTTCATTAACAAGAAGATAATGAAGAATTGTTGATACAAACAGAAAAATCTAACTGTGGCTTGGATTGACAACAAAAAGCTTTTGGTAGTGTACCCAAAAAATGCATTCTAAAACATTTTAAAGATATTCCCAGTTATTATAACAATTCTGAAATAAAATAGGGAACAATAAATAGCATATTAATCTGAAATTAATCCATGAAATTAATCCATATCTTTCATTATACTCCTTTAGAGTTTTTCACATCAGTGTCAGCTGATGGTCTTTCACTGGAGTCACGCTCAAAAATAATTATCTGAACATTAACAATATAATCTTCTCTCTCTCTCTCTCTCTCTCTCTGTGTCTCTTTCATCTTTTTTATTGTATAGTTTTAATACTTCTCCCAAGCAAACTTAAAAACACAGTCAATATATATAAATCTTATACTAAAATAAAACCACTTAATCTAAAACTACATGCAATAAATGATGACGATTTAGAACGTCTCCTTAGTATCTTAAAAAGATTTAGTGACAACATAGGCATACAATTTGGTCTGGAAAATGTGCGATAGTGATATTTAAGAAAAGCTCTCTAGAAAAGTCTAAAACCATCACTCTATATATAAATATGGAAATTACAGTTAGAACATCATAAAACCTGTCAATATTTAGGAATCAATAAAGCGAATGAAATTTAGCAAACTATAGGAAGCAAAGTTGTCGACCAAAGTCGAGGGTGACCTAAAGGCTCCCTTTTTGATAGCTACTACACCAAGGTGTAAGGGAGGGCGCTACTCCTTTCCCTGGATTGCTCCACTTTACACTTGATCCTTCCTTATAATGCTGAGTGTTAAGCAAGGAGGCATCAAGTACAAATTTTTGAGTCTTTGGTATGACTCGACCTGGGATTGAAACTATAAATAAAGAACAAAGAAAAGAAAAAAGAACTCTAAAGAAAAATTAGAGCCATTGTAAAAACAGAAGCAATTAACACATAGGAAATACAAGTCATGGCATACAGTTTTAACTTAATAAACTGGACGTAAGTTGAAATAAAAAACTGGATGCTTAAGTTAAGAAACTAATAATTTGCCAAAAAATTTGTCCCTCAAAAGCAGATATGAAATGTCTCTACGTCAAGAGAGAAAATGATGGAAGACGATAATCCAACTAGAATTGACCTACAAAACAGCCACTATAGGATTAATGAAATACTTTGACGCTACAACAGATTGGTGGCTATAGCGGGTAAATAATCACGAGAAACAAAAGGAAACAAATATTTAATGATTAAAGAAAGTAAGAATTTTGCTTATCAACTCGATTTCAAAGGAGCAGAGACTACCACCTAACAAATATCAGGCAAACGTTATTGAAAGAAAAAGATCAAATGAACCATAAATACATATAATCACTATATTCCCTCAGGCTAGGTCTTGGGTAAAGATCCAGTGAAAGGTCGGAAGAAAGCGAAAATAAAACTGAAAATTTAATAATAATGATAATAATAATAATTGAAAATAGTAGGCGAAAAATAGACGAAAAACTAAAAAAGCTGTTTAATCGTAAATGGTGCGCTTGGATAAAGGACTGGTGGAATTAGACATCAAAGGGACCATGGAGATCATCCACACAAGTCAGAATACTGAGAAAATGTCTTTAATACCTGGGAAGACTTGCTGTCACTCAGACTCCTGTGAAATTCCATCAACTAACACTGGTGTTAAAAACTAGCAAGGAGTAATGCTATGAATGGTCAGTAAACTGTTATAGCCTTAAATGATTATTCTTTTAAGATTCCAACAGAAAAAGAACACTTGCCAAATTATAATGTCGACGTTGGAATCAGAAACAAGGTTACTTGATTTGTTTTTATTCTATTTTACTTTGAATTTGTACAGCGAATTGAAACGCTAGCTTCATTCCTTTACTCTCGATGACTATTTTAAGTATATTGCACAAATGAAATATCGCTATGATGTAAATATTTACAATCAATTATAGTTATTGATGATTATTTTTTGGAGGGTTCTAACTAACTTTTAATTATTTCTTTGTCTTCCAGTGATTACTGTAAGCATAGGAAATCCTCGCGTTTTCCTGGGTTGAATAAAAGACATTTACAAAGAATAGATTAGGGAAGTACAGAGTCACTTTAGAGTTTAACTTTGTACAGGGTCAGACTTTTAAGTGACATATGATTGCGTCTCTTGAAAATCAGTATTTCAAATTCTTGTTTTTGCTCGGCTTGAACACTTTATATTTACTGATATCAAATTAGCACGGTACAAGTCAAATGGCTTTAGAAATGTTGTCTTACGGCAGTCTGTAAAGTGAGACGTGTCTGCATTCTTTGAAAAGCAGAATTTGAAATCCTGACTTTTATCTGGTTTCAAACATTTGGCGTTTATGAAAGTAAATTTGAACAAGTACTGGGTCAAATTTAAGCATTAAGTTTCAGTGTCAATCGTTCAAGAATTAAATGACTTCCCGCATTATAAATCAGCATTCGAAATCCTAGGCTTTTATGTGGGCTTTAACATTTGATATTTAAAAAGATTAGCCTTGCATGGCCCAAGATCAGCTCATCCAGAGAAGTTGCTATTTTTTGAAGTGAGATGAGCCTTGAAAATCAATATTCGTAATATTGCTTTTTACTTACGTTCGAACAGTAAACTTTTTCCATTGAGAACTAGGTTACTACATTTACAATAAAGCCAATCTAACTGGGCAATATAGGGCACAGCTAGATCAGCCTTGTTGTTTAAGTAGTAAATAAACTTAATTCTGAAAATAAATAATGTGGATTTGATTTTGGCACTATTTGGTTATAGATTTTAGAAAGTCTTGCAAAATTGGCGGAAGTGTTAGCATTTAGAATTAACATAATTTTTCGTTTCTCATAAGTCGGCAAGTTGTGTTTCTGCTAGATTTCATTTGAGACAAATAAATAAATAACAAAGCTAAGTATTAGTTCTTCATATTCAACTGTTTATAGTTTTTGAAGGTATAGCAAAAAGGGTAAACGATTTTACTCTCAATTCTATGAACAAATATGAAAAAAGAAGAGGTCTTCTGAGGATGATTTTATTTATAGTTGAATTATTTGGCAACGTTAAACATTTCGGTTTTTACATGGAACCTTCTTCAAGGCATTTGAATAAGTGATGTAGTATCTTCTGAATTTTATCTAAATTAATTGTTATTACCTTTTAAATGAAATGAATAAATGAGAAAGTTTTAAACATTCTATTTCCGTTCGTTGGGTTCCTTTTGATTATGTAATACAGATGAACACCAAAGTGAATAAGGAAAGACCAGGAAGTACATTCAAAATTCCCTCAACAACAAAGTCGCCTATAAGAACCAAACAATTCAATGCTCAGCAACCAACAAAACCTCTACAAAGAACGTATAGTATAGAGAGTATGGATAGCGACACAGACCGCGTAGTTGCCAGCCTTAAATCTTGAAGAAATAATCAAAACCTACAATACTTGAAACCACCTAACTGTGAGCAAACTTATAAGCTCAATCACTTTTTAAATGGTCAATCTCTTACATATCATACTTATCTATTCAAATGTGTGCTAACAAATGAATGATGTTAAATTCTTATTGTTACATAGAAACTCTTGTAATAATTTAACTGTGTGCAAACAAATGAAGAAAAGTAAATAGAATGATTTATACTGCCTGCATATGTATGCCAAACTGAATTGTTTGAATTAGAACTGTTTGACGAAATCGAATAGCTTGAAATAGAAATGTTTTTGCCAATCAAACCGTGCTAACATTTAAACTGCGTTCTTCTGCTAAACTGAATTGTTTGAAATGGAACTGTTTTTTACCGTAAAATTGTACTTACACGAAACTGAATTGTTATATATATAGAACTGTTTTGACAAAAATAAATAAAAATGGATTTGGCGTTATATATCCTGCAAGGGTTGATATAAAACCCAACCAACCAACCAAACAACCAAAAAGCTTAATACGCTAAAAGAAACCAAACCAAAATTCCTGCCATTTGGTGAAGATATTGAGCAAATATTATTACCTCTTTGGACCCTCTTTTCAACTTCTCCTTGGGAGCAGATGTCATGTCTCCTCTGTGAACTAAGAGTGAACTTTTCCTTACCTTTTGATCTGGGTTATTTTGAATACTATCTTTCAAGGCTCATTGTTGTATATCTCCCGGCCCCTTTGGCCTTGTGGCTTGGAATTTTGAGACAACTGATTTTGGTCTTGTGACTCCGGAGTTGCTGCTAGTTTGTTAGAATGGATCCGACCGCCGACAGAGTGAGACCATGCCTGGACATTTCTCACGGGACGAAGGAACGAACTGGTAACCTTTTTACATGCAGTATTCAACTTTTTATTCCGGTTTTGTTGTGTTTGTTTTCGCTGCCCAGACTTTGAATAATCTTCTAAACTTTTAATCCAATACACATTTCATGTTGTTTATAGCCCATGTTTTTTACTTTCCCCCCTTCTGTTACTGTTATTTTGTTTTTACCTTTGTATGCCTTCTCGTCCCCAATACATTCCTTGTAAATAAATTTAGATTCGTATTTCCAAACGTCTGTTTTATTTGACTATATTGTGTGCGTCTTATTTTTGTTTTATAACTGCAGGTACCAAGTCTACCCCTAGGCACCTATTCTAAATTTACCTTAGTTTGTAACAATATATACACAACAGTTGAAACTCTTAAGTATAACTGAGTCATTTAATGATTACTCGAGGGTACCATCATTGGGATATCTTGAATCAGTTAATGTACGGACAGCAGAATTAAAACGGTTTAAACCCGTGGAATGACTCAATATTCCGGTTCTTGAAGGTTTCTGACCTCGTAAAGAATAGACTTAAAGAAGGCTGGTGATTACAGTGGCTGAAATGTCTTGAATATAATATCTAAGATGCAGGCAATAACCCGAGATATGTTAGCTGTAAATAATAATATTCTAATCTCAGAAATTTAGACATTATTTGTTTCAAGCTCACCTTGTGAGTATGGCTGAGAATACATAGACTGTATCAACCGAAAAAAGACGACTTTCTTTCTCCTAATAAGGACTGTCCTGGGCTTGGCACTAAACAGCGTCTGGTGTTGCAGCTCCTGTTCTGGCGTTCTTAAGATCTGTCATTACTCCTAGGTGACCTGTTAGGGTCCCATCTATATTAAGAATAAACATGATTATACCAAAACATATAAACGTAAATATGAACACACACACACACACACACACACACACACACACACACACACATCTCTCTCTCTCTCTCTCTCTATATATATATATATATATATATATATATAATACCATACAGAGTAACCTCCCAACATGATCCCTAAACATCTGATTGGAAATCAATCTCAGACGGTTTTGATATATCCTCAAATTGCAATAAAACCTTTTAAGAAACAACTACACAAAAATCTAAATATGAAAGTATGATGTATACGATTCTCTAACCCCTAGGTATGAAACCTAGACGGATTGGCGTTTCGTTAAAAATTAATCAATCAATCAATGCTTTTCTCGCAACAGTTCAAATTGATGTGTTCAATATTTTAAAAATTATTGCTTTTTACCCAAGAATACCACAACAGCATAAAGTATCACAATAAGCTGTTTGATCGAGCAGCTCTATTTTTTCATACAGTCTCCATTACTGGATATGTCTTTGTGCAAGTGATGAAAAAAAAACCTGTGTGCTGTGTTCAATTAAAAAAAAGCATCAGCGAAGCCCTCTGTTATTACCTAGCGGTGATAAAGGCGTTATTGTTCAGAAAATGTATACCTAGTCTATCTTCTGTCAGCTAGATTCGGTCTAAAGATCTGATTGAGGTGCATTGTTCAATTTGTAGGTTGACAATTGTTTCCCCTGTCAAAATGTCTCTGCTTACATCTATTAGATGTTTTCCGTAGATGTTCATTTAGTATCGATGAATATGAATGTTTTTTTCTCGCATGAAGGAATTCAATAACAAATTTTTCTTTGAACTGCTCCTAAGCAGTCACCTGTAACAAATCCAAAAAAATTATGGTCTATTCTTGGAAAGTTTAAAATTTAATGCCACATATAAATATCTACTTGTGAGGTTGTGGGTCAACAATTGGAGCGACTTTATAACGATATTCTTGCTAATTGCTATTGAAAAACGTATAGTTAATAATAGTGACTAGATTGAAAAATCTTTTTCCTTGCTAAACACTAGTCCTATGCAATACTGTCATTTTTATGTTTGTTTCTGTTGATGGGGAAATAAAAAGAAGAAACAACTCTCATATCAATTTACCGTTGATTTTAGTTTTCTTAAAGAGTCCATACCCAAATTTAGATTAAACATGCCGGAAATCACAACAAACCTTTTCCTCTATCAATCTATCTATCTACTCAGATATATATATATATATATATATATACACATAAACACACACACAAAATTATTTTTTGAATTTCATTTAGTTGGTATTGTAACGGTCACTTAACCCACGTGTATCAACAAATCCAAAAATAGAAAAAAAAATCCACGTGTGTCACGATTTTGCCGTCAAAATCTAGTGAATATAAAGAGACCAACATTCCCTGCGCTATTCAGAAGCAGAAGCAGTTCAACCGTCAAAGAATGCAAACAAATTTTACACGCTGATCACAAAATATCAATCCCAGAATTTCACGACGGTAACTAACTTTTATCCTTAAGGAATTAATAAATTGACATACAACTAAGCATTTAAAAATAATACTAAAACATTTACAACACAGTACAAATACAAAATATCTTCATAAAAAAAGGCATAAAAAGACAAAGTCTGTTTCAAATTGACCTCCTGTTATTTGTTTTGATTTTTGTTTCCTTTTATTCATAATTTCTTTCCGCATTAACCTTTTTATAAATATTCGAAAAAACAAAAACCAAAAAACTTCCTCTGCTACAATATTCAGCAACATTTCGTAAGGAACTCGTTACACTTAATTGGCTATAACATTTAAGCCACGCTCGTAACCGTATATTTATGTTGAAATACTCATCTCATTGTCTACGCATGTCCCTAATTTAGATATACAATGTTAGAAATCACAACATAAGTCTTGGTATATATATATATATATATATATATATATATATAGGTTAATGCGGAATATATATGACTATTTTCTTTTGTCGCTTTATTTGGTTAGTTATTTATATTGATGTATTCATCTCATTGCTCAATGGCTGCGCTTAATTTAGATTTAATTGGCCAGAAGTTATAACGTAAGCCTTGGCATCTGTCTCGGTATCTTTCTCTGTCTGTCTGTCAGTCTGTCTGTCTGTCTGTCTCTCTCTCACTATACATATATGTGTCTGTGTTTTAAAAGAGAGAGATAGACAAATGAAAATACTCTCTCTCTCTCTCTATATATATATATATATATATATATATATATATATTGATAGATAGATTTTTATTGTCTTTTTCATTTCATTTGTTTAGTATATTTATATTGAACTATTTATCTAATTGCTCATTGGCTATGCGAGAGCTTAAATTAGATTTAACATGCCAGAAGTCATAACGTAAGCCTTGGCATCTCTCTCTCTCTCTCTCTCTCTCTCTCTCTCTCTCTCTCTCTCTCTCTCTTTCTATATACGAATATTGAAAGAGAGGGACAGTGAGAGAAAGGAGAGAGAGAGAGAGAGAAAGAAAGAAAAGAGAGAAAGGAGAGAGAGAAAGAGAGAAGATAAAAAGACAATAATCCTATATATATATATATATATATTTATATGTGTGTGTGTGTGTGTGTGTGTTTGTGTGTATGATAGATAGATGTATAATTATTGTCTTTTTTTCATTTCATTTGTTTAGGTATTTCATGTTAAACAATTTTTCTTATTGGCTATTTTGACTTTTGAATACAAGCGCTTATATTTACTTTTATTATATTCTGAGAGCTAAATTTAATCTATTTTAAAAGTAAATGACCCGCAACTTTCCTAATGGCCATCATTTGAATGCTGGGGAATGGCATCATTTGCACTTATTGAATTTTGGATAACTTTATCTACAGCTGACTCAGACATTAATGCGTTTCTCGCCGTGGAAATTGCTTTTTTTTTTAAATTTTACTTAGAATACCTATTTTTAGTGTGTTTTGATTGGATTGTAGATATATGCAAGACGTACCATTGAGCTGCGTTCGTATAAGAGGATCGGGTATATCAGAGAAGTTGTCACTTGATTTAGATAGCGTTTATTCCCACGATGACTCCTTATTTAGGAAGGCGTAAAGAATTGTAGATAGAATTTCTTGGTCATCTCTGTTATATCAAGAATTCCGAGGGTGAAGAAATTACATACGGTGAGAATTCAGACCCCGCAAAATTATCCTTCAGTTTGAAATTAGACTTTAGATTGGAGATTGTTTTATTCTACGAGTTCTAAATTGCGCTTTGATATACCGTTCTTGCTAAATTATAAATTGTCCGACCGTAGTTAAGGGCAACCCAAAAACTCCCTTTTAAATAGCTACTACACCGAGGTGTAGGAGACGTTGTTTCTCCCTTCCCTAAAGTGCTCCACTTACCTCTGATCCGTATCTTATATAATTGTGTTAAGTAAGGAGCAATCAAATACCCTTTTTTTTGTATGACTCGACCTGGGATTGAACCCTGGACTTCTTGGCCCAGTTCAATGGGGCTACAAAATACACCAACTGCTTCTCTGCAGAGGGGTACGACTCCTTCAACGAGTGTCTAATGATGAAGCTCTGGTACAGCAAGAGCTTTGGGGAATGCAGAGTACTCCTTCATTGCCAAAGCTTCTTGGTCTACTCTGGATCGGAGTGGTAGCACCTTATAGAATCCTATCTGTGAGTCAAATAGAAGTGTTTGACATTTAAACTGTGAATAATGCTAGACTGAAAAGTTAGAAAAAGAACTGTTTTGACATCTAAACTGTGAACTTATGCTAAACTGAATTGTTTGAAATACAACTATTTTGACATTTAACTGTGTGTAAACAAAGAACTGTTTATATTTATAAAAATGGATTTGGTTTTTAAATAATCTACAAGGGTTGATATGCCATAAAACCAAACCCAACCCAACCTGGTCTGGGCCATTGGCGAACACTTTAGTCATTATATATATATATATATATATATATATATATATAATTTGCTATATTTATAAATAAAGTGTTCAATAACGTGATAGAGCGTATATATCAAAGTTAGGATAGCGTAGACACAGAATCAACAGCAATCTCTTCAGATGATCACACAAGCAGATTTTAACTGTCTCAAAGCGCCGGTGACCCCATGTCTACGTTAATTTAGATCTATCTTTCTATTATATATCTGTCAGCAGGTTTGTGTGATTTTTTTAAAACGGAAATTTCTTCTCAAATTTAAGAGATTTGAGAATGTAGAGGACCGTAAAAATATGACATTGCAGCCTCACACGGTATCAAAAGAGAAATTTTAGAGGAGCATTGATTGATATAAGTTCAATTGGAATAAGTGTATTGTATGCAAAGGAGAGTATTTTGAAGAAAACTTACGTTTTATTCATTGATCAATACTGACTTTGTAAATACAGCTTCAATCGCGATACACACCTCGTATATAGATAAATTATCTATCTATCTATCTATCTATCTATCTATCTATCTATCTTTGAATGTCAAAGGGACACACGACACGCGGAGGAAAGTAAAGAGTATTGGATTATTTCAGAAATTGACCGTGTTGACGTTTTTGAAGAAAGTTAACGTGTCATTTCTATCTTGGTAAATACAACTTCAATCTTGTTTTTAAAATAAAACTTGTAGACAAATATATACATAATCTGCTTCTATCTATCTAGAGAACTATTTTAAAGAAAATTAACGCTTCACTCATTGTTCATTTCTATCTTGGTAAATACAGTTTCAATTTCGATTCATTTTATCACACCTCATAGATAGATAGATCAATAGAAACAAACCATCTATCGATCTATTGAATGTCAAGGGGGCACGTCTCGAAACCATAGCAAGATGATGAAATTTTAGATCATTGAATTATTTTCGAGACTGTTAATGATGCCATTTTTAAAGAAAGTTAACGTTTTTTCGATTACTTATTTTTGTCTTTGTAGGTACAACTCCAGTCTCGATTATTTTTGATCAAGTCTCCTACGATTTACTAGCAGTAATTCTTCACTCGACATTATAGTAAAGCATAGTTTTCTCTGCGGCGTTTTGGAGATAAAGCCAGTTCTTTCATTACTGAGTATCGAGCCGGAATTTTTGCCTTGATAGCATATAATGCAGTTATTCAGCCACTGATGTCTCAAGTAATGATTCATGTCAGCGATTGATTGGATCGTGATTTCCTTTCGAACTGCTAAGTCACCTGTAGCGAAAACGTTGTGCCATTCGAATCTGAAGAGTAATGATTCGGTGATTGAGGCGGCAATGCGAAGCGAAAAGGTCAATGATAGAAATCACGCAAGTGAAGATTATTTATAATAAATCAGAAACGATAAAGGTAAAAATGGCGAAGCCTTCAACAAGAGACCATTAAATATTTTTGGTTTTTGAGTTGTGATTAAAATAGGTTATGCCAGATAAACCAATATTCATTTAGTCATATAGCAAGCTTACTTTAACCTAACACAGAGGTCCGGATATTGCATTCTCATATCTGCTTGCACTTTTTAATATTTCAAATCATTACCATGGTTTGAATAGTAGAGATCTTGAAAATTCTTACCTTGTTTAAAGCTATGTTATATATAAAGTCATTATTGGTACACAATTCTTACTGTAAACATAGCAGTAACTCATTGTTAATGAATGATAAAACAAATAAAAAATAATTGAAACACGAATAATCATCGTAATAAAATTTTAGTAACAAAAACTATACATTCTTTATTTTCACAATAGACATTCTAATAACCCATATGTAATATGGTCATGAAGAATCTAATATCTATTGGATATGACAATAGCAAAGAGATAAGTAGAACAATGTACAATTGCTGTTAAATGTTAAAATAATTCTTAGTACTTCAGTTTCACGAATTTAGATCACAGAATATTTGGAATTAATTCAATTTGCCGTCTACCTCAAGCATCGAGATACGTGAAACTTAAATAGGATTGCCAGGTCGGCTGGGGCTGTAGAATACACCCACTGCACCTCAGCAGAGGGGTATGACCCTCCCAACGAGTATCCTGGACACGACACTAAACAATCTGATGGTGAGTTTCCAGGAATACTGGAACTTTGAGGAATGCGGAGTAACCCTTTATTGCCATCACTCCCAGGTCCACTCTGGCCTGGGGTGGTAGCATCTGATAGAGTCACATCTATGGGTCAAATAGTACTAAATTAAGTACTTATCCTAAACTGAATTGCTTCGAATAGAACTTTTTTGATAGCTAAAACTATGTAATTATGCTAAAATGAATTGCTTGAAATAGAATGGTTATGACATTTAAATTATATACTTATGATAAAATGAATTGTTTGAAATGGAACTGTTTTTGATATTGAAAATGTACTTACGCTAAACTAAAATGTTTGAAATAGAACTGTTTTGACATTTAATTGTGTGTAAACAAAAACTATACTTATACTAAAATGAACTGTTTAAATTAGAACTGCTTGGCTAAACTGAATTACTTGAAAGAGAACTGTTTTTGACACATTGTTTGACATTAAATTGTGTGTAAACAAAAACTATACTTATACTAAAATGAATTGTTTGAATTAGAACTGCTTGACTAAACTGAATTGCTTGAAAGAGAACTGTTTTGGACAAAATGTGTACTTATGCTTAACGGAATTGTTTGAAATAGAACTATTTATTGGTATAAAAATGGATTTGGTATTAAATAACCTACAAAAGTCGATCTGCCAAATAAACGAACGAACAAACAAACAAACAAACAAAGCAATAAACTTAAGTAGGAAGGAAATTTTGTGAGTTTTAACATTATATATATATATATATATATATATATATATATATATATATACGATTGGCTAAAATCGTAATGCCAATAAAAATAAAGAAAAAATTTACATTTTGTTTTGTTATATTCTTCCAGTTAATACTTCTTCGAAAAAGGAAAATAAGAAAAGGAAAAATAAAGATTAAAAACTTTCTTTTCGTATTTAATAAAGAAAATTTGATTAATGGGAAACTAAGTTAACTCCTAACTGATCAAAAGTTTAAGGCCCCGCCGATAAAAAAAAGTTTTAGACAAATTTTCAACAACACGTTTCAGTAGTCAGTTGCACGGCCGTTATTTTGAATAACCTAAAAAACATTACTATTGGAATGGTCAATATAATCGTCTGCAGAATTTTGCATGGGATGCTATACTAAATGGTGAAGGTTGGTTCAGGAAAATCATGCACTATTTGGAAATGACGTCCATTTCCATAGAATTCCCTTGCAATCCATCCTAAACATTCAGTGGGGGTCAGGTCGTATTAACATGCTGGATGATCTAAAAGAATTAGGTTATCCGTATTGAAAAAGTATTTTGTCATGTGGCCATAAAAGCTTGCAGCATTGTCCTTCTGAAAGATCTAGTAATTTCCATCCATCAATAACCATGCTTTACTTGACTTGCAATTTGGTGGTCCGTGTACAACTTGAAGCTCCATTGTTTATTGGAAGGAAAAAGCATCTTAGATGATGGAACTTCCTTAACTGTGACGAATAGAAATTATTTCTTGTGGGATATCCTTATCGGGCGAGTAACGTTGGAAGCTCTCTGGACCACGCAAGTTAGATTTATTGTCACCATTCCCGTGGTGTAATGGCTCAAGTGCTGGAGTGCGGCCTCGAAGTTCGCGATTTCGAATTCCAGTCCTGCTTTTACATTCACTTTCGGACTAATACCGTTAGAAAAGGTATGAACTCCTTATTCCATTAGCGATGGGTTAAATATCACTGCTATTATATGAGAATAGCTTGGGTATTACATAAACAAGGAAAGTTGAAATACCATTTAACACAGAAGTCGAAACCCTATCAACGCTGATGACATTTTCTTGTGCTGTCCACTTTAAATTCTCCTTCCGTATCCCGCAGGGTCTTTTAAGTAATTTGCAACAGTATTTTTCCAACGTCCAATCTCACAATTGATGTTATATTGAAAGAGACCTTGATTTTTCACCTCAACAATTATATACCTCTTTCAAATTCTGTCAACTGTTTTTAATTAATGAAACGCAAGCGATACGAATCGGAAATGTTGTTGACTTCATAAACATTCAAACACAAATGACTAACTGAAACTTCATTTAAATAAGGTCTAAAAGTTTTGAGAAACTTGCATTCAGCCTAATTTTCCATTATTTTTAATTTTCACTATTAAATGCTAATATGACCAAAAAATTGTAATACGTGTTTGAGGCCAACATGAATCCATTGAATTTTGATTAGAGTAGCGTACCTGAAAATAAAAATCAGCCACTTTTACGATTGACCAAGTCTGAAATAATTTACACAAATAACCGAAAGAAAGTTTTACCATTTCTATTTTAGAATACGTGCAGAAATAAACGATGTCTGTGTGCTAACCACTGGCCACATGTCACTTTCCTTCAATTGACCTATATCATAGATCATTAGCATTCCTGAGGGTTGATACTAATGCGCACAAATGGCACTCAACAACCTTTTGTAGACCAGCGTATAAGTCGATGAGACGGAACCAGTTGATAAGTTGTCGATTGAGAATTTCCTTTTAAGATAACTGGGCCTGTAGCCCTGAACGTTTCTGGGAGTGCCACGCAAGACATATTCAAATGCATATATCATGTAGCAATTTATATGTCTATATATATATTCGGCTACCCCCGAGATTAGAATATGACACGAGTTCTGTTTAATATTATGATGCATGTAAGGACAATATTCAAATATATAGTAGAGGTGATAGATTAAGACCTAGTGCAAGTTTTTGTTTTGTTTAACAGCATATCAACACTTTATGGGTTATTTAATGCTAAGAGTTGGTTAATTTCGAAAATTCTGATCAAAATCCTTACTATAATAACTGATTATCTTAGGAGAAAATTTCTTTGTCATTTGAAGTATCCATACAGTTGTTGTTCTTTTTGTTGTGTTTTTTTAGTCATTTTAAGTATCCAAAGATTTGTAGTTATTATCATTTTTGTCATTTGAAGTAACCATACAGTTGTTTTTCTTACCATTTTTTGTTATTTGAAGTTGTTGCTATTGTCATTTTTGTCATTTAAGAATCCATACAGTTGTTGTTCTTGCCGTGTTTTTCTAGTCAATTGAAGTATCCATAGATTTGATGCTCTTGTCATTTGAAGAATCCATACAGTTGTTTTTCTTACCATTTTTTGTCCTTTGAAGTATCCATACAGTTGTTGTTATTGTTCTTGCCGTGTTTTTTTTTTGTCCTTTGAAGTATCCCTACATTTTTTGCTATTGTCATTTTTGTCATTTATGGGGAATTTTATAAGCCCGGTTTATTCCTACGTTTTGTAAAAGAATAAACCGTACTTCAACAGCAGTAGGAATTTGGGTGACAGCTTTTAGAGAAAGGAGACGAATGACTTTTAGTGCAACAAAATTCATTTACAACAACAACAATAAATAGGGTTTTACTCCAAATGGAACAAACAACGAATTGGAAGAGTACAAAAAAGAGTTCAAGATTCCGATAGATGGTAGGTTTTTGTAAGGTTTGTAAGGTTTAGTTGTAAGGTTGTTATAAGGTAAAGTTATAAGGTAAAGGTGTAAGATAAAGTAAGGTTAGGTTTGTTATGTGAAGGTTGTTAGGTTTGCAGATAAAATGCCTGCTGGAACTTAGCTGTGTCCTGTTCCTTTTAACTCAGCACGTGCGTTCGTCGCTCTTGGCTCTTGGCAGGTGGAAGAAGGTACCAAATACGTTTGCCGTCAAGGGCTGCTACGAATGGACCTGTTGCTAACAGCGGTTGGAGTGGAAAATAGAGGAAGAATCTCTAGTGGAGCTCTTTTTTATCATGGACGCCACGTGACCCCAAGGGGCAGCTGATATTCGGTGAAACAGGATCACCAGTTCCTTAACAAAATTTCTACACATTTGCAGTATCCATACAGTTGTTGTTTTTGCCGTGCTTTTTTAGTCATTTGCAGTATCCATACATTTGTTGCTCTTGTCATTTTTGTCATATGAAGAACCCATACAGTTGTTTTTCTTACCATTTTTTGTTATTTGAAGTGTCCATACAGATGTTGCTATTGTCATTTTTGTCATTTGAAGTATCCATACAGTTGTTGTTTTTGCCGTGATTTTTAGTTATTTGAAGTATCCATAGATTTGTCGTTTTTGTCATTTTTGTCACTTGAATTATCCATACAGTTGTTGTTTTTGGCATTTTTTTTTAGATTGTTGTTTTCTTGTTTGTCCTCAATTGTTTTCTGGTATAGTTGTTACGGGCTGCTTGAATATGCCTCTTTTTACTCTTGCTTATATGTTATTATTATTATCATTTTATTCACGTGAGAACTTTTTACACCAGCATTAGCTGATGGTTTTCCACTGGAGTCTGAGTGACTGCAAATCTCTAATCCAGGATTCTTCTTAGAATTCTAGCCAATCTCAACAATACTGTGGTTTGGATGATGTCTCCTTGTCTTCTTATTTTCAAATCCTCCAGTCCCTGTACCCATCTTTTGGTGACTGTACCGAGTGTACCATTTACACTTGGTATCACCGTCACTTTCATCTTCTATAGTTTTTCATTTGTCTAGCTAGGTTCAGGCACTCTGTTCTTCCGGTTGCCCACTGGGAAAAACGAAGGAAAGCCAAAAGAGAAATAAGTCCTCTATTCAACAGTTTCTCTGTTTTTGCTGACTATTACTAGGTCTGGTTGTCTGGCAGATATTAGATGATCCATTTGATTTTCAAAATCCCATAGAATTTTGTGGGTCTCATTTTCAAGGAAGGACATTCGTTTGTGCATATGTACCATTTGTTTGTATGTTCAACTCAAAACTTTTGCACAATTCCAAGGGGGTCACATTCCTCATCCAGACATGTCTAGTCTTATACTCTCTTTGTGCTAGTTTACTGCATTCGCTTATTATGTGATCAGTCGTTTTGTTTCTATCAACATATCATCTACATTTGTCATTTTGTTCCGTCTTGTTTATTCTTGCTTTGACATAGTTTGTCCTTATGGCGTCATTTCGTGCTGCTATTCGAAGAGGTTCAGTTTCTCTCTTAAGGTTTCCCTTTCTTAACCATGTCCAAGTTTTCTCATGTGAGATTTCCTTGTTTGTCGCTTTAAATGTCAATACAGTTGTTTTCTCTCCCATTTTTATTTTCTGGTTATTTTGTTCTGCTGATGCTTGTGTTGTCTGTATTGTTTTGGTGGGTGTAATCAGTCTTCCTTCGCGGTAGTCGTTGTATCGATACATCGACTCTATCTCGAATGCAAGCGAGTCCTCTTCTTCCTTCTTTTCTTGACACATATACAGTCTGTCTACGTCATCTCTGGGATGTAAGGCCTTATGCGTCGTCACAAGTTTTCTTGTTCTCTGGTCCATTTGTTGGAGACCTTCTCTGGTCCACTTTAAGAATGGCTTCGAATATCTTACGATGGAGAAGGCCTAACGTAATTTCAATGTTTTTGTTTAACACATAATTTGATTTTGTGCTTCACATTTGAAACACAATCCCTTTGATAAGATTTTTGAAATTTAGTTTGGTTTCAAGTGGTTTTTTCATTCTCCTGAAGTATTCTTTTTAAATTTTTTCTTTTATCTCCCCTTGTTTGATGGTGTCCTCTACCAATATCCCCAAAGATTTGTAATTGATATAGTGGAAGATTCTGAAACCCCTTCTGAATGGATTACTCGGTCTATAAAAGACGTGAGTTAGAGGTAACCAAGTGGGAAGCGTGAGTACCCATTCTGGCATTCAAGATACAATCTAGTGTCCATATATTATTTGCTACATTGTACGTTCGAACGATAAGCTTGTTATACTTACACTTCGTATGGAGTCTTATTTATACTGAGTATATTCCCCCCCCCAGGGATATATCAGTAATTTTCTTTTTCTCTGAGTGGTCTGATCTTTTCTTAATTTGGTAGTTCCATTTCTTCTGTCATTTGCCATTTTACGCTTTTCATTATTAACAAGGCACATTTCTAGTGTCAAATTCCATCCTTATATCGCCACTGTATATGCTCACTGCCTGTATTAGGGTTTCCAATTCGTTTTCATTTTTGGCAAACACTTTAATGTCGTCCATGTACATTAGGTGGTTGATTTTTTTTGTTGCGATTTATGATTTTTGTATCCACCGGTGTATTTTCTAAATAAATGATTGAATGGCATCATCGATATTACAAAAGTAATGGTGATAGGCGTATCTCATTGGAGGATGTCTTTTGGGATTTACTCTTAAGTTAAGCTTTTATACCCGGCTCAGTTATTTTCATTATTATCAATAGTAGTGGTAGTTGTAATTATATGAATAATAATAACAGCAACAATATTATTATTATCAGTATTAAAAGTAGAAGAATCAGTATTATTATTATTATTATTATTTCACTCTTTCTGAGTTTTTCACACAAGCGTTTATTTGTGGTGTTTAACTAGAGTCTTAGTGACAGACAGTTTCCTTAAGTTTCCAAGACTCTTCTTACTATTCAAACTGATTTTAACAATGTTGTGGTCTGGATGGGCTCGATTCTTCCTCTGATTTCTATTTCTTCCAGTTCTATCTCCCTCATGTTCCACTATTTTTTTCTTTTTAGTTTTCTTGCAAGGCCCAGGTATTTGTCAATCTTTTCGCTTTTTTTTATTTTCGCTATGTGGTCTGTCAGAACGGAAAAACCAACTCGATAGTAAGCTCTTCTTCTTCTTCTTCTTCTTCTTCTTCTTCTTCTTCTTCTTCTTCTTCTTATTATTATTATTATTATTATTATTATTATTATTATTATTATTATTATTGTTGTTGTTGTTGTTGTTGTAGAATGGAAAGCTAAAATATACGTTGGTAGACAGCGATTGAAAAGCAAGTGAAAATCGGACATTTTGATAGCTCGTCACACTGACCTGTCGGGAGTTAGTAAAAAAAAAAACGTCAAGAAAAGAAAACATACAAAGAAAAATCAGAAACATTTTAAGTAAGCACCCATATTTACACGTAAATAAGCATAAAGATTTTTAAAAAAGTTGTTATACAATCATAAAAAAGGACAGAACATGGTAAATTATTTTCTAACGATGTTTTCTAGATGAATCACAGCGTTCTTATTCAATTATCTATATGATGAACATATATAAAGTTTCATTTCATATTAATGAACTTTTTTTTAATCTTTCAGGCTGGCAGCCCTGATAGAAAATCATCTAATCAACGCAGACACTGAACAAATATGAAAACATTTTTTTCATATTTGACACTCAAGATTGATGTGTAATCTTTTGGATTATATCAAGTGCATTCCGTTAATTGTGACTCAAATGTGAAGCACAAAATCAAATTCTGTGTCAAACAAAAACATTGAAATTACATTTTTTGTTGGCATAAGTTATTTTTGATGGCCAAGACAATGAAAGATGAATTCGACTGGCTTTTTACAAACTGAAGATGTGACAAAAATGATGTTTTTTAACAGATTTAATCAACGTTAAACTGAGAGAATAATCGCAGACAAATTTGCAATGATCATAAGATTTTCAATCAAGGTTGCCAACCTGAAAAATAAAAGTCATCTTACATTCCTGATGTAGACTATTACTTAGGAACATGTATATATAAAATTATAATCATATTTTTATTCTTCACACGGCGACGCTTTGTGGAGCAGGAGAGCAGTTGGAGAGAGTACACACACATGGAGCTGCCGAGAGTCAGAACAGCCAGTGGGAACTGATTTCAGCCAAGATTCTTGACCTTATAAAGTCTTAAAACTCCAAAGCTACCCACATGGTCTCGCCTCTTCACCCACGCAATGCTTGATTTTCATTGACCATGGTTTTTCACCCGCGTAATATTTGTTTTCCATTGGACTCGACTTACACCAACACGTTGCTTGTTTTCAGGTCATCACTTCGTTGAATTTTATCTTCGGCAGGATGTATCGGTCAACTACATCCGCAACGTTTATTGCTGGTCAAGGCAATATATTACACTGATATAAACTCCGTGAACGAGATTTTGACCAGAAATGATATTTCTTTGGTACCACCGACACCGTCCTTTCTTCTCCAGTCTGACCCTCGTAATGTTTCCTGTTTTCCCAATTCATTAGGTCCTCCGAGTTTGCTATCTCAGAACCGTTGGAAATGTGCAACAGGTCGTACCGAATTAACTGAAGGCAGTGTCAGTTAAAGACCTTCAGCACATTTTTCATTTTCGTCGGTTTGTGGTTTTCTAAATTTGGATACGTCAAATTGTTGAGTTCCATCTTCGCTGCATTTTCAGGGTTTTCTTCTTCTTTAAAAAGTAATTTTGAATCATTACAATCCTTGATTATAAAATAGGTTCGAAACTATTTATGCAGGACTCTGCTGGAGAAGTAGAGATGATCTCATAAGTGATCTACTCCTGTGGACCCCTTCACAGAGACGAACAAAGGCAGGACGTCCAGTTCGAATATAAATACAGCAGCTCTCTGCCGATACTGGATGTCGCCCGGAAGACCTGTCAGAGGCAATGGACGATAGAGAGGGGTGGCGAGAGAGGGTTTAAAATATCCATGCTGATGGCGCGACGTGATGATGATGACGATGATGATTTTATACTTGGGTTTTCACCTAAATGTACACACACACACACATACACACACACACACATGTATATATATGAACACTTTCAGGTGCATACACTCAGGTACATGTAAACAAATATATATATCAGTGGTAACTCCGCTGATTAGGCATTTTCGGAATCAGCTTGAAGAGCCATTCTCTCAAGTCTATTTATTTGAAGTAATAAGAATTATTTCTGAACAAGTCATTTTTTGATTTTAGTTGGACCCAAAGCCCTGATTCAAGCCGTCAAGAATAATTATTTTAACTCACTAACTTTTATAGCTTTACTTTATTTTCATGCTTTAAATCGTTGATATATATAGAGAGAGATTTTGCTGACCGTATTAATATCATACCAAGGAAAAAAATAAAGCGGCTAATTATTTTGGGCCCATGAAAATCAATCCTATAAAAACAAACGAGATCCTAATATCATTACGTAGCCTAATAGACTTCTGACTAAAATGATAAAAATAAGCTTTAAAAATCTCAAATGATATTCAAAGAATATATTTTTGTTTCAATGTTACTGTTAAATTTTGACTGTAAATAATATTTTTTCATTAATTTTCAATAGATCACCGTTGACATCCAATCGTGTCTAATTCGTTGAGTTTATTGCATTGGTTACATATTTTTACTTTATCAATTTTGACAACAATTTTCTGCATTTGCTTATTATATGATTGGCAGTTTAGTCTCTGAGTCTGCACCAGCAATATTCATTATTCTGTTGTGTCTAGACAAGACCCAAAAGAATCTTTGTAAGAAGCAACCTAACTATTCATCGACATTGAATACTGAAAGCCTTTGATAGTCGAACCGACATAATATTGAATTCTCTTCTTCCTTTTCCTTTTCACATGAAATTTCACCGCCTAATTTCTTGGATAAAATTCTTCAAGCACTATTTATTGAATAGTAAATTCTACCATCTTTAACCCCCCACCCTGCTTATCGAATGTGTCGGTGCTCAATGCATTCCTACAATCATGTGTACAGGCTGGAAACTTTATTCTGCATTCCTGGTATGCCGGAATATCACAAACAGCATGATACGTTAAATTATGAATAATGGTATTGTTGTTACAGATAAAGAAGACGGATACAGGTTCCGGTGTTTTTGTTTAATGACATATCAAACTTCACGGGTTACTTAATTCCAAAGCCATCATCGGAGAAGAACAATCATCATCATTATCATCATTATCATGTTGTGGTGGCTACAAAGTGTTCACAGACACTTTCTAACCATTTTCCCCTACCATCCTCACAGAGGTGATGCATAAGTTGTATACACCTTTTTTTTTTCTTATACTTCTCTATTTGTCCGGAAACTCTGGTCTTCTTCGGATGGCCTTGCGTTTATCTCGGTCTCCGTGTCCACTTTTGTTTTATATTTGGATAAAAATACTTTGTTTGATTTTTTGGTTTGTTGGTTGGGTTTTATGGCATATTAATCTTTGTAGGTTATTTAACGCCAAATCCATTTTTATCAAAATAATCAGTTCCATTTCAAACACTTCAGTTCAACATGAGTACACAGTCTAATTGAGAAAACCATTTCTATTTCAAGTTATTCAGTTTAGTCAAGCAGTTCTAATTCAGCTAATTCAGTTTAGTATAGGTACAGATTTTGTTTACACACAGTTAAATGTCAAAACAGTTCTATGGCAAACAATTCATATTAGTGTAAATACAGTTTCAATATAAAAAAACAGTTCTATTTCAAATAATTCAGTTTAGCATAAGCACGCAGTTTAAATGTAAGTACTGTTTCAGTTTATCAGAAGTATGCCGTTAGTTCTATTTAACCCATAGATAGAGCTCTATCAGGTGCTACCACGCCGGGCCAGAGTGGACCTGGGAGCAATGGCAATAAAGGGTTACTCCGTATTCCCAAACTCCCAGCGTCACCGGAACTTCACCATGAGATTGTTTTGTGTCATATTCAGGACACTCATCGTGGGGGTCTTATCTCTCTGCAGAGGTGCAGTCAGTGTATTCTACAGCCCCAGCCAACTGGGCAACTTTGTTTGATTTTTGATGTTTTTAGTCACCTAAATTTCCACGTTAACCGTACGGCTGAAGAATTAATCATTCTAGGCATCTGTTCGTTACGGTGCTTGGACTACTCTATTTAAATCGAACTAAATGGCCTGTTCTCACGACTGAAACCACCAATCAGAGAATTGCTTTAAAGGTCAGCCAGACGTCATGTCTTGTTTATCCTATTACGGCTTATTTTCCATGACTATTCTAACTAATAACCAGTTAACTTTAGAATTCATATATTTTGAATCCTACACTTAATTTACAAAATTAATAACCCATTCATTATGTAATTAATATAAGCCCGGGAGAGACTGTTGCTTCTGATTTCGTCCTTACTTCTCCGGCAGTTTCCTACATTTCTTGCTTGTCTTATGAATGGTTTCCAGAAGGACGGTTAGGAAACGCATAGAAAAAAAGCTACATGGGAACTAAAGAACAACGCTACATGCTGTCTTGAACAAATCCCGGACGAAAATCCCCCCAAATCATCAGTTGTGCAGCCACTTACTTCACATCATACCAACTACTAAATTTTTAGAAGACCGTTAGGGGTACTATTTAACCCATACCTGGAGGAATAAGTGTGTACATGCCTTTCCCAAGAGTATTAGTTCGAAATTGAACGTAATAGTGCGACTGAAGTTTGAACTCACTTACTACGATGTCGAGGTCAAACACTTTAGCCACTTCACCACAGCGACTTCCTTTCCACATATAGAGTAGAACTCTTTGTCCTATATGCTTAACCAACGAGTCAAAGTGAGTTTATTCGTTAATAGCAGGTAAGCAGTTAATATTCTAAACACAATCATCAACATTAGTGCTGTATTCTCTGGAAGACAATAGAGCTGCAGTTTAATTATATCTTTCATACTTCTATTTCTATTGCAACCAGCCTTAGCGAGGTTGAGCTGCTAGCTATTTGCGCATAAATATATATTTCTTATAAAACCATGGTTGTGCTTCTCCACAACCAAGGTGAGAGAAATTAATTTACTATTTTATTCGTAGTTAACGGTAATAAATAATTTCTTGCTTTTGCCAAAGGCCACAATAGTGTGACACGATGCGTAGCAATTCGTTTCCGTTTGTATTGGCGCCACTCAGACGATCTCTTTATCTGTTAAGTGCGAAATCCCCAACCAAAAGGTATGAGGGCAATGTCTCCCACGTGACCAGCAGTGGAGGAGGGAAGGAAGGTCCGAGAAAAAACAGAGAGAGAGAGAGAGAATTGAAAAAGCAGAAGAGAACAGTTGGCCTGAGATAGCGGTCCAGAGAAGGACACAGTCGACAGAAGGAGGCAGTGAGAAGATGGAAGCAGGGCAGAGAAGAGAGTCAACAGAAGTCAGAAAGACGACTGCTAAGACCTGGTGACCTACAGAGGCCGGGTTAACCAACACGAAAAGATATCAGCATTGCTAGTAGCTTGAGAGAAATTCTTTTGAGTACACGCTCACGTTGGCTCACAGAATGCACAGTGCCACAGACTCCCCACTTTCTTGTGCTTGGAGCTAACCCAAGTCAGTGTTTGTTCGTTTGTTCTTTTCCTCCACCCACTCGGTTGTGTTTTGCGTATCTGTAAAGAAATGTGTAATGCCTCTGGTCGGAAATAAGAAAAAAACAATAGGTAGTAAATGCCAATTGTATTGTTTTGGTTTTGAACGCTACAAGCTAATTCTCTTTCTTTAGAAGAGTTGTTTTGGTCTCATAACTATATTTATATCTGTAGGTTGCTATCCTAAGATGTTGCTCTTCGTCTCTCAGGTTGATGGGAAGATTTCTGGGCCAGGTCTATCTTCTGTTCAAGTAACGTATGAAGGATTGCATCAGGTTATATGTTAATAGTAGCAAGGAATGATCACTGACTTAAAACATAATTGATTAATTTTAACGGTATATCGACCCATCTTGAGCTATTTTATGCCGAGGAGTTAAGTGATTTTTGAATGATTGTTTCTTGAGAGGTTTTTGCAAACGGTCCTCCCTAATATAAAGGAATTTTAAAAAAGATCCATTTGATTTATGGAAGGGACTATAACAGATACTACCTCTTTGGTCCAAAGTGAATCTGGGAGTGATATCAAAGAAGGGGTACTCCATACTCCTTTGCGTATTACAATGGAAATCCCATCATTACATGCAGTTTAGAGTTATACTTACGATCTTGTTTTTTTATGTGAACAGTCTTACCCTCGGCAGGGGATACATTCATCGTATTCTAAGCAAGGACGATAAGGCTTTGATTGATAAGAGCAGTGGTTGTTTATTCTACCTTTTATCATTCAAATCCCGCATAAATTAACGGAAGGCCTCATGGCGTAATGTCTTACGTGCTGACCTACAACATCGTAGTTAGTGAGTTCGAACTCAAGTGTTGCTATTACGTTCAATTTCTGGCCCAGTCGGCTGGGGCTGTAGAATACACTGAGTGCACCTCTGCAGAGGGGTAAGACCCCCTCCCATGAGTGTCCTGGATACGACACTAAACAATCTGATTGTGAGGTTCCAGTAATGCTGGGGCTTTGTGGAATACGGAGCACCCTTTCATTGCCATTGGTCCCAGGCCGACTCTGGTAGCACCTGATAGGGCCTTATCAATGGGTTAGATAGAACTAACACCATACTTATGCTAAACTGAATTGTTTGATTAAACAGAATAGATTGAAATAAAAATGTTTTTGACAATTAAACCGTACTTACATTTAAACTGCATGCTTATGCTAAACTGAATTATTTGAAATAGAACTTTTTTTGACATTGAAACTGTATTTACACTAAAATGAATAATTTAACATAGAACTGTTTTGACATTTAACTGTGTATAAATAGAATATGTACTTATACTAAACTGAATTAACTGAATTAGAATTGCTTGACTAAATTGAATTGCTAGAAATAGAAATGTTTTTCACAATTAAACTGTACTTACATTTCAACTGTGTGCTTATGCTAAACTGAATTGTTTGAAATATAACTGATTATTTACATAAAAATGGATTTGGCGTTAAATAACCTACAAAGGTTGATATGCCATAAAACCCAACCAACCAACCAACCAACGTTCAGTTTCGGAACCATGGAAGAGGTGTGAACCTCCTTAATCTCCAGCTATAAATTAAATGTTTTTCGACAAGGATGACATGGTATTAAATAATCCATGTAGGCTAATATCTTAAAAAAACTGAGACATGGATTATCATTATTCCGTTTTTATAATATTTTTAATAGTTTCTTGAAATACAATTTCCTTATGTTATTCATTGAGTTTCTAAGTTTTCGCAAATTTTATTTCATCTACCATGTACAACGTTTTCTGTCATCTGTGACCCCCTTTCATTCATCTCTTTAAAATATTCATCAGATTTTTCTTCCTATTTCGTATTTAACGTTTGGATCTTTTTTCTTTGAATGTTCAAACATTTCTAATTCCCAGATTTGCCATAACAACTTGCACTAATAACCAGTCTGTTCATCTGCTTTGTGTACTTTTCAAAACTTTTGTTTGCTGACGCTACATAATTTTCAGTCCTCTTCTTCGTCCTTACATTCTTTCATATAATATTTTGGAACGTTATTTCTAGAGGGAAATAGGTCATGCATGATTTTCAGTTATCGTTTTTTTTTCGAACCAGATTTCTGAGCTCTTTTGTAATCCAAGAATGAATGAGCCACGTCATCTCTCTATGGATACCGTTAAAGTAATTATAACTTTAGTAAAGTATTATGTCTTTTCTAATACATTTTTCGAACTAAATAAACTTTTCTTAGTTTGACACATATAAAGATCATTAAATAAGTTTCTAGACTTTTTTTCGTATGGGCATTTTGATTGATAGTACACACATGAAACTCTAGTCCCCTTCGAAGTAATCTCCTCCGGCTGCAATTCAATTGTTGTACCGTTCCAACAACTTCTGGAAGGACCCATGGAAGTCCGCTTGTGTGAGCGTGTCAATGTCCTTCGTCACAGCCTCTTTCATTTTCTCAATTGTCTCATAACGACAGCCTCTGAGCTTAGGGAATAACCAAAAGTCACAGGGAGCAAGGTTTGCACTATAGGGAGGCTGTGGAACTGTCTTGATGCCAGTCTTGGTCAAATAGTCTGTGACAAGAATGGAGTTGTGTACTGGTTCATTGTCTTGTGGGAAATGCCATTGACCCTATTTGAAGAGTGCCGGGGTCTTCCGACGGAATCTCCTGCTGAACTCCCTTAAAACCTCAACATCGTAACCCTAACCCTAACCCTTTGGCCAATCAACACTGGTGTATTGACTTCCTTACTCCTCCCACACCTCTCATCATCCCTCACAGACCCCTTGCCTTCATCTAATCTCTTATGCCACTCAAAAACTAATGCTCGATTCATACAAGATGCTCCAAAAATAGACAGAAGCATTCCATAGGTTTCTGTGGCATTTTTTCCAAGTTTAAAACACAATTCTATTGCATATCGTTTTTCTAAAGTGTCCTCACGTCCAGATTGCATTTTTGAAATTCACCAGCTGTGACAATCAGGCTTTAGTAGGATGTATTCCAATTGTTGCTGTAGCTGTTCATTTGAAGCTGAAATCATAAGAATTGGTCAGTCATCTCATAAGATGTAGAGTAATAACATACTGAATTTTCAAGAATCTATGACAACTTTAAATGTCTGTACAAAAAAGTCTGGCAACTTATTGAAGACACCACGTAGGCTTCAGATTGCCTTCTGTTCTAAAGTGCTAAACCATTAAAGTACTTATATGGCTCAACCCTGCTAAACTTTTGTGATCCAGTGGGAACTGGTGCTCTAAACAAGACCTATTTGCAAGTGTCCCTTCCTCAACATATTCATTTTCTTAAAGATTCATTTCTTTTTAATCAAATCTTCCAATATTAGAAAATATTTAATAGTATTTTCCGTCATTCAATTTCCTGATGATGATGATGATGATAATCTCCTCCTCCTCCTCCTCCTCCTTCTTCTTCTTCTTCTTCTTCTTCTTCTTCTTCTTCTTCTTCTTCTTCTTCTTCTTCTTCTCTCATTTCACTGTTTCCATCTTAGAGGTATCAGGGGATAGTATTTGTGCCACTGCAGAGAAGTTGATTTCGAGGGAAGGGAGGGGTTTTGTTCTTAAGGATTTCAATTTGAACGCTTGTTGAAATAATCAAGAGAGATTATCAGCAAATATTGCCGTTCATGGAGGAGACAAAGCCACGTTCATCTCAAGGAAGGGTCGTTTACTTCTTCTATTGCAATATGTTAGTATGCAGTGTGAATGTCCAAAATGAAATGCTACAAATATTTTCCAAGTTCGAAACCCTTTGTTACTTGTTTTCAACTCTCAAGAGTTTTTGTGGGGGTAAGCATCACTTTTCTTCAACTGTGTCAGAAATTCATCACAGTCTCCCCATCTCTCCACTTAGCACAGTACTTCTCAAACTAATAGTAATTTACAAAGCTCTTTGCTTCTATGTGGCACAAGAACGAATGAATGAGGCGCCCAATGAGACTCGAACTCACTCGTGTAGGTTTGCTAGTCTAGCTTGCTAACCGCTACACCACCAGCTCAAATTAATAACTTGATTCCCCATTCACCACCACCCCAAAATTAATTGAATGTTAAACTATAAAGCAAATAATTTACAAGTTCTTTATACAATTTACATTTGAAAAAAACAATCAGTTAAAAGTAAATGCAAATGGAAGCTTTGGTTTTTTTATTTTTTAATGAGAAGGATGAATTTGTTGCTTTCTAAGGATAAGACAAATATTAGTTTGCAGGTTTCTGGGTTTGAGCCGCTAACTACCATTGGTCTATATTCAAAGTGTTTCTATGTTTACTTAGTAAATATTGCGCGTGGCTTAGCCGAGATTCTCTCATATACAAACTTGGAAAAGCTTATAAAATGGGCTCAACAGTTGCACACACTTGGGATATTTTGCAACAGTTTTTGGCCTATCCAGTAATATCCAATTCCTTTAAATCTGTAAATAGAATTTGCTTCAAGATCGAAAGTTATTAGAATAAATTCTTCTTTCAAAAATATGTCTTAATCTGCAAATGAGAACCATAGAAAGGAGATAGGTATGAGACAAATTTAGAATCTGGTTGAGGCTAAGGACTTTTGGAACGACCCTTGGAATGGTTGCTCAATTGTTCACGTGTATTCAATTGATGTTTAGGTTTTCATTCATAAAAAGAATTTCAGTCTCGATACTTTTTAATTCCTCTCTGTAATATATACAAGCAAAATAATATTAGTAATTTTACATCAGACGATCAATGGACTCATTGTGCTCTCGTTAAAGGTGTAAAAAGTTTCTTTGTTTAATAGTATACCAACTTTGTTGGTTGTCTAAATTTCTGAGACGAAGCTTGGTGATCTTTATCATTAAGGGCTTTCGGACAATTGTCTTCATCTTTATTGTTATTTCCACAATGTTTCGGTCGATATGTCCTCCGGCCCTCTTCAGGTGTTTGTCGAACTCGGTTATAGGCGTTGGTTCCCTAAGCTTCTAAGGAAACAATCATCTGGAGGTTGAAGGTTCAATACTGACTGCAGGCGAGTAACAATACGGAAATACTTGTACCCGGTTATGGCAATCGGAATCAGAACAGGTGACCCATGTGGATTCAATAAAGGACGTAGTTCGAAGTTCCGTGAAGGTTCCCGATTCGACAAACACCTGAAGAAGGCCGGCGGACATATCGGCCGAAACGTTGTGGAAATAACAATAAAGATGAAGACAATAGTTCGAAAACCCTTAATGATAAAAAACAACTTTCTTGGGTTACTTAATTCCAAAGCTATTGTTGTAGAAGAACAGTAGTGTTACAATGTGACCCATAGGTGGTGGTAATAGGTTTTTTTTTATTCCTTTCGAATGGATATTAGTTTTAATATGAACGTAATCGCGCGACTGGAGTTCGAGTTCAGTTATAACGGTTTCGCAGTTGACCACGTTAATTCCTATACTCTGGGAATTCCACGCTCTCATTATAATGGCAACCCATCTTGATTCTCTTTAGAAGAGAGTAAATAATTCTTATTATCATTTTATTATTGCCTCCATTATATCGGCGGGAGATTACTTTTTTCTGAGTTAGAACATTTTAAGTGTGTTGCTCAAATAAAAATCTCATTCTGATGGGCCGTTTAATTTGGGTCACTGCTAAATATATGAAAGTGTATAAAGTATTTTTTCTTTTCTCCATCTATTTCATCAAACATTCATCGCTATTTTAATACTCAACGTCGACTTTAATAATAAAATAAGTTGATGACCTTAGTCGAAGGTGACCCGAAAGCTCACTTTTCAAAAGCTGCTAAACCGAGTTGTAGGGGAGGGCGCTACTCCATTGCCTGGATTGTTCCACTTTACCCTCACCTTGTAAGGCTGAGTGTTAAGCAAGGTGGCATTAAGTTCCATTTTTTGAGCCTTTCGTAAGAACCGACCTGGAATTGAACCCCAATGTCCCAGACCATTAAGCATTAAGCCAATGGCCCGGTTTTTAAAATAATTTTTATAATAAATTCATTAAAATTTGGATTATTTTGTTTTTTCTACTTTTCTTTTTTTCTTTGTGTATATGTATATATTAAATTCAAATTCAGATTTGAATTTATTCATTTATTTTGTTCTTACATACATGTATATTTCCAACTTGTTAATTGGGTACTAGATATTTGAACTCACTCGTGTTTTCAGTTTGAATGATTGTCTGTATATATATATATATATATATATATATATATATATATATATATATATATAAACATGCATAGATATGTTTCCAGTTTGATGTTTTCGTCTGAGAAGATGTCAGACATAAGGTCTAGTTAATGGGGTATTCAACGAGACTTGAACTTACTCGAGTTTGTAATTTGAATGCTTTTTTATTAATGGATGCTGGTCCTTTCTTTTTCTTTGAGTGAGTTTCTCTTAGCCTATTTTATCTCACATTAATTTTCATATTTGATAGTGTTTTTTTTTTGTGTGTGTTGGAGTGGTTTCCGATTTCACTTATTTTTTCTCTGTGTGTGTGAATGTCTTTCTTGATATTTTTTGTATATATATATATATATATATATATATATACGTTTATTTCCATTCGTGAATGCGTACGATTCATGTTTTATTCAACTTTGCTACTTCAAATAAAGGAAAAGAATTTTATAGATCGTGTTGGTTTTATATATCGGCATTATTTTAAATTTACCTCGACTACATTGGTATAGGCGTTTCGAAACATTTAATTTTCTGTTTTCTTCTATTTTGATATTACTCCTTTGTAGTGATGTCCTTGTATTAAGGGCCTTTGTTGACCCTATATCATCATCATGTCGTGCCATCAGCACGGATATCCCTGACCCTTTCCCACGACCCTTCTCTATCGTTCATCGCTTTCGGTAGGTCTTCAAGGCTACATCCTGTATCGGCACTGAGCTGTAGTAAGTAAGTTCTAGCTGGTCGTCCTGCCTTTGCTCGTCCATATGAAGGGGTCCACAGGAGTACGTCATGTATGAGATCGTTCCTACTACTCCATTAGAGCCCCGCACTTCTGGTTTGTCTAACTTGGATAATTTTCGTGATTGGTAGTAAGTGGCTTTACGGCTACTGCTTTATGGGGTGCTGCCTCAAGGACTTGTTCGGTATTGCCAACAGCATTCTTGTGTAATTGCCGTCAAGCTTTTTCTCCATACTTTTAGTTAGCGTCCATGAACTGCATCCATATAGCAGTATCGACATGACTGCAATACACAAACATGCATATATATATATATATATATATATATATATATATATATATATATATATATGTAGATAAAAACTATTAGGAAAAAGTTACCAGAAATTTCAACCATACTACTACACATACACACACAAAAAAACCCTAAGACACATACTCACACACACACGGAGGCAAAATAACTGTTAATGAAATCTAAAACCACTAAAAAAAAACACACACACACACACACAACGGCAACAACATCAAATATCAATGAGGGGTGAAGCAGACTAAGTTAAACACACTCTAAGAAAAAGGGAGGAGTGACCTCTATATAAACCCATACCCAACTGAAAATCATTTAAACCGCAAACACGAGTGAGTTCAAGTATCTACGAGTACCCCATTAACAAGGCCTTGTGCCATATATGTTCTCTGACGAAAACAACAAGCTGGAAACATACACGTATGTAAGAACAAAATAAATAAATACATTTAAAAATGCAAATCTCTTCGTGGTCCTACCTATTAAAAAATATTTTCATTCTCACTTTGGACCTCCAACAAAAATGTTATATATATATATATATATATATATATATATATATCGATATAGATAATTAACTTAAAGGCAGATTCTCAGCAAGTAGCACTTCTTGGATAACTATCTTGCAGAACGTGTATATTTTTAGGCAGTGAGAAAAAATTAGAGAAAATCTTTAACCATCATATGGCATTTAAAGTTAAATTCTCAATTGATCTTCGAAAGGCAAATGCTTCAACACTAAGTCGATAAGATAAACAAATAAAGCACCTGCCAAAATAGATTCCGACTTTAACATTCTTTTCTTCTCTCTTTCACAGGGCTACGAGAAAATGTAAAACTTCGTAGTCTGATATTAAAACATACAAGTGTGCCTGTCCGTGATGAATATTTGATCAAGCAAGTAGAGCTGTTTGAATATTTCGATGTTTTTCCCCGTTGTTTTGAATCGACTAACGATGTTTTTTTAAAGAAATTGCTGGTGTTATTTCGTAATGCAATAAATAAATAAATAAATAAATAAAATGGAAGAGTTTCCGGAAAAAAATTCATAAAGTTAAAATGATTTTTCAAGTAACAACAAGAAAAAGAGAGATGGGAAGCATATGAAGAAAGAGAGAGAGAGAGAGAGAGAGAGAGAGAGAGAGAGAGAGTATAAATAAAATAGGAAGCCAGAGCAAATATAAAAGAGAAAGAAAGAAAGAAAGGGAGAAAGAAAGAAACTAAGTAAGTAAGCAAGTAAAAAAAACGAAAGAATATTTTCTTATTCATTTGAAGTGTTTGAAATATTTGAAATTGCTTTGAGTTCGACACCCGCACTCAAATGATTTAAAAGTATTTATTATACACCACAAAATTTAATATTTTAAAATAAACTGTCTTATTATCAATGCATTTAATCCTGCTCCGTTGATTCCATAGAGCCCACATTTTACCGCAATGATTTCAGATAAAAATATAGCCAAACACAATAAAATCTTTACTGTCTTCTATACATAACGATGCGAAGTAATATCCCAATATTTTCAAATACAAAATAAAATAAAAATGAAAACGTAAAAAACAACAACATAAATTGTGACTGAATTTAATGTAAATACGCGTCTGATGGTTGCCACATCCTAACAGATGATAGTCGTCTTAACAAGCAAAATTACGATTCATTGTATTTTATTTCCTTCGTTCAGTTTCTGAGGCTGTGGAAGTATGCGAAATGGAATAATGGGCCCCAGGTGGGGGACAGGGCCTTCAGTATAATAGGGACCAATAATTCTCTGATCTTTGAATGGTTCAGTCGTATTCCATCTTCCCTTCCACTAGTTGTAACGTTACGATATCATCTTGAATATTAAAATTTTTAAATAGCAACAAGTGACTCTGTCATTTAGATACGAAAAAGTCTTCATTCAGACTGTTTACATTTCTAGCAGTCCGACGCAACCATGAAGAGAGAGGAAGACCTTGTAAAGGTGTTTGAGCGAATCTTGCTTACAATTACAAAAAGCACCTATCTCCCGATCTGACCGATTCGTATCAACGTCTAACACAACTTTTCTCTTCGGGTTTCAAAACTCCACTTCCCGAATAAACTAGAATTATCTGTTCTTATATAACATCTTTTTGGTTATTGCATTAGCAAGTCATATTAGAACACGTGTAATTAACTTTTATATAAGTTAAATCAATCTTATCCTAAATCGATGACATGACTCGTTTGCCTTTAAACAAATCCGGCCTCAACAATGATTTAAAAATATGTCACCTGTAAACAAGAAAACAATCTGTCAAACCTGACATCTCACCACACGTGCAAAAAGTACACCATATGAACTTTTGCGACTAAGTACACTTACACTAAAAAATTTTTAAAAGCCCACAACCACACCAAACTAAATAATAAAATAATTAATATAATCAATCATCAATAAGACAATTAATATAGGAGGTGCCCGTGATGTAATGGTTATCGTCGCAGGAAATAGACACGGCGACACGAGTTCAAATCCTGGACCTGACTGATTGCATTTCACACAGCACTAATACCCAATCCAATTATTCTCCCTCCAGCTATGTGTAAATAGTAGGGTAGACTAGGTTCTTCAGCCTTGGTGAGGCAACAGACTAGGAGAAGGAAAACTCTGAATTTAAACCTGTTAAACTCTGCTTAAACAATTGACCTTGTGTCAAATCCTGCCCGAGCGGAGGGGTTGTTAAATATGAAAAGATAATTGATATAATCAATTACCACCCTGATTATTTATATAGTCTCTTCGTGTCTCCCACCACAAAAGAGATCGAATAAAAAAAAACAGCTTCTTTTTGGGGTTCACAGAACACTGAACCCCCACTTCCGCCTTGCATAGGTGGGATCATCTGGCCAGCCATGTACTTTTGATTAATTGCTCTTTTCAGTGTAGGGGTCTTGGTACATGATAATGTATTACACCGAGCGTACCAGACGAAACTTTGAAATTTGCCTACTCATCTCTTTTCCGACAACGGCCTTTTTTAGTAACTTATCTACTCGTTCTCTGAGTTATAGAATTACATTGTGTAAAGTACTTTTTCAAACTCTGATATCTATATTATATTTATTTGTATAAACAAAAGAGTGTAAATTTTTTTTTCTCAAATATTTCTTCTTTTTAGTACCACAAAGAATTTGACAAAATTCAATTTTACGCAACTTTTGGGATGTTATTTATCAGGTGCTGAAAAAATATAGAAGAAAAATATGAAGAGTAAACAAAAGTATGGGAGGCCAAAAGGAAAAGAAACAACAAATGTGTATTCGTATGTATGCTTACTGTGAATGTATTTCCATGGGTTTGTTTGTGACGGTGTGTTTGTTTGTGCGTATAGATGCGTATGTCTGTGTGTGTGTGTGTGTGTGTGTGTGTGTGTGTGTGTGTGTGTGTGTGTGTGTGTGTGTGTGTGTGTGTGTGTTCTATCTTGCGGAAATGTGATATATGATGAAAAAACGTGATAAACTTGAGCAGGAAAATTAATTTTATCAGAGTAAATCATTCAGGTGTCCGCAAGAAGAAGGAGCAGAGAAAATTATGGTATAAAAAGTATTAGCTTCTATTGTTTAGCATCAAATATATTTGTTGGTTGACCATATGTGAACTGGCATGTTCCTTTAAGAATAACGTGGCACAGACAAATACACAGAAAACTGATTTATACTGGGTGGCACAAAAACCACTTAACATTATAAAAAGGAATAACTTTTTCTTTAAGTTTATTTATTAAAAAGTTGCTAAAGTTTTAAAATGTTAAATCACGTTTGCGCCATCCTATATATATATATATATATATATATATACACGAGTTGTCTAAATTTCTGAGACGAAGCTTGGTGAGTTTTATCATTAAGGGTTTTTGGACTATTGTCTTTATCTTTATTATTATTTCCCCAACGTTACGCCATGTGTCCAGCAGGACACATGGCGTAACAGTTATAAGCGGTGGTTCCCTCAGCTTCTAAGAAGACAATCATCTGGAGGTTGCAGGTTCAATCCTGAGAGCAAGCGAGTAACAATACAGGAATACTTAACACTTGTACCCGGTTATGGCTAACGGAATGATGCAGTTCGAAGTTCCGGGAAGGTTCCAGATTTTGACAAACACCTGAAGAAGGCCGGAGGACATATCGACCGAAACGTTGTGGAAATAACAATAAAAATGAGGACAGTAGTCCGAAAACCCTTAATGATAAAAATATATATATACAAATTCAGATTTGAAGGAAAGAAACTGAATTTTTGATTTTCTTTTTTCAGTATTAAACATTTAAATGAAGATGTGTAGACAGCTGCCAAACATTTATAATAAAGTGATATCTTGTTGTCTAGACTGAAGTCTAGACCTGTTAGTGTCAATTCTCAGTACTTTTTAATCAGCAGTTTCGATACCTTTTGAACAGCAATTTCGGAAAACAATGAAAAAATTTAATGCTTCACACTTTTTCTCAGTTTCAGAGGTAAATCAACCAATGGGAAACTCTCAGGAATTATTGTGTTGCATAACTAGATAAACATTTTGAAAAAAATCAACGTATATATATATATACGCTCCCCCATGGGGGTTGAGCACTGTTGAAGGAATTGTCGGCCGCCCCTAGCGTAATGCAAAGCTCTTCGAAAGAATTGAGCACTCTGGTAGCCGATAAGGTATAAAAAAATGTAAACAATGGCTGCTGCTGCTGTTGCTAAAATAAATACCTTAAAATTCCCTTAGCCAACGTAGTCCGCTTGGTGGCCGACAGGTTTGAAGCTTAGTCTAACGTAAAGTTGGACGGGTTTCGATCCGGGCTTCGAGCGTCCTACGTGTCTAGCCACACTGAAGAGTTCTGATAGAACGAAACAGTCTGTCTGTGGATGACTATATATATATTGGAACTCAACTTGCTTCCAAACAAAAAGTGTTAACTTTCTGTGCAAAAAATAAACTCGAGAAGCAGTTAGTATTGTATCTGTCTCCTATTTATCAACCAATCGGCGCATTCGCGCTTGTTTTTAAATTTCGAGAACTTCGCGGACGACAATATTTGACTTGCCACAAAAAAAATTGAATAATCAAAACCCAAAATAATCTGAGAAATCTTTTCCCTCCAAATATGTTAAAAATACTATATGATTCGAAGTGTAGATAAATCAACTTTTCATCTAATTTTGAGCCTACCTAAATATACTGAATAAGCGAAGAAATAAATATTTCTTCTCTAAGTATGGAATTACAATTTACTCAACTAATTGTAGGAACAGAATTTATCACATTCTCCACTCATCCTTTAGATTTATTTCTTTGAATGAAAATCTACATTCTTTTCTTACAAGAATGGATCTTATTTCAACTTAGCTTATGTATAAATCAGTGTTTACATAGATGTCTTTTATGCAGATATTCCGACATAATCTTGCCGATGTAAATATGAGAAGCAGACAAACAGACCTTATGGCATGAGTACATATCTTTCTATATATAGTGACACTCTAATACGAAGAATTTTTTACATATATAAAATATGTCTCTTTATTTCAAGCTTGCAATTACCGCTATATTTCATTACATGAATCTTAACATCAATTTAAAATATCTAAGTTCTGACTAACATTATCTTTGATTACTAGAAAAGATTTTTTTATTTTCACTCAATTTAAGAAAATAAAAAATAAATGTGTTGATCTGTTTTTATATATTCACTCTTTTACTTCTTATCCCAATACACACACACACACACACACACACACACACACACACACACACACACACATATATATATATATATATATATATATATATATATACGAGGATCATTAAATAAGTTTCCAGACTTTTTTCGTATGGGCACTAGATAGTACACACGTGAAACTCTAATCCCCTTCGAAGTAATCTCCTCCGGTTGCAATGTACTTCTTGTACCGTTCCAACAACTTCTGGAAGGCCCCATGGAAGTCCTCTTGTGTGAACGTGTCAATGATCTTCGTCACAGCCTCTTTCATCTCCTCAATTGTCTCATAACGACAGCCTCTGAGCTTAGGGAATAAGCAAAAGTCTCAGGGAGCAAGGTCTGGACTATAGGGAGGGTGACGAACTGTCTTGATGCCAATCTTGGTAAAATAGTCTGTGATAAGGATGGATTTGTGTACTGGTGCATTGTCCTGGTGGAAATGCCACTGAGCCGATTTGAAGAGTGCCGGCCTCTTCCGACGGAATCTGTTCCTGAACTCCCTTTAAACCTCAACATAATAACCCTAACCCTAAAACTTTGGCCAATCAATTCTGGTGTATTGACTTCCTTACTCCTCCCACACCTCTCATCATCCCTCACAGACCCCTTGCCTTCCTTGAATCTCTTATGCCACTCAAAAACTCATGCTCGATTCATACAAGATGGTCGAAAAGCAGTCTGAAGCATTCCATAGGTTTCTGTGGCATTTTTTCCAAGTTTAAAACTGAATTTTTTTGCATATCATTCTTCTAAAGTGTCCTCACGTCCAAATAGCATTTTTGAAATTCACCAGATGTGACAATCAGGCTTTAGTAGGATGTATTCCAATTGCTGCTGTAGCTGTTCATTTGAACCTGAAGTCATAAAAATTTGTTAGTCATCTAATAAGATGTATAGAAATAATATACTGAATTTTCATGTGTCTACGACAATTTTAAATACCCGTACAAAAAAGTCTGGAAACTTATTGAAGACACGACATGTATATATATATATATATATATATATATATATATATATATATATATATATATATATATATGTGTGTGTGTGTGTGTGTGTGTGTGTGTATGTGTGTGTGTATTTGCTTTTTTATGGATTACGATAATGTAGACACATTATCGGTGCTTGGTGACAGTAAGTTACTTGCCTATACAAGACTAAGAGCTATTTTAAATTAGATCTTTATTTACTCCTTATTTTACTCATATCGAGCACGTTTTTTTAAAATATTGCCAGCAATATTATTATTATAAAATGTTCACCTAGACACTTTTATACCAATGAGTTTGCCATTTTTTGTTTTATTTCTCCTTTGATAGGATGTGAAACTGCTTGCTATATATAACAATATTCTCCCCATCTTCAAATCTAATCCATACGATTTTTTTTTCAGCTTTGGAAACGAGAAAAATTCGCGCGGAGATAGGAAGGGTGTTCACTAGGAATTAAGGACCCGTATAAACTTTTGTTTTGCAAGCTGCTGTTAAAAAATATTGAGAATAGATACTAGAACGTCTAGACTGTAGTCTAGACGCCAAGAAATCATCCCTTTATCATATAAGTCGCACAGCTGTCTACACATCTTCACTCAAATTCTAAATTAAGAAAATTAACTTTTTATGAAAAAATATTAGATGTGAACTTATTTATATGTCATATACAGTTTGTCTGTCTTTCAGTCTGTTTGTTTCTCTCTCTGTCTGTCTTTCTCAATATATATATATATATATATATATATATATATATATATATATATATATATATATACACGTGTGTTTGTGTGTGTGTGTGCACGATCGTATATCTCTGTGCATGGAAGTGGAATGCATACCTTTCTATGTGTACCTGTGTATGTACATTTGTATCTATGTGTTTCATAACGTTTGGAAGAGACAGATGAAATATATTCAGCTAAACTTTTTAAAAAGTCAAAAATCTTTATAACTGAATTTTTATCCACTTAAAGAAAAGCAAGTCTCCTGACAGACTTAATTCAAGTTATTGACATTATAAAAACTTCCTATTCTTTATATTTCTTTACGAAAAAAAATTTCAAAAAAGAATAAATAAAATAAATAAACGGAATCTATGAAAATATTTAATGTTTTGTGTGAAAATAAAGTCACGCCAAAGAAGAAAAATCTATCAATAAATCAGTGGAATGTGTTTTCCTCTAGACAACAACAACAAAAAACAAAAACAAAAACAAAAACCAAAAAAAAACAAAAAAAAAACAAAAAACAAAGCAAGAAAAGACCAAAAAGAAAAAAACAAGAACAAAACGAAATAAAAAAAAGAACAAAAAAAGAACAAAATAAAAACAAACACAAACAAACAAAAAACAAACAAAAATGGTTAAAATCTTGTCTACAAAATAAAAAGAAACAACAGAAAACAATTCTGTTTACTCTTCAAATTTCACAGATTTGTCGAATATTTGTGAGATTTACCGGAAGTAACTATTAATGGTTTAATCTCAACTGATAAGAGATCTGCCCTTAAACCTATTCACCAGCAGAAACGACCCAATTTTTTACAGCAGTGATTACCGTGACATGGTTATCAAAACATTCTGTTCAGATAGTTTATCTTATATTCTATTTTACCCTAAGCTGGAAATTTAGAGAATTGACAGATCCTAGTTTTTGTTTTTTAGGGCTTTCGTGGGAAATGAAATCAGACTATCTGAGATTCGTTTACCGATTCGATTTTCCATAATTAACTGTTAGGCCACCAACTAATTGTCTTTTTTTAAAAGCCTGGATGAGCCAAAAGCCGAAAGGAGATTAAATAAATTTTTGATAAATATAATAAAAACAAGATAAAGAAAATCTCCCGAAGATTCTTCATAGTAAAACTTAAGAGAAAAATCAACCTCCTCTCCAAAAACAAACAAATGTAAAAAACAAAACAAAAATCAAAACTAAGCTAAAAAACAAAACAAAACAAAAAGCAAAAAAAATATGAATATCTCTAGATCTGTAATTTATTGCTAAAAAGGATGATAATCTGCTGTTTGCAGACATATTACAGTTTGTTTTGTTAATTTTTAATGGCATATCAACTCCTTATGTTGAAATTTGATTAATTTCAAAACGTACAATCATGAGAACATGTTGAATGATCCGTGGCATTTTTTTTTGTAATTTTGAGAATATTTTAATTAGTTTGAATAGTTATATGACATAAGAATTTCTATCAAATATGGAGGGCGAAAGGAGGAGTATCCGTCGCGTAATGACTAATGTTTTGGACTACGATGTTGTACTAAGCATATCCGAACTCCAGTCCAACTACTATGTTCATTTATTTAAACTAATACGCAAGTGAAAAGTACTAACTAATTTTACCCCCAATTAGAGGTTCGATTATAACTCTACTGTTCTAGAAGGATTGCTTTGGCATTAAATAACCTATGAAGGTTGCCATTAAAAAAGATCATCATCCTCATCATGTCGTTCTGGTAGCACGGATATCCCTGACCCTCTCTCACCACTCCTCCCTATCGTTCATCGCCCTAGGTCTTCAGGACAACATCTTCTTCGAACTGGTCGTCCTGCTTTTTCACGGCCATGTGTGGGGGTCCATAAGAGTACATCTCTTATGAGTTCGTGACTGCTTCTCCAGCAGTGTCCTGCATCTCTGGTTCGTCTAACTGGAATAGTTTTCGTGATAGGAGGTAGGTGGCCGTACAGTTGGTGTCTTGTGGGGTGTTGCCACCAGGACTTGTTCAAGATTGTTCGCAGCATTCTTGTGTAATTGCCGTCTAGCTTCTTCTCCAGCCGTTTTGTTAGAGTCCATGTAGTGCACCCATATAGCAGTATCGATGTGACCGCTGCCTGGAAGAAACTGCGTTTCATTTTATCGGTTAGGTCTGATTTCCATATAATCGATAGCCTATTGATAGCTGTCCATGCTTTCGTTAACCTCGTGTCGATGTCCTTTTCGGTAGATGCGACGCTGCTTCCAAGGTAAGTGAATTTGTCTACTAGTTTAAGAGGGGTTCCTTCTAGAGTGGAGATGTCTCCCGTTTGATTATCGCACATATATTGCGTTTTGTGTGCATTAACATAGAGGCCTATGCCTGCGGCTGCTCGTTCCAAACTATACAGAAGTCTTTCGGCTTGGTCGGGTGTATTTGCCAGTATCTCTATGTCATCGGCGTAGTTGGCGTCGGTAATTGTTTTTGCGGGGTACCTTCTGCTTCTTTTCTTCGTCAGCTCGAAGCCATTCTCTCTGATTTTATCAATCGATGTTCTAAGTACGTAGTCTAGACAAATGATAAAGAGGTACGGAGCCAGTGTGTCCCCTTGTAGTACTCCTGCTACAATGTCGAATTATTCTGTCTCCATCTGGTGATCGTACTTTTACTTTGGTGTTTCTATAGAGAATCGTTATTGCTGCTACAGTTTCTTTAGGTATGCCGTACGCTAGTAGGATTTGTTCCATCTTTCCTCTGTGAATGGAATCGAAAGCCTTGGTAAAGTCAACAAATATTAATGTCGCTCGTAGGTTTTTTGCCCGTACACCTTCAAGGATTCTACGAATGGTTAATATTTGTGAGGTCGTGGATCTATTTCTTCGGAAGCCATTTTGGTTTTTCCTAAGTATGTTGTCGATTTTGGGTTCTATGCGGTTTCGTAGTAGGGCATTGTAGATTTTAGCTGCTATGGATGTAAGTGTTATGCCTCGGTAGTTTTTGGCTAATCCGAGGTCCCCCTTTTTAGGGAAGGGAAGTATGCATCCCTTCATCCATCTATCTATTGGATTTTGATTGTATACTGCGTTGCAGTGTCGGAGCAGTATGTCATCGAATTGTCTGGTCTTCCACACTTCTGGGGGAATCTCGTCCAGCCCTGCAGCTTTCCTATTTTTAATTTTTCTGAGAACCGAGTCGAGTTCTTCTTGTGTGAACGGTCCTAGTTTAATGTCTAATTGTTTACTAATCATTCTGGTGATTGGTTCATGTGTTATGTTCGGTGGGTTTCCTAGGTTTTCGAAGTGCTGTTTCCACAGTTTTATTCTTTCTTGTTGTTTTGCAGCTTTCAGTTTTGCTTTGGCTGTGTTCTTTCTTCTACTCACTTCGTTTATTGTTTGCCAGGCTATCCTAGATTGTCTATCTTTCTCCGAGTCTCTAATCTTATCTATCTGATTTTGAATGTATTCTGTCTGTTCCTTTATATATATGCCTGCTAATTGATATTGTGCCGTTTTTAGTTTTAAGGCATTTGTGTTTGTTGGGTTTTTTCGATAGTTTTTGGAGGCTGTTTTCACTAGTGCACGTTTTTCTCTCACCGCTAAAGTTTCCCATGGGACTCGAGGTGCGCATTGACGAAATTTTCATATTCGTCATTTGGTGTACTTTTTTCCGTCTTCTCTTGTAGTGTTTCGAATCTGTTTCTTAATTCTAATACGTATTTATTTGTTATATCTCTGTTGTTCAGAAGGTCACAGACATAGTGTTTGGTGGTCGCTGTTCGTTTGGCGTTTTTTCGTAGGCTTAGTCGTATTTTCGCCGTGACTATTCGGTGATCGGTGGACACACCCTCGAAAGAGGAGTATGCCTCGCCATTCATTGCACTATTTTTCCATTTCTTTTTTATAAGGGCGTAGTCTATCTGTGCTTTAGTATTGTTCGCGTACGTGTATGTCCATAGTTTGCCCTCCCTTTTTTGGTAGTTTGTATTGAGGCATGCTAATCTATTTTCTATCATGAAATCTGTTAGATGTTGCCCATTCCTATTTGACGTGTTGTGGAGGCTGTATTTGTTGTTTCCGTTTTTCCCGATTTGGGCATTCATGTCTCCGCCAATGACTAACATGTAGTGTTTCGGGATGCTACGCACTAATGAGGATAACTCATCGTAGAAGGTGAGTAGTTGAGTTTCTTCAGTAACATTGGTAGGGCTGTAGCAGGAGGTGATTGTAGCTCTGGGGTTGCCGTTAAAAGTAGCTGCCATCATCCTAAAAAAAAATTAAAAAAGATACATAAACCCAAATACGAATAATTTGCACCTGAGTTCCTATCTATTAGGAATGATTGATTCACATATACAGTTTCAAGTAACTATTTTATATATAAAACATAATTTGCGCACATATAGTAATAATTCTTTTGGTTTCTTTGTTTAATGATATATCAGCCTTCGTAGGTTTTCAAATTCCGAAGCCCCCCCTGTAGAAGAACAGTAATGATAATATTTAATTCATAGCTGGGGGAATAAGGGGGTTCATATCTTTTTCCCAATAGTATTTGTCCCAAAGGGAAATAATTAAAGTGACTGGAATTTGAACTCACTTACTCCGAGGCCGTAGTCCACTACTTACTTTAACAACTACGCCACGGGATTTTCTTTGTACGGAATTAAGAGTTCTTATCTAACACTAGTAATTTTTAAATAGATCATTTTGAGACACCGATAGAACCCAAAGATGTATCATTTTGGGTAAGAGTGGACCAGGAAGTTATGGCAACAAAGAGAGACTCCATACTGTCTGAGCTCCAGACCTGGTATCTCACCATTAAATGAAGTGTGATGGTTAAGAAACCATTTAATTGGAGAGTGGTGCCCTTCTCTATAGTCGACTATTTCGATCACCAGGGCTTTATTCATGTTACGGAAACATAGCAAAAATGGCACAATATAGGGTGAACTTTGACAGAGAAATATCTTTAAGGTACTCTAATTTATAGAATAAGACATTTCCACTCCAGTTTCAAAATTATTAACAACGTGTGCTGACCTATAATTTGATAATGATCAAATTCCTGTTACTTGCTTATGGGAGATATGAAAATGCTGATTAATTTTAATAATATTATTAACTCCTTTTCGAGTTTTTCACACCAGCGTTAGCTGATGGTTTCTCACTGGAGTTTGAATGACAACAAGTCTTCTCAAGTCTCCAGGACTCTTCTCAGTATTCTGGTCGATCTGAACAATGCAGTAGTTTGTACAGTCTCCACCCGTCCTGTTATTTTAATATCCTCCAGTCTTTGAACCAGTCCTTTGGTGACTGTACCAAGAGCACTAACTGCAATTGGTATAATCGTCACTTTCAGGTTCCACTGTTTTTCAATTCCCTAGCAAGGTCGAGGTACTTATCCCTCTTTTCATATTCTTTCAATTTCACTCAGTGGTCTGCTGGCCTTTTAATAATCCTTTAGTTATTGTGCCTAACGCACCAATCACAATTGGCACAATCGTTACTTTCATGATCCTCTGCTTTTTAACTCTCTAGCAAGGTCGAGGTACTTATCTTTCTTTTCACTTTCCTTCAGATTTATTCTATGGTCCGCCGGGATGGCAAAGTCTACAATTTTGCAGATTCTCTTTTTTTTTTGTTGATTATTATGAGGTCTTGTCTTCTGGTCGGGATTAAGTGATCCGTTTGTATGTTAAAGTCTCATAGGAGTTTATGCAAGTCATTTTCTAGGACAAGTGCTGGGTTGTGCATATACCATTTGTTTGTATGGTCAAATTGAAATTTCCTGCACATTTCCCAGTAGATCACCTATTATTATTATTATTATTATTATTATTGTTTTCTTTTTTCTCCTCTGCCATTAAATTATTTATTTTCAGGTTTGATAAAAAATGTCAGGGTAAAACGTTAAAATCAAAAATATTTTTATTAGATACTTATTATACACTTGAACAAAAAAAGTAATATTCTAAATAAACGGGTAAGTCCTGTGACCTAGTTGCTAACGTGCAAGACTGCAGTCTCGAAATAAGCGAGTTCGAACTCAAGTCGCACTATTACACTCACTTTCGAACTAATACGATAGTAAAGAGATGTACCTCTTTATCTTCCTTGTTATAGGTGAAATAGTACAACTGATGTTCTTCTACAAGGATGGATTCGGAATAAAATAACCCACAAAAGTTTATATACCATTCAACAAAAAAGCCAAACCATGTAAATTGGTTTTAAGAAAGTTATCTTTGTTATCGTAAAATTTAGCATCTAAAACAATTGTTGATCTACCGTCGGTCTTGAGAGTGTTCGCCAATGGTCTGGGAGACCTGGGTTCAATCCAGGTCACGTCACATCAAATACTTTTAAAATGGTACTTTATACCTCCTTGCTTAACACTCAGCAATATAAGGTAGTTATCAAAGGTGGAGCAATCCAGGGAATGGAGTAGCACCCTCCTCTACACCTCGGTGAAGTAGCTATTGAAAAGGGAGCCTTCTAGTCACCTTCGACTTGGATCGCCATCTTTACTTCTTACTTATATCATATCAACACTTACGGATTATTTTGTGCCAAATACTGTTGGTATATATCATCATCAGTATCGTGTCATGCTGCTTGCATGGATATCCCTGACTCTTACCATTTGTCTCCATCACTCATTGCTTCCGGCAGGTCTTCTAGATTTTCCCCTGTGTCCGTACAGAGCTGTTGTAGATAAATTCTACCTGGTCGTCCAACACCTTCACGTCTGTATGAAGGGGTCTATAGGAGAACGTCACTTATGAGTTCATCCCTTCTCATCCAGTAGTGTCCAGGATGTCTTGTTCGTCTTTTCTGGATATTTTAGAAATGGGAGGTAGGTGGCCGTACGGCTGCTGTTTTGTGGGATAATGCTTCCAGGATTTGTTCAATATAGCTCGTAACATTCTTGCCGTCTAACTTTTTCTCGATACGCTTAGTTAGGTTCCATGTGGTGTATCAATATAGTAGTATCGACACGACTGCTGCTTGCGCTTTATTTTATCGGATAAGTCTTACATTCATATGGCCGATAACCTATCGATAGCAGTCCATGCACTCGCTAGTAACGTATTGATGTCATTTTCCGTTGATGAGATGCTACTTCAGAGGTACGGGAACTTGTCCACTAGTTTCAGAGAACGACATTTTAGTGCGGAGATGTTTCTATTTTTTTTAACGAGCTCGAGCTTAGTTTTTGCCTACTGTTAAATGGTTTCAAGTAAAGTAGATAATGAAATAGTTCTATTGGAGCCATAGATGAGATTCTAACAAGTTCTAACACTCCGGGTCAAAGGAGACCTGGGAATAATGGCAATGAAAGAGTACACCAATCTCCTAGAATTTGAGCTCACCCTCGAATGGTTTAGTGTCATATACCTAGAACACTTGTTACAGAAGTGCAGGGCCTACTCAGCAGCCCATGTCTACAGTGCAGATTTTCAGAGTGATATGCTTTCAATTTCTATCTAATACTAATAATTTGTTCACCTTTGTATGGTTACAAGTAACTATTCCTACTTGATAATAATCATTTATTTTCACTTTGTTATATGTTGTAAATCGTTCTTACGTCATAGCAATAATTTTCAAATGTATTTGTACATCGGCCATAACAGGTGCTACCACTTTGTGTTAAAGTGGACCTGGGTTTAATGGCAATAAACTAATAACCCTGTACAACCTCAGAGCTCTAAAACTGGAGACTCACAACTGGAGGTAGTTAGTTTTATTCTCAGGACATGATTGCAGTTAAATGTCATATTGAGGATTCTAAAATGCTATAATAAGAAATGTAAATAACATCAATTTATGTTAGAAAAATGACATTTTTTGTATAGAATGAAGAAACTTAGAAAGACGTTGGCTAATAAAGCCTGTATCTTTTGGGCTGATGCACAAATATAATGGAAAATGTTTTTCCCCAAACCTAAAGAGATGTTTTTAAAACTAGCAGGATTTCCTGGTGTTGCCCGGAACGAAAGAGCAAACCGAATTAATAAACTCATTACAAAACAATACAATTCAATAATTAGCATTTTGTCTCGGGAAGTCTTTGGGGGTCTCGGGAGTCTCGAGGAGTCTCGGGGTAAGTCCCAAGAAAAGTTGATCACTTGTTCCTGATTGGAAAAAAAACCCAGCAAACTCGATGGTAACAAAACCACTCATATTTATTTCCCGATGTTATATCTTTTATGCAAAGGTGCGCTTATCGAAACGGTTATCGTCCTAGGAAATGGAATGGGTGAGCCGAGCTCATTTCCAGGGTGAGGCTTTTGGCTTTTCTCTGCGCACTAATGCAAAGGCATGAATCCATCTCTTCTAGCTTCAGCTATATGTAAATAGTAGGGTTGACTGATTTCTTTAGCCTTGGTAAGAATGAAAACTCTTCGTTCCGAGGTGTACTCTGCATAAAAAACAAAAACAAACTACTGTTGTAATTGTAATGGATATTGTTGTAGGAAATGAAAGAGCTGATCGAGTTCCAATCCTGGACGAAGGTGTTTGTCTTTCAATTCGTGGTAATGCCCTTCAGAAAATCAATGACCTGCATGATCGCCCAGCTATGAGTAAATGCCATGCTTTTATTTGTAAAATCCGTACCAACTAACACAACGTATTAAGAAATTCGACGATAGTCACACATGGCAATGAAAGGATTAACCAAGTTTATTCAAAACGAAAAAAATGAACACCTTCGTAACATACCGTAACTGAACCTAAATTAATTGGCTGTGAATTTTTAAAAGATCGATTTCAGTTTCTGCCAAGAAAATAAAAGACATCGGGTACTTAACGAATAAATAATATTGAGGGACCAAGCTCCTGATTAAAAAACGACGAAGTTATTTCATTGCAGAATACAATCACAGTCCAATGCTTGTAAAACTGATGGTGCCTACGTCTTCTGAAATATCGCTCAAAATACGAGCATTGCTATAATCAAAGAACATTTAAATGGCGCGAAAATCTAATCCATCCGTCTGATGCAGACGGCAGAGAACAGATTCATTTGAACAGTCTAATTCTCGCATTATAACTGACGACTGATAACATCAAAAGGGGTGCGAAATAATTACAAAAAGGGATAATTCTTCCGCTAAAAGTTGATAGAGGGGAAGTTGAAAGGGTGCTAGCTTTATTATCGGGAATTCTTGCTGAGTAATTCTACTGAGATAAATAAAAGTCTGAATGGCAAATCTTGCTTTTGGCTCTGGACTGTAAAAAAATTAGCATTATATATATATATATATATATATATATATATAGTTTACAAGAAAAGTGCTCGACGCCAATAAATATATCAAATGAATGGAATATAGAAGATTGTTAATGAAAGTTTCATGGAGGTGCCCGTATTGTAATGGTTATCGTCGTAGGAAATGGACACGGCGACACGAGTTCAACTCCTGGACAAGGATGATTGCATTTCATATAGGGAAAGGTATGAATCCAAATATTCTCCATCCAGCTATGGATGAATAAATAGTTGGGCAGTCTGTATTCTTTATCATTGGTTAGCCGACCAATCTAAGAGAAGGAAAACTCTGAATTCAAACTTGTTAAAGTCCGCTTAAATAATTGACCATGTCTCATATCCTGCTCGAGTAGTTAGTAAATACATACTCTAAGTTTCCTGCTATATATATAACCATCTGACAGAAAAGTGAGAAAAGTGGCCAATCAATGATAATTACTGTGTAGTGTAAACCCATGAGTTAAAATGGTTGTACATATGACACTCACACGACGGCGAGAAAACACACACGCACACATATACATATAGCAATAGGGATGTACAAATAGAAAAAAAATAAGGAATTTTTCAGTTGGTAAATGACATATAACGAAATTCTTAATATAACTCCGATATCAATTTGCTTCTTTTGTTCAGTAATTTGTTTTCAGCATGTTTTAGGGGGCATAATTTTTCTGAGACACAATCTGCGGCTATTGTTACCTCTTTTGAAAGCTTGTGCTTTTTTTTTTTTTTTTTACAATATCCCATTTTATAAAGGGAGTTATATTTAACAGCATATTATCCCGTCAAAGGTTTTTTTTAGTCATCAAAATAATTCATGTCATGCTTTTTCCGAGCTCTGTTTAAAATAATTAGGACGTTACAGTTGTCTTTATTTTTAATTGAACGTTTACTTTTGACTGGTTGCCCTACAAAAGCAATAGAATCAAGTCTATCCTACTACTAGGTCATGGAAAGTGGGGTGTACAAAACAATTCCTGCCCCTTTCAAAGGCATTCATTAAAACTATTGTAATAATCTTTATTATTTAATTTCTTACGAGTTTTTACTCTAGTTTTAACTGATCGTTTTTCACTGAAGCCTGAGCGACAGAAATCCTTCACAGTATTCATGCTGATTTTAACCCTGTTGTAATCTGGGAGGTCATTACTTTTTAAAAAAATCTCTGGCTACTCTTGTCTCTTCTTCGGGCTTTTCGGGACCATTCCAATGGATCCAACAAAAAATGATATCACCGTTACCTTCATGTTCCGTTATTATTCAGCACTCTGATATGATCAAATTATTTTACTTTGTTTTATTTTTTCACTCCAATTTTAACTAATTGTTTTCCAATGGAATTTGAGTGACCACAATTCTCTTAAGATTTTCAGGACTCTTCAAAGTATTCTTGATGATCTTAACAATGCTTTGGTTTATATTGTCTGGATTCTTCCTCTAATGGCAAATTCCTCTTGTCTCCTTTCCAACCCCTTGAAACTCTTCTGAAGTCATCCCTTACAATTGGTATCACTGTCACATTCATGTTCGACAGCTTTTTCAGCTCTCTTGCAAAATTTAAATGTCATTATTATTACCATTATTGTTTAAAATGTAAGAAGTCATATTAAATCTATTAACTTTTTTATTAGGTTCTTATGTAGTTAAATTTGAGTTATCATTATAGAGACGTTCTTATGAAAGGATAAATGAAATATCAAGATATTGATAACTTTATATTTCGAATCATATTAATTGTAAGAAATAAACAATGAAAGATAAAATCCAAGTTATTTTATTATTTATATATTTATCTATTTACTAATCTTGTTTTTTAAATGTTGTTTTAATGTTGTTTTAAAGATATATAAAAGTTTAATAAGACCACGTATAGAATATTGTACTCAGGTCTGAGCTCTTGTGTCGACGGATGGAAATTAGAGTGTAATCTTGTGATTAAAGAACTATATAAATAAGAGTGATAAAAACAAGTAAAATGTAAAAGATTGCAGTTATAAGGAAAGATTAAAGAAATTAGGATTCACTACTTTATTTGAAAGAAGAATGAAAAGTGATCCAATTGAAACTTTCAAAATAATTACAGCAATTAATAACTTGGGTAGACATTTTTTTCAATATTTCTTCTCCAACAAGAAAAGTAGAGTGAAGAAAAATGTCAAAAACTAAGTCTACTAACTGATTGGGACTTTTTACTAACAGAGTAACATATTTTTGGTGCAAATTGCCAAATTAGACAAAAAGTCAGTATAGAAAACGGTAATAACATTAAATTGGATGATTTAAAAAAAATGGTTGGAAAAAGGATTTTAGAGAGCCTTTTGGGGAACTATTGTATTAATTACTAAATAGAAATTTATCTTAATAAAACTATTGTGTTACTAGTGTATATATTCCGTGTGTCTTTTTTTTTCATTTGAGAAGATAGTAAAAAAATGGTGATGCTCCGGAGGACATAAAAACAAATAAGAATCATAAAAAATCTTGATTTAGGTTTTTTTGTAGAAATCCAATAGAAGTGAAGTTTAAATGGAGCAAAAAATTTTATCGTGTATTCTTATTGTGAAATTCTGCTGAGATAAACTGAAGCTTGTATGTCAATTCTTGCTATCGGTATTATGCGACAAAAACCCTGTATTTATTAACAAACGAATAAAGAAAGAGAAGGCTACAAAGCACAAATTATAAAACTCAACAAGATTATAATGACATTAATATCTATTTAACATCAACGTTAATACGTGTTGATTGGGAAGTAAATTAGCATAATACTTTTAGATTTCGCCGAAGAATTGGCAATTAAATTAGTCTTCAGCAATTACCCGTTCAATCTAATGAATGATGGGTGCCAAGAATTATCTTCAGTAAGAGCAGAAAACGTTTATCCAACAAAGAAAAAAAAATGCTGCCCATTTCCAAGAATGCAGGATAAATTAGATGTTGACTTATTTTCAGTACTATGAACAAAGCACGTAACTGGAAATATTAGTTTCACTATATATCCGTTTGTCATTTGCAGCCTGACGACCTTAATGAACCTGAAAATTAACACCATGATTAACCTTTAGAAGTGGATATGTTTTTGCCGCATTTTCAATATTTTGGGATATTTTTTAGTTTCGGACTTCCATAAAAGTACATTTACTTTTTATATTTTCGCTTTCTTTCATCTGTAATCAGTGGTCAGTTGGAACAGCAAAATCCACGTGATGACAAGTTCTTTTTTCTTGTTAATCCAAACTAGGTGGAATCTTCTGGCCGAGACTGGGTGATCCGTTTGTATCTCAAAGTCCCAGAGAATTTTAGGCATTTTATTTTCTAGGGCGGATTCTGATTTGAGCATATACGGATTGGTAGTATGGTCATATTGTAACTTCTTGCATAGTTCCAAGTAAATTGCTATTCCTACCCAGTCGTTCTTAGTTTTGTGTTCATTTTGTGCCCGTTTACTGAATTCACTCGTCTAATCTCTTTCATCGCCTAACCTAGGATTGTTCTCTTCCTTCTTCTTCTTAGAGTTTTTCATATCAGCGTTAGCTGATGGTTTTTCGCTGAAGTCTGAGTGACAGCAAGTCTCCTCAAGTCTCCAGGACTCTTCTTAGTATTCTGGTTGTTCTCAATAATGTAGTAGTTTGGATGGTCTCCACTCGTCCGCCAAATTCAAAGTCCTCCAGTTCTTTTAATAATCCTTTAGCTACTGTTCCAAACACACCAATTACAATTGGTATAATTATCACCTTCATGTTCCACAGTTTTTTCGATTCCCTAGCAAGGTCGAGGTACTTATCCTTCTTTTCACATTCTTTCAGTTTTATTCTGTGGTCAGCCCGGACAGCAAAGTCTACAATTTTGCTTGTTCTCTTCTTTTTGTTCATTATTATTAGGTCTGTCCTTCTGGCCGAAATTAGGTGATCCGTGTGTATGTGAAAGTCCCATAGGAGTTAATGTGTGTCATTTTCTAGGACAGGTGCTGGGTTGTGCATATACCATTTGTTTGTATGGTCAAATTGCAATTTCTTGCACATCTCCCAGTGGATCACCTTGCCGACCCAATCATGTCTAGTCTTATATTCCTTCTGTGCTAATTTGCTGCATTCGCTTATTATGTGATTCATGGTTTCATCTCTGTCACCACATAGCCTGCATTTCCTATTTTGTTGAGTCTTATCTATTCTCGTTTTGATATGATTAGTTCTTACGGCGTTGTCTTGTGCTGTTATTAGGGGAGATTCTGTTTCTCTCTTTTAGTTTCCTTTTCTTAGCCATGTCCAGATTTTGTCGCGTGAGATGTTGTTTATTAGTCGTTTAAACCGCTCATAGAGTTGCTTTCCGTCCCATATTATTATTATTGATATTAATATTAATATTAATATTATTCTATTCTTTGCGACTTTTTCATACCACCATCAGCTGTTGGTCTTTTACTGGAGACTGAGTGGCAGCGAGTCTCCACACGTTTCGACGAATATCAATGTTAACCACATGTTCTAAAGTGTTTTTAAAAAAAATTTTTGTAAGGTGTAAGCATTTATTTATCTTTTCGATCTATTTTCACTCAGTGGTCGACCGAAACGGCAAAATCCACAAGACGGCAAAGTATATTTTCTTGTTAATCCACATTTACCCAACCCCTCCGCTCGGGCAGGATATAACACAAGGTCAATTTCTAAGCGGAGTTTAACAGGTTTGAATTTAGAGTTTTCCTTCTCTTAGACTAGTTGCCTCACCAAGGCTGAAGAACTCAGTCTTTCCTACTATTTACCCATAGCCGGAGGGAGAATAATTGGATTCATACCTTTCCCAAGGGTATTAGTGCTATGTGAAATGTAATTAGCTTGGCCCAGGATTTGAACTCGTTTCGCCATGTCCATTTCCCACGACGATAACCATGACACCATTGTATCAAAGCATGTTCGGGAATCTCAATGCTAAGTAGTCTTCGCGTCCTTCTTTTCTTGACTCATACAGTCTATGTTATCTTGTTAATCAGCACGAAGTCTAATGTATCCAGGATTGGGTGATCTGTTTGTATTTCCAAATCCCAGAGAATTTTATGCATCTCATTCTTTAGGACAAATTCAGGTTTGTGCAATTATCATTCGGTCGTTTAATCAAATTTTAATCACTTACAAAATTGCGAGTAGATCACCTTTCCCACTGAGTAATGCTTAGCCTTATATTCCTTTTGGGCAAGTTGGCTGCATTCAAGTATTATGCGATTAATCATTTTATCTCTTTCACCACATACCATACATTTACTGTTCTGCTATTTTCGCTTTAATATAATAGGTTCTTTTGGCGTTGTTTTGTGCTGTAATGGTTATCTTCGCAGGATATGGACACGGCGACACGAGTTCAAATCCTGGACTTGACTGATTGCATTTCACATCGCACTAATACCCTTGGGAAAGGTATGAATCCAAATATTCTCCCTCCAGCTATGGGTAAATAGTAGGGCAGACTAGGTTCTTCAGCGTTAGTGAGGCAACTAGTCTAGGAGAAGGATAACTCTGAATTCAAACCTGTTAAACTCCGCTTAAAAATTGACCTTGTGTCATATCCTGCCCGAGCGGAGGGGTTGGGTAAATATGATTAAAAGAAATTTAGAGTCTCTCTTGATGCATCTTTCATAGCTATGTGAAGATCTTGTATACAATCTCGCATGTTTGTTGCTTGAAATATTCACACAGTCATTTTCTTCCCATTTCTGTTTCCTAGGTATTGTTGTTTTTCTGCTTATTCTTACGTTGCAAATTCTGTTAATCATATTTACCAACCCCTCCGCTCGGCCAGGATATGACACAAGGTCAATTTTTAAGCGGAGTTTAACAGGTTTGAATTCAGAGTTTTCCTTCTCCTAGACTAGTTGCCTCACCAAGGCTGAAGAACCTAGTCTGCCCTACTATTTACCCATAGCTGGAGAGAGAATATTTGGATTCATACCTTTCCCAAGGGTATTAGTCCTATGTGAAATGCAATCAATCTCGTCCAGGATTTGAACTCGTGTCGCCGTGTCCATTTCCTACGACGATAACCATTACATTACGGGCACCTCCAAATTCTGTTAATAGCTGCTGTAATTAGTCTTTCTTTGCTGTTTTTAATATAGTCCTTGAGTTCTTGTATTAAAGCCTCCTCGGGAATCTCAATGCTAAGTAGTCTTTGTGTCCTTCTTTTCTTGACTCATACAGTCTATGTTATCTTCCGGATGTAAGGCCTTGTGCATCATTATCAATTTTTTTATCAATGGGTTCATTTCTCCAAGTTTCTTTCACGTTCATTTAAAGAATGGTCCAGAGTATCTTACAAGGGGGACTGCCCCGGTATTTATTCCTCTGAGATTTCTGCAGTAGGACTTGGTTTCGAGAAATTCTCTCGTTCTTCTGAGGTACTGTTTTCTTATTTTTTTTCTTTCACCGTGTCTTCTTCGAATATTCCCAAGTACTTGTAATTTTCCTTCTTTCTAAGCATTCAGATGCTTTTCTAATTCCTTATTATTCCACTACTTGTGAGTTCTTCATACCAGCGTTAGGTGGCGCCATTTTTCTGGAGTCAGAGTGACGGCAAATCCTTCAGGTCTCCAGGACTCTTCTCTGTATTATAGCCGATCTTATCAATACTGTATAATCTTGGATGATCTTGATCCTTCCTCCAATTTCCAACTATTTTAGTCCTATTTCTAATCCTTTTGGAATTGTTGAAAGTGCCCCAAACAAAACTGGCATCATCTTCGCCTTCATGTTCCGCAGCTTTCTTAGTTTTCTTGCGAAGTTTAAGTTAAAGCATTTTTTCGCTTTCATTTATTTTCACTCTGTGGTCCGCTGGGAGGTAAAATCCATTAGACGTCAAATTCTCTTATCTTTTTGAATTATTATAAAGTTTGGTCTTCTGGCCGGGATCAGGTGATCTATTTGTATTTTAAATCCCAGAGAAATCCATGCATGTTGTTCTGTAGCACTGATTCTGATTTGTGCATATACCATTTAGTATTATGGTCAAATTTCACTTTTTTATTTAATTCGAAGTGGATTACTTTCCAGTCGTTCATTTCTAGTCGTATCTAGTCGCATTCTCCTTTTGAGCTTGTTTGCTACGACCGTTTGGTGCCACCACAGCCATTCGCTTCACTCGCCGAAGGCTCTGCTTTCTATCCACAGCCGTTTCCGCTTGACTGGTTGCGTCTCCGAACAGCACGGTCGATCTGCTTATCTGTCCATGTTGTGTTTTTTGATCCGGACTGCAAATCGACCGCTAATCAGAATCACCAATGGAAGAATGGGGGGGATGAGGTCACACGATTAAGAAAGGAAAATAGTCGAAAGCGTAACAAAAAACAGGACGTGGATTTGTAACAAAACAATAATTATAAAAGTCTCTGAAATTGTATATGCATTTACCCTTTCCGGCGGTTAATTAGTCATGTGACACGTACGTCTTGCCCACGATTTAACAATTAGTCAATTTCTCAGTATTCAGAGTCATACACAAGGCCTCGCATCATATGATGTTAGTTTTTCTCTGCTTCTCTGCATTCGGTAGTCTGGTACAAATTCATTACTCAGCATAACGTGGGTTTCTCTTAGCTGCTTTCAGGCAGTTTGATCAATGAGTTAATTTCTCGATTCATATGTAATTTCTGGTTCATGCAAAGGTAGTGGTTTGGGTGCAATTAATAAGATCAGTTCTCTCCTAATTTGCATTTCACTAATTAATTTCATTCCTTCGATCCGACTCCACATTAAGTATTCTGTTTCATCTTACCTGCACCCAAAGGGGCAGGTATTTCCTCATACTACCTCAATATTTCACACTGTTACCATTCCTCATAGACGTTGGTTAATTCTGTCGCATGATAGGGACGTCAGAATACGTTATCTCAAAACGACCCCAAAATGCTTTCCTCACGGGCTTCGAATTTGGGAAAAAATGTATTGATAAAAATATAATTTCTCAGCTTGTGAATCGTAATTGGCACACCTTTTCACCATCCCTGTTAGACACTTGACTCGTCTGTTAGCCCAGAGATGGCTGAATTGTGCTTTTCAACTCTACTTTTTTCTAAACAAAATTCGTCTCGTCAACCCCAGGGTTAAGTTAAAATAATCCATTTATATTTCCTGGTTTTCCTAAACCAAAAATAATGATATATGTTCTACTTATTCCGCACTTTTAGTTAATTATTCTTCTAAAAATCCATTTAAGTCTATTTTTCAGTTTTTGTAATGTAATCATTCTTTTAAAATCTATTTCAACTTATTCCTCACTTTTCTGGTTTATAAATTTATTCGGCCTAGGCCCCCCCTTTCTGTGTTACATTTTATGTGATTAATCGTTTTGTTTTTGTCACAACATTTACACTTGCAATTCTATTGTGCATTATCAATTTTCGCTTTAATGTCATTAGTCCTTATGGTGTTGTTTTGTGCTGCGGTTAGAAGAGATTCATTTTCTTTCTTAAGGTTTCCCTTTCGTGGTTATGTATCATTATTATTCAGTTTTCAGCTTTCGGCTTCTTACAATCATTCACTACATCTGAGTATAATGATTATATTTATTTTAATTATTCTTTTATTTTTGTTGTCACTTACGGCTGTTTTTTTTCGTTCCCACTCAGTGTACTCTCCGAAGGAAAAGAGCAATTACACGATTTGCATTTTTTTTTTGTATTTCTTTTAGGCTGGGACTACTATGTATCTTATTTCTGTTTTTATCGGCCCCTTTCTTGATCATTTGAGGTCTCTCACTATTATGGCACTGTTGAAGTTCTAAGGTGTCAGACTTTTTCAATTTTTATTTCCAGTTCTACGTACTCAATTCTTTTATTATACTTTTTGACTGTGATGTTATTATCTGTTGGAATTGACCTACAACTTTTAAAGTTGTTCACCACAGTATATGATCTCTTGCTCCTTATTTTTCTATCAGTTTGGATTGCAATGTCCCCTAGAATAGTAGTTATTTTTGCTTCTTACTCGAATAGTACACTTTCTGTAATAACTAACGGGAAATTGTGATTCAAAAGAAATCTAATCTAAATATATTCTTAATATTTTGTCTGTCTATATTCATGATTCTCTTTTAGAATTCAAGTTCAGTTGTGTAATTTTGGATTTTGACTAGTCTTTCATAAAAAAGGGAACTCAAGGATATCAAACAAAGTTGTGCAATCAAATTCTATTAAAAGCTTTTGGAGAATCCGAAAGAAACTAGTTTATATAGACTTATGAGCGTAGAGGTTTCAAGGTGGCCAAGTGATAATTGGATTAACCATTGATTGTAGAAGATGGATAACGTTCAATTCGACCCGTGAGAAAGTGACCTTTATTTGTCTCTGCCTTCAACCAGCCGGGACTTGACTCAAGGTCAATGACCCGATCGTCGATTATAGTGGGGAGGAGAAGGTCGGGTATGAGCCGAGGCTTGAACCCTGCTGAGCTGTGCTAGTCATCGACCCACTTAGTGGAATGTGGACCTGATGAGCCTAGCTGGACATGGACCTAAATCCGTGTCCAGGCACGTATACCTGATTATTGCTTAAAGTAGACAACAAAGTCTAGTTCTATACTTGCTGGTCAATGACCACGCACACACGAGGGGCGTGCAAGTAAGCAAAATGCGATAAAAGTATGAACTCTCATTGAATCTGATCGAGGGTTTGTGGTGGGAACGATTCGTAGAGTGATTTGGTTTTTTTAATAACATATCAAAATTTGTGGATTATCTGATGCCAAAGCCATCTTTGAAAAATGAGAATAGTAGTACAATTTAACATATAGCGGGGGGGGGATAAGGAGGTTCATACCATTCATGAGCGTATTAGTCCGAAAGTAAACTTATGACTAGAGTTCGAACACGCTTACTATGATGTCAAAGTCTAACATGGTAGCCATTACGCAACGGTGATTCGCCCAAGATGACTGCAGATCAGCTACATGTTTATCATCACACTGTTGATGATAATTTGACCATTATCTAGACTAATCCCCTATCATAAGCTCAAAGAGTGGTGTGATAACAAGCTAGATAATCAGACCATAAGAAGTGAATTCACACTCTTGGCCTTGTGTCAGATTAAACGTAATAACAAAAAAAGGGAGTTACGTGGTGTGATCACCAACTAGGCTCGAAGGACATTACTACCTAGTTTAATTCTCACAAAGTGTCCTAAACTTCGGACCTGATCTTACAACTGGATTAACATAATATATTTTTGATAGTCACAAGATGATGTGCAAACTACCAGGGAAATTAAATTTAACAAAAAATTATTTTGCAAAAAAGAAAATGACTGTAGCATGACGCTATGTTACACAAATCTGCAGATAACTCCTACGCCTGAAAAAATAGAAAATACTCGTCTCGTTTTTGTACTTTTAAAAAATTATATTTAGCCGTAAATAAACTAATAAAAGATAAGATGCAAAACATGATTCCATAATTTTTACCTAAATTCTATATTTTTTCTGCATGGTTTGAAAAAGTTCAAGAATTAATTCAAATATATTCTTGTTTGTTTAAGAAATATTTTTGAAACCAAAATGTACAGGTATGTAAGAAAAATGTTTTGCGACTTTTTTGTTATTGATTCTTTTATTGCTAAATAAAAAAAAAACCCTAAGTGAACCCTCCCTGTATGTGGTAATCTCATTATTTTTGCCAGTAGCTTTAGATGTGATGTCATAAAATTGTATTAAGACTTAAGTTATATATATATATATATATATATATATATACAACTGAGAGCAGAAAACTTTATCGGCTGAAAAGATTATTTGGTTATGTCATAGCTGCAGTTGATGAAACTTTTCATCAAGGGAATCCAAACACTACAACACCGATGGTAGAAGTGTGTGAACCTCAAGGTTGACTATATTTGAAAATGACACTTGCGTATATAAGTTAGCGACCATAGTCGAGGGTGACCCGAAGACTCCCTTTTCGATAGCTACTACACCAAGGTGTAGGGGAGGGCGCTACTCCATTCCCAGGATTGCTCCACTTTACCCTTGAACCGTACCTTATAATGCTGAGTGTTAAGCAAGGTGGTATCAAGTACCATTTTTAAAGTCTTTGGTATGACTCGACCTGGGATTGAACCCAGGTCTCCCGGGCCATTGGCGAACACTCTAACCGCTGGGCCAATGTCGAACAGCTTATGGGTTTTCTTAATGAAAATATAATTCTAGAACAAGCCGCTATATAAACTATAAAACAAGATTAATTTAAAGACGACCTATCTTTGAGACTTAGAATACGTTGGCTGAATATCTGCACGTAAGGTTAGAGCCCTCCTCATCCCCCCAAAAAAAATTTTAGGATATCCAATACTACATCAGAGTGTGGTTCCATTTCTAGTGTTTGGGGGAGTGTTAAGTCACCGTTTTATTGCCATTACTCCCAGATCCACTCTGAACCGACGTAGTAATACCTGTAAGGGTTCCATCCATCAGGCAAATGGAACATTGTGAAAATTATACATATAATATTGGGATACGTGTAACTAAATAAATTTTTCCAAATAAATGATTGTTGTGTTTCGCAAAAAGTTGGAAAAAATAATAGTCGTCTAATTAATCAATTAATGAAATATCAATTGTAATACATTGTATATATTTACATACCGAGATATATCATAAAACTCTTACCTGAACCAGAGGGTTTCCACTGGAGTCGTGGCTAACTTGTTGGTAGTAAGCGAGTTCGAACTACCATCGCGCTATTAGATTTTATTTTAGACTAATACACTTGAGAAAAGTATGAACACCCTAATCACCTAACAATGGGTAATATAATGCCCGTATTCTCCTTCTACAAGAAAGGCTTTGGCATTAAATAACCCAGGAAGATTGATATGCCATTAATACAAAGAAACCAGAATCAGATAAATTCACTATTTATCATTGTATCTCAGGGGTTTTCGGATTGAACTTGATTGAAGTGACGACCCTAGGTCTTCATTTTTATCCCTCAGGATAAACTTGTAGGTCGAACAACCAAATCCACAAGATCTAGGCATGTAAACAAACTTTTCTACTTCCTACGTCATTTGCCGCAGGCCAGGCAGTAAATGTTTACAAGCCACTGGGGTCGGCTAAAAATAATCGTTGCTGTTGTTACGACATCGAAATAATAAACACTAGTTTTCTAGCAAACCTTTATTCAATAATGTAAGTAGGCGACACAAAACGATTGGAACTTCATTCAATGTATAGTTACTTTTATACTAAACGTAAATCCCTTCGTTCAAAGCCTAAGAGCTTTTACCTAAATTGGATGTTCTATGGTGAGTATACGAGAAGTATGCAACACAAAATCAATTTTTAAGTGGAGTACAGCTGTTTTCAATTAAATGTTTTCCTTTATCTAGACTAAATGATTTACCGAAGCTAAAGAACTCATTCTGCCATTCTATTCATTTTTGGAAATATATGAGGTTCTCGATATCATTAATAAAATGCGAGAATTTGATTTGAAAGGGATACAAAAGAATGATTGATCAGAATAAACGATACATTAGGAAGTTCTATGACTTTGATTAAAAACCTCTGTGTGCCCTGTTATATACGCACCAGGAAAAGGAAAATAGTCGGGTTCACGCCTTTCATAAGAGTATTCGCGCTATGTGAAATGCAAACAGCACCATCAAGTGGATAACATGCGTCACGTAACGGTTATCATCGTGAGAAAATGGACCCAAAGAACCGTGTTCAAGACAAGGACGAGACAGCTTGTGCTTTATTTTGCACCACTGCAATGTGGAAAGGCATGAATCCTTCAGTTCTTTTTGTAACAATACCTGTACTCTTTAGCCTAGTTAAGCCACCAGTCTAGAAGAAAGAACTTTGGATTAACAACCAGGAAGTGCGGAGCACAAAACTCAGGAGTCATGAATCAACAATGACTGTGGTGTAATGGTTAATAACTTCCACGCTCCAAAACATTATTTGTGAGTTCAATCCTTATAGAGTGCTGATTAAGTGAGACCTTGTCTAAGAAATTTTTAAGTAACTACTTTAATTTAAACTAACGTAAACTTTATGATCGATATCAGGTCACATTCTAAAGAATTCATATTATAAATTTGTAAATAAAAAAGGGGAAATACTGTATCAATGTTTATGTAGAATATATCAAATAAATCCTCTGCATACACACACACACACACAGAGAGAGAGAGAGAGAGAGAGAGAGAGAGAGAGAGATTAATAACAAGGATGCCATGGTTATGCATCCGGTGGTGAAGCTTTAGTTCTGGATTTTGAAAAGGTGTGCAAACACCTATTTCTCTCAGGATTTGAACTTTGGAAATTATATATATATATATATATATATATATATATATATATATATATATATATATATATATGTATATTCTCTTGAAAAAAAATAAGAAAATAAATGTTAATATATTTAACAGTATAATATAGCCACGTAAATAACCACACAGTGGAAAAAAAAAGAAAAAAACAAAGAAAGAAAGAAAAAATACCGCCGCAACGAAAAAACAATTTAACACCGTAGAAGTAAACAAAATCTACAATAAACCTAGACTACTCTTTCGAGAATATCATACTCAACATTGTATTAACACTATTCAAACTATTATCCACATATGCTTTATTACCTATATTGAGAAGTCTTTATTGAAAGATATTACAAACTTCACATATATAAGAAAGACTATAGTATAGAGTTTTATCTAAAATTTATTATGAGCACGAGCATTCCTACTAGCATCTCAAGTCACCGGGAACAGTATCAACTGATTTCTCATATATTCATCAACTCTATCGACAACAAAATCGAACTGACAGACCTTTAACTAAATATGTAACTACACCAATTTATGTAATTGGTTTACTTATTATGGAACTATTACATATTTATTTTGTTTTATAAGTTTTGATTCTGTTTAGTTTGGTAATAATACTTTATAATATTCGTTTTGCCTTCATAATGTTCGGTTTGAAATCCTGGGATTTTCAGTTTAAAATGATAACATTTTATTGAAAAAAATGTTGGTGACTTCTAATTCATAGGTAATAAAAATAATAATCTGAAGGAAAGTGAAAAGAAGGATAAGTACCTCAACTTTGTAAGAGAATTAAAAAAGCTGTGGAACATGAAATTGACGATTGTGTCCATTGTGATTGGTGCATTAGGCACAATAACTAAAGGATTATTAAAAGGCCTGGAGGACTTGAAAGTTGGCGGACGGGTAGAGACTATCCAAACGACAGCATTGCTAAGAACGACAAGAATCCTGAGACGAGTCTTGGAGACTTGAGGAGACTTGCTGTCACTCAAACTCCAGTGAAAAACCATCAGCTAACACTGATGTGAAAAACTTTAAAGGAGTAAATAATGATAATAATAATATTAATCAAAATAGAATCTCTCCTTATAGCAGCACAAGACAACGCCATAAGAACCAATCATATCAAAAGCGAGAATAGATGACGCAACAAAATAGCAAATGTAGGCTATGCGGTGAAAGAGATGAAACCATCAATCACATAATAAGTGAATGCAGCAAATAAGCACAGAAGGAGTATAGGATTATTTAAATTTGACCATCCTAACAAATGGTATATGCACAACCTAGCATATGTCCTAAAAAATGACACACATAAACTCATATGAGACTTTGACATACAGACGGATCACCTAATCTCGACCAGAAGACTAGACCTAATAACAATAAAAAAAACAAAAAAAAAATGGAGAACTTGCAAAATTGTCGACTTCGCTGTCCTGGCTGACCACAGAATGAAACTGAAAGAATGTGAAAGGAAGGGTGAGTACCTCGACCTTGCTAGGGAAATGAAAAAAGTATGGAACATGAAGGTAACGATTATACTAATTGTGATTGGTGCTTTCGGTACAGTAACTAAAGGATTATTAAAGGGAATGGAGGACTTGAAAGTTGGCGGACGAGTGGAAATCATCTAAACTACAGTATTATTGAGAACAGCCAGAATACTGAGAAGAGTCCTGGAAACTTGAGGAGACTGGCTGTCACTCAAACTCCAGTGAAAGACCATCAACAAACGCCGACGTGAAAAAACTAAAGAGTCAATAATAATAATAATAATGATAATATATAAAGAGAATTTTTCACATCAGTGTTATCTGATGGTTTTTCACTGGAGTTTGAGTGACAGCAAGTCTCCTCAAGTCTCCAAGACTCATCTCAGGATTCCGGCCATTCTTAGCAATGGGGTCGTTTGGATAGTCTCTACCCCTCCGCCAACTTCCAAGTCCTCCAGGCCTTTTAATAATCCTTTAGTTATTGTGCCAAAAGTACCAATCACAATTGGTACAATCGTCAATTTCATGTTTCACAGCTTTTTCAATTCTCTAGCAAGGTCGAGTTACTTATCCTTCTTTTCACATTCCTTCGGATTTATAAATATATATATATATGCTACTTAAAATGGCCAGAAATTACCTACCTATATTTATGTTTCCCCTCTCGGATCATCAGAATAAGTCTGACTCAGAATTATCCCAATGATTCACTAGGTCAAAACTAGGAAGGTAATTTCTGGCGCTTTTAGATAGTTTAGTTTTGCTTGACTTAGTGTATTGAGCATTTTTATATATTAGCTTAGAAAATTCTGTCAGTATTTTTTCTTTTGGTCTGACATTTCGATACTGGATGATTATTTTTAAGCATTACTCATGTTTCAATATTTTCTTTTTTTGATTGAATTTTTTTTCCCGGATATCATTTTGGTGTAATATCTTTTTATTTATAAATTGCATAATCTGTTTGTTTTTATGACGCCACCAGAATTATAGAAATAGGTACAAAAATAAAATAATATATATATATATATATATGTATATATATATATATTAGGAAAAATGTTGGATTTTCGTAATCTAGCAAGAAGAGAAAAATAAGTGGAAAAATGGATAAATCAGACACTGACAACGGATTTAGCAATAAGTCTTTTTTTTTCAAATAAAGATAAAATATCATTGCTAAATCCGTTGTCCGTCTGGTTTATCCATTTTTCTACTTATTTTTCTCAGTTATATATATATATATATATATATATATATATATATATATATATATATATCCCAATTGCCTAGAGCAGTAGAATACGCCGATTGCATCTCTATGGTGGAAACTTTAGACTATAGTCTTTGAGAATTCTCCATCCACTAAAGAAGATATATTAACGGCTACTCGGGAAAGTTAAAACCACTTTAATAAAGAATAATTCTTTAAGTTAGGGAAATCTATGGCTGTCATAAATCTCAAGAAAAAGCAAGTATTGATTCTAATTTTTTTTGTTCATAAATTCTATCGTTTTTCTTAATTATTGAGTTATTCTATTTTTTTTCTCTACATGGCTTTGTAAAAATTACACCATGAATTTAGATAACTGTATATGTATTTAAGTTGTAAATATATTTGAATAATTAGTGCGTGTGTGCGTGTGTGTGTGTGTGTTCGAAATTCTTTAAACTTATCAGTAAATATTATTTTTATATACTTTTTTCTCTGACTTATCCAAATGTCACCTAATACCCAATGAAATGCGGATCTCATTACATTGATAAAATATTTTGCAATAGATTTCTGGTAGGTTATCAATCAACTGACCCTAATATCCTCTGCTGGTTTAGACATCTTGCCGAAACAATGGCCTAACTAAGCTTTTTCAGTTCCTGGTCAACGCAATTGCAGTCACCTTTCTCGTGTCTATATCTTCACGCGGTAGAAAGTTGATAAAGCCACTGAAACAATCTGGTCTCAGGATCTTTTTAAAGAAATCAAGTTGATATCATCATCATCATCATCATGTCGTGCTGGTAGCACGGATATCCCTGACCCTCTCTCGCCACTTTTCCCTATCGTTCATCGCATCAGGCAGGTCTTCTGGACAATCTCTTCCATTAATTCATGTGTACGTGTTGGCTTAGAGATTATGAATACTTATCTATTATTTACATATTTGTATAAAATATAGCGTCTCAAAACTTGTATGGTTTCTTTGTTTTAATGGCATATCAACTCTTTGTAGGTTATTTAATGCCGAAGCCATTCTCTTAGAAGAACAGTAGTGGTACTATTTAACCCATAGCTGGGAGGATAAGGGGGTTCATACCTTTCCCAAGGGTATTTGCCTGAAAGTGAACGTAATAGCGCGACTGGTGTACGAACTAGCGTACTACGATTCCGCAGTCCAGCGCTTTAACCATTACACCACGAGGACACTCCCAAAACTTGTAAAATAGGGATATACCCTAAAAGTGTTACTGAGTTGATTCCCACTGAATGCTCCACATTTTGAAAACGATGGATTTTCTTAACAAATTGAAGCTACGATTTTGGAAGGGGAAAAAAGTAAACCACATCCATACTGAATGAATACCACATGAGCCCCAAGACAGTTCTACCCAGTACAGTCTGATACACACACACACATTCAAACGCACACACATGCATACACACACACACATACACACACACACACACACACACACATATATATATATATATATATGTGTGTGTGTGTGTGAGAGAGAGGGTGTGTGTGTTTGTGTGTGTGTGTGCGTGTACATGAGTGTGTGTGATATCGCCTCCAAATGTCAGATAATGATTGTAAGTTTCAAGCATTTGTAAAAAAAATACAATCTTCAGATTTTTTGACCACATGTCGTTATGTCGTTATATCTTTTTAATGAGTAATTAAACCGTACTTCGTCCATCCAAATGAAGTTCATATATGGATTAAAAGAAATGAATGTTCAAACAAATAGTCGATTATTAATTGGAACTTTTAAAAGTGAAATGAACTAATCGTTTTGGAAACGTTTTCTTTTCCATCAGAAAAGTCCTCAAATGCTGGTCAGCGGAGCAAGTTAAAATCTAGAATAAATGTTTTTTCACTTGACTCTAAGTTTCATGTACTAGTTAAAAGTACAATTGTCTTTTATTGGAAATAATAACATTTATTTCCGTCGTTAATAGTATTATATGACGGGGTGATTTATGTAGAGGAGATTCTTGAAATTTAGATATTAATTCAAAATTTTTTGAGGTTAATCAAAGGCACGTGGTGGTTGCCGAAATGTTTATTTTTATTTTTCATTTTAATTTTTTAATTCTTTTTTAAGGAGGAAGACCACACTAACTGAGGGAATTAACATATGTGTAAGAACTAAACGAAAACTATATGAAGATAAAAATTTTGTTTACAAGCTTACATTATTCAAAAAATTCCACCTGCTATGAAAAATCTAGCATATGTTCAAATTAGGATGGGTTAATTTATAGAAACACCCTTTTTCTGGTTTCTTAATTTTTAAAAATATTTATTGTTCTAACCCCCTTTAATTTCGCCTGAGAATTCAAAATTTATATAGGTTTTTCTTTTTTTCTATCTTTTTCATATACATATAGACTGTAATCCATATTTGATGTTTTTCAACCTCAAGTTAAACATGTATAGTCATCTGATGACACGGAGAGTATAATTATATTCTCTGGCGAAATGAATTTATATTGACAATCTAACCAGGTTTGAGTTTCCCTCTAATTGCACTGTATACATTCTGTATGTGAGTTATATAATGTAAAACTGGATATAAAAAATATATACAGGGTGGAACTATAAAATTGTCGCCCTAGAAAAGACGACCTGATTCCATTTCCGTTTTATGGAAACCGGTTTTCTTTTTTTGTTGCAGACTATCTACTAGTTGGCCAGTTGTGTACAAATCCCAAGAGCGATAGGAGCCTTCTATCATGTCTGAAATTGACCCAACGTTCAACGAGCGAGATCGGAGATGCGCCGCTGTAAAACTCATGCTCTCTACCGATGCAAGTTATGACAACAGGACCGTTGCCAGCAACCTCAAAATGCAAATCTGGATTGCCACGAATAACAGGGACGTGCCCAGGGTGACGAAAACAAACTTTCCGGCTACGGTTATGGTCTTTGGTGTTGTTTCAAGTGAGGGCCACATCATGCCTCCTCACATCTTCGAAGTCGGCTTGAAAGTCAACACCAAGTGTACCTGGATATGCTATCTTTGGACGCTGACTCGACACACACACACACACACAAACACACACACACACACACACACACACACACACACACATATATATATATATATATATATATATATATATATATATATATCCGACAAAATTCATAAGATGAGTCTGGGATCAGGTATGCTTTTAGGAACAAACAATTATCAATTGATTTAATACATGCCTGTGATGTCAATTACAATAAAATCATTTCATGCGTAACATTTTTATTTCAACTCTGAAAACCAAGCGCTTAAGATGAGATTGTCTGTTAGTTTAGATATCAGTAAGCATCATCATCATGTCGGGCTGATGGTACGGATTTCTCTGACTCTCTCTCTCTCTCTCCCCATTCATCTCTATCATTCATCGCTTTCGGCAGGTCTTCCAGAATACATCCGATTTCCAAACAGAGCTGTTTTAGGTAAGTTCTTGTTGGTCTGCAAACACTGCCACGTCCATGTGAAGAGGTCCATAGGAATACGTCACTTATGATTTCATCCTTTGTTCTTCAGCAGAGTCCTGCAAGACTTGTTCGTCTTATTTGGGTTGTTTAGAGGGAGGAGTAAATAATTCTAGCTTATGGTCTCCCCAAAGAAACTGTTGTAGGCATAATGATGTCCTATAATCACATGAAAGTCAAATTTTGCTCATCAGATGAAGACCCAGACATCTTTAACATTGTTGCTGGAGGTCAGCAACGGTTTACATTAGCACCATATGAATAAGCAATACCTCGTGTATATATATATATATGTGTGTGTGTGTGTGTGTGTGTGTGTGTGTAATACTATCATTTTCCTTATCTTCTTATATAGAAAACTGTTACTCAGCAAAAGCAGAACGCCATGCCGAGATTTTTATAAAGTTTTAAGTCACAAAAAAATTAGATAAAGATATTAGTGCGATCTTGCATCTGATTGAAAAAAATGTACATTCGTTGACAAAACCCAAAAACAAAACCCCAAAAAGCAAAAAAAAGTAAAAAATAAAGACTATTTGATGACATTTAAAGTCTTTGTCTAATTTTGTATCCCGAATACAACACTAAACTGTATCCAGTAATTCCAGTACTCTCTTGTATATTCTGACCGGAATGAGAGGAGCCGTTAGGGTCCAGTTGATAAAATAGATCTGTTTAGTTTGGTTTGATTTTATGACATATCGACGTTTGTAGGTTATTTAATGCCGTATTTTTTATACATATATATTAAATCTAATACGAATAATTCTACGTATTATTAATCATTTTTGGCACACAGTTTAATACTTTCAAGTATTGTTATGCATCACTAACTATTCAATTAAACATCATTCATTTGTTTACACAGTTCTATTTCAGCCTAAATAAAAGTTTTAATTGACCCACAGATAGGGCCCTATCAGGTGTTATCACTTCGGGTCAGAGTGGACCTGGGAGCAATGGTAATGAAGAGGTACTCCGCATTTCCCAAAGCTCCAGCATTACTGGAACCTCACCATCAGGTTGTTTTGTGTCATATTCAGAACACTCGTTGGTGGTGGTGGTGGTGGGGTATTTGCTCTCTGCAGATTCTTTCTTTCTTTCTTTCTTTCTTTAATGACATGTCAACCTTTGTAGGTTATCTAATGCCAAAGCCATTGTTCTAGAAGAACAGTAGTGGAACTATTTAACCCATAGCTGGGAGGATAAGTGGGTTCATACCTTTCCCAAGTGTAATTGCCCGAAAGTGAACGTAATAGCGCGGCTGGAGTACGAACTCGCTTACTACGATTCCGCAGTCCATCGCTTTAACCATTACACCACGAGAATACTCCCCTCTCTGCAGAGATGCAGTTGATATATTCTACAGTCCCAAGATCTGTTTGAGAAAATGTCTAAAATAATCTTGAACTGCATTAATATAAAAAACTTCTATATTGCGACTAAGCATAAAGCGTTTACTAGTCTAAACAGATTGGAACTATATCACTACATTGGCTCTTAAAGCAGTGATATTGCGATTGAGTATGAAGTGTTTATCCGATTAAAATGAATGTGATACATTATTACACCGTATGTAATTGAAGACTAATTGTTATACTTACTTCGGCATAAAGTAATCCAACAAGAGTTGGCTGTAAAGCCAACCAATTAACCAACGGAACTCAATCAACTTTCATAAATACGTGGTGCTTTCAATAAGTTTCCAGACTTCTAGTCGTAGACTCATGAAAATTCACTATGTCATTGCTATACATCTAATGAGATGACTGACCAATTTTTATGATTTCACGTTCAAACGAACAGCTACAGCAGCAATTGGAACACACCCTACTAAAGCCTGATTGTCACTGCTGCTGAATTTCCTAAATACAATCTGGACATGAGGACACTTTAGAAGAACGATATACAATAAAATTCTGTTTTAAACTTTGAAAAATGCCACAGAAACGTATGGAATGCTCCAGACTGCTTTTGGGTCATCTTGCATGAATCGAGCATCAGTTTTTGAGTTGTATAAGAGATACAAGGAAGGCAGAGAGTCTGTGAGGGATGATGAGAGGTGTGGTAGGAGTAAGGAAGTCAATAGAGTTGATTTGCCAAAGGGTTAGGGTTAGGGCTACTATGTTGATGTTTTAAGGGAGTTCAGCAAGACATTCTTTAGGAAGAGGCCAACACTCTTCAAATCGTGTCAGTGACATTTCCACGAGGACAATGCACCAGTCCACAACTCCATCCTTGTCACAGACTATTTGACCAAGATGGGCATCAAGACAGTTCCTCGCCCCCCCATAGTCCAGACCTTGCTCCCTGTGATATTTGGTTATTCCCTAAGCTCAGAGGCTGTCGTTATGAGATAATTGGGGAGATGAAAGAGGCTATGACGAAGGTCATTGACACGCTCACACAAAAGGACTTCCATGGGGCCTTGAAGAAGTTGTTGGAACGGTCCAACAGGTGCATTGCAGCCGGAGGAGATTACTTCGAAGGGGACTAGAGTTTCATGTGTGTTTATCAATAAAAGTGCCCATGCGAAAAAAGTCTGGAAACTTATTTAATGATTCTCGTATGTAGCAGCTATTTATTTTTTAGCGAATTTTAAAAATCGAGTATGTAGTATTGATAATTATCTACTTGATTTGTATACGTCTTTTGTTATACATGTAAATAGGAAATTCAAAAAATCCTATATAATTTTAAGAAATACTTTATATATCACATAGGAAGAAAAAGTTTTATGTCATGTCTTTGGTATGACGTTGAATTGCATCCTATGGTCAGATTCAACTTGCAGAGCTTTGAGTAAAGTTGAGTACCCCTTCATTGCCATTATTCTGACTAGGAGTGCTAGCTCCTGTTAGGGTCCAATCTCTGAATCAAATAAATCTCTTTGAAAATTATTCGTATCTGACAGGGATGTTTAAAACCATATAAGTGTGTGGAAACAATTTTTTTTTATTAAATAGTGATAGTTACTTGAAACCATATAATTGTGTATAAATTATAAGTCTGATACACACATTAAACCATACAAATAATTAGTATTACATAAAACTAATTGATCTGTGTGAAAACCAATGATCAAAAACAAATAAAAATTTAAGAAAATGCAATGAAACATTGAAAATTAAGTTATTACAAAGATTTACATGACGTGGTGGCTAACGTGATTAACTGTGACATCGTTGCAAACGGGTTCGAAGTCCAGTCGCATTAATAGGTTCAATTTCAGACTTATACTCTAGGGAGAGATATGAACCTCCTTATCCTCCCTACCCAGCTATGGGTTAACAAGAAAACATTAATGTTCTGTTATAGAGAAAACTTTGATATTAAATAATCTACCAAGATTTATATGCCATTAAATAAAGAAAAAAACAAGCAGAACCATTCATGAAGGTAATGAATTTTGGCTTTAAATAACTCTAAAGGAGTTGAAATTCCGTTAAATAAACCTAAGGAAACTTTTATATCAGAGACGAGAAGTATATTAATTTCACAAAAATTTTTTATAATTCTTTAAATGTTTGAATTGCTTTTCAGCAGAGAGTTTGAATATTTTGACAAATGTGTGATCGATGCTATAAAGGGAGAAAAATTCTATGTTAACTGTTGGTGAGTATTATTACTCTTAAGTGTGTAAAACTTTAAAATTAGTTTTTATCTTAACTTAGATTACCACTGTTTTTGAGTTTCAGGTTTTTCTTTATTTTAAATGATTGTTAAATACCAACACACAACAACAACTTTATCTGAAGTCTTTTTTCCCCCTTAAATCCCATTTGTTGATGATAATCAAAACTAATTTCAAAATAGATTAAAATAGCCCTTCCCCACACAACAAATGTCCATATGGTATAAATAGGTACGCAATACACCAATTCTTCTGTTTGCCAGAAGGAGGAAAAAAATCGACGAAATAGAAGGTAGTCTCCAAGTCAGGAGACATGAAAGTGGGTGCTTTTATTTATTTCAGTGCCATATGGTCTCTCTTTGAATACCGTTGATTAAGCCCAGATGTGACTACTTAAAACAGACGAATACAATACAGCACTTTGTTGAAGTTTCCTGTGCAATATTTTCTTTTTCTTTTTTTGTAAATTAGATAATGCACCCATTTAATTTTATTATATCAAATATGATGAATAAATAAGGCACATTTAAAGAGAAGTAAAAATAAATAAAATCATTACTACTCAAATCTGAAGGCGTCAGTGTAATTACAAAAATGAACAGATTAAATTAAATGCACAATATAGATGCGGATACATCCTCTCGCTCACTCGCCCCCCCCCCTCTCTCTCTCTCTCACACACACACACTTATTCATATATATATATATATATATATATATATATATATATATATATATGTGCGTGTTTGTGTGCGTGACAGTTGATGAAAAACTAATACCTGCTCTTCTCTTATTGCAACAAAAAAACAAAAAAAACACATAAAGCATTTCAAAATAAATATAAAAATCTCATCATTTAAATTTAGTCTCATTTCTCTATCAAACGTCGGATTCTATGTATGTATTTACCCAACCCCTCCGTCACACGCTGATTGTGGCACAACGTCAATTTTTAAGCGGACTGAAGCTGGTTTGAATTCAGATATTTCCTTTTCCTCGAGTGCTTGCCTAACCAAAGTTTCAGAACTCTGTTGCCCTACTATTTATCCATAGCTGGAAAGAGAATAGGTAGATTCAGGCTTTTTCCGAGATTATTTGTAGGAAGTGAAACGTAATCAGCCTTATGAGGTATTTGAACTCGGGTCACCAATTCCATTTCTGACGACAATAACCTCTACACTAAGCACGCCTTACGTATAGAATCACTTTGTAAAACATTATTGGTTACTTTCCAGGCCATAGGTATTTATTTGACTCCCCCGATACTAAAATGTGTCATAAGGTTGGCTTAACATTGAGACGGCAAGTTTTCTAAGCCATATGCCTGTTGCCTCTTTCGCCTTATCTTTATTTAAAAAAACTAAGTGTCTTTTATGTAACCCCCCTTCCCCGTAAAACTAAATTACTACTTTAGAGGATTCAGATTGAAAAAGCTAGGAGGCCATGTGTTATGAATGACATATGAAAATTTCACGGACAGCCAGTCGTGGGTCACGTAGGCTATATGAAAAGGAGAAGAGGCTTGTATCTAATGTCCCCATACATAACACATCTGGTGGGGGATTTTGCCGCCTTTGACTGCTCAGCCATGGCTCTTACTGATTTCCTGGAGTCGTATTTTGTGATACTCTTGACCCACAGAACAATCTCTACCATCCTTACAATATGTGACGCTTTTGAAGGTTTTTCTTGTTTCTGACGAAGGACTTGATCATTTCAAGAAGCTAGCTGTCTAATTTTGTCGTGTGTTTTTCTTTTCTGTGTCAGTTTTAAAAACCGTCAGGTAAATACCCACTCTATATCTGAAAGAGAAATTATTGAAACATCACTGTTATCATGGACAACTGTTAAAACCCCAACGAGTTCACGGATTATCTAATATACAAAAGTCGGCTAAAAAGTTCACAAAGTGACGAAGATGTTTCCATGGAATCTGACCAAATGAGGTTTATTTTTCAATTTAGTCCCCCAAACATTTCTTCAATTGGTGTTTCAGTGTTTGGATCATATTGGTAAAATAAAAATTAAGAGCAGATAGAATGTCATTATATGCAATTTCCAAATCATCAACCGATCTGTATTTTATCACCTGTAAATAAGTATATCCATGACAGTGTTTTTTTTTTAAATTCTGAAGTTGATCTTTTTTATAACTTGTTTTTTTTTTTTTTTTTTTTAAAGCGGTGAATAACATTTTGGCTTAATAAAAACATAAGGGATCAAAACGATGTGAATTTACTAGCTTACATTTATAAATAAGAAAAGAACAAAGGCCAGTAGACTAGTTGTCAGATACCACTCACTGAGCTTAATGCCAGATTGGTATAATGGCCACAAGTAATGTTCTGATCACATGCAACCTGTTTAAAACTCAGTTCATTTAAATAAACGAATGTACTTGCTCCGACCAAAAATAAACGGATCTTTTCAGCGTCTTTAACAACGTATATGATCATATTATCATATTATGGCGTAATGGTTAAAGAGCTAGACTACGGTCCCAAAGTAACCAAGTTTGAACTCCAAGCGTTCTATTGCGTTCACGTTTGGACTAATTCCCTTCGGTTAGCGTTAGATATTAATATTTAAAACCATTTAACTGTGCTAATAATGAGGTCTGGCTTTTTAAAAATGTTACCTACAAACTGTTCGTTTGCAAATCATATTCAATATATATATATATATATATGAACAGGATATGCATTAAATGACCTACAAGGGCTAATACGCCATAAAACCCAACCAACCGACTATTGAATAACAATGATGATAGTAAATAGATAAGTAGAAAAGCAAATAAAAAAGTTTTTTTTGCTTGATGATATTGTAGCCAAGCAGATATAAACCTAAGAATATTAGAATTATGGAGTCAAGAAATCCGTCAGAAGACAGTAGAAAACATATGTAGCTAAAGAAGCAGAACTTTTGTGTCTATAATTGTAATATATATATATATATATATGTATATATATATATATATATATATATATATATATATATATATGTGTGTGTGTGTGTGTGTGTGTGTGTGTGTTGCATTTAATACATAGAAAATCTCCAACAATATCAAAGTATATTAAGTATTTACCAAACTCCTCTGTCACGGACAGAATGGTTCACCAAGTAACTTTTTAACCGGAGTATAGCTGGTCTGAAGTCAGAGTATTCCTTCTCTAAGAGGTGTTACCTAACCAATGCTAAAGAACTTGGTCTGTCCCGTTATGTTCCGATGACTGGTTAGGGAGGGCGAGGAGATAGGAAGAACAAATGGATCCATATCGTTCAAAGGGCATTATATTGAAGTGAAACACTGACTGCTTCGTACGGGATTTGAAATCGAATAGATTAGTTTAGCGGTTATCACTTTGCACTAAATACATATAAAATCAAACGTAAGATCTGTATGTTTCTGAAGAAATAAAAAATATATTAAAACAATTCTGTCATTTTTACGAAACGTTTCTTTAAAAAGAGTGTTTTATTTTGGTTTATTTGTTTGACGGCATATCAAATCATTTGAAATTTGAGAGAAATTTATATGGTTTTAAGTAACATTCATATTGTGGACCAGTAAAAGGTCCGGAAGAAAAGCACGAACTCGGGATTACATGAAACAAGTCTATGGAACGAAAGTATAAATACAGCATAGGTAAAAGAGTGTTGAACGTCAGTCTGACTGCTAAAGTGTTAGACTTGAGTTAACTTCAACACTGAGACGAATATTGTTGCGCTCTGGTTAATGAACGCAGGTAGTAGAAATAAAAAGACAAACCACGATATCTGAGGAAAATAGTTATATTTACAGGAAAGAGTACTTACAAGAGAGAGACTGTTAGTTGTAAGAACATAGTATTAGTGATAGAGTAAGGATATACTTCAACAATAGGAACGGCTCTTCAGACTCGTAGACTGATCTGGACAGGACCTCTTGGTATTAGAGCTACTGCCATATATGGTAGATGGCCTAGCTCATTACGCTGAAAAGGTAGGTGATACCCAACAAATATTCTCCCGTTATTCATAGTAATAAGAAGAGTTCATTATAGTCCGTAAGGTAGGTATCATAACATTTTATTATTTGTTAATTTCCAGTTACAACTTTTTTATTGGGTAGCCGTAGATTATGGTTGTAATCTTGTTCTTATTAAGAGGGTGCTCTATTCTCTTTGCAAAGATGAAGAAGAAATGTGAAGTCCAGATTTTTCTTGTGCGCACATAACATTATTCATTTCAGATAGAAAATTATGTCATAGCCCTTCGACTAAATGACCAACTTATTCAATAACTTTTCTATATACATCACTCTAGTCAAGGGATATTCTATCGGTATTTTTACAGCTACTAAACGGTTATAACTTAATTCGAACGTTAAACTCTAATAATATATTTTACCAACCAATCATATATATATATATATATATATATAATTGCGGAAGGATTTTTTTATATTATCATTGTTCGTTTTATATATCTTACCTTTCGGTTTAGTGAGGCTCAGAACCTTTCGGCTTAGTGCATGGGTTAGTTAGGTGCACACATTGAGTGCAGGTATTCACGCGTGCGTGGGGTGGATGTGACAATCACAGATGTCTCAGTAAAAACCCCAGATAGGGAATGAGAACGGGGACGTGATGACTTCATGCCCGGAAGCGATGAACTAAGGATTTTGGAATTTGAAAAAAAAAGTGAGTTGAGATTCGACGCTAGAGGAATGTAGACGATTTTCGGAGCTCGCCGAGGCCAGACCAGTAGTTTGCGGCGGGGTGCCGCACGTGGTGGGGTCAGATGTAAAAATCAGGAGAGAAAGATATTGCGTCTCTCTCTCCTCATGTCAAAAAACCTTTAACTCAGAAAGGTAAATAAAAGTTTCGTACCTGAACCAAGAAAGTCGTCAAGTGTTTCGAGTGTTTTTTTATGAACATTATGAACGTTTTATGCATATGTGCATTTCATGGATATGCTACATATATATATATATATATATATAGAGAGAGAGAGAGAGAGAGAAATAGAGAGAAATATTTGTTTGAGCATTTTTTCAGGAATTGATAGTTGCTTTATGATTTGTTCTCTCGTTGCCAAGTAAGATGTCGCAAATATGGGTCAAGGTTCCGCAAAAACTGTCCAAAGATTAATTTTTGCATATCGTCAGTGAACTTTCGACAATCGATGTTCATTGTCAAGAACAAGGAATGTTTTAAATGGAAATGTTCATCACGTGACTTGAGTTGTAATGTGTGAAGGATTTTGACAGCGCTGTCTGATTGGCTATTTGCAGAACAGGAGGTTATAGGTTATCGTGCACCAATCAGATTACCTTTAACATCTTCACTTCCAATGGGGAAAGACATTTTGTTTAATGTTTGTTGTTTCATCTATATGAGGATAGCTTTTAATATTTATAGTCGAATTCTATTGCAGTTAGCGCTATATAATTTTGTGCTATTAATAAATGACTTTGATAAGTTTATGTTGATAGCGCTGTTCGTATAACAGTGCTAAGATTAATAAGCTTAAAATGCAATCTCCAATCAACATGAGGATTTTAAGCATCATTGGTTTTATATGAATAATTTCATGTGTTTTTATGTGCAAGATCCAGTGCTTTAAGCAAAAATGGAATTATCTGCATATGTATGTGTGTAGTTTGGCAGCAGTCATTCATTTAAGCATGTTTGATTAAATAATAAAGACACATTTAGTCTATACAATTTTTAAAGATCCTTTCAAGTTTCCTGATAAGTATTTTGGTTTCAGGTTGGAAGTGGTGGATGAATTTACCAAAATTGTCCCAAGCGCTTTTGAACATTTTGAACCTTTCCTTGGCCATCATCAGGAGGAGTTTGCATGTGTAAAGTGTATTTTGTAGAAGTTTTTGAAGAGATTTATGAGATTTTTAAGTTTTTTTTTATAACATTACAAAATTACGTAAATGCGAAGTTGGATAAAACTGAGATGTTGATGACATCGAACGAATTTAAAAACAGAAAGCTTTCAACGAAAATAGAATATTATTAAAAAAATAGAATATTAAAAAAAAAAAGAAAAAAAAAAAGACTAAAGGCATTTCAAAACATTGATACTTCAAACTTAATTCTATTTATTCTAGTTTTTTTAAGTGTCATAAATGATTCGACCTATATATATATATATATATATATAAGATTGGTTGATTGGTTGAAAAGAGATTTATAAATGTAAAAACATATAGTTAAGCCTCCACAACACGTCAAATAGAAATGGGCAACATCTAACAGATTTCATGATAGAAAATAGATTAGCATGCCTCAATACAAACTACCAAAAAAGAGAGGGCAAACTATGGACATACACGTACGCAAACAATACTAAAGTTCAGATAGACTACGTCCTTATAAACAAGAAATGGAAGAATAGTGCATTGAATTGCGAGGCATACTCCTCTTTTGAGGGTGTGTCCACCGATCACCGAATAGTCACAGCGAAAATACGGTTAAGCCTACGAAAAAACGACAAACGAACAGCGACCACCAAACACTATGACTGGGCCCTATTAAACAACAAAGATGTCAGAGATAAATACGTATTAGAATTAAGAAACAGATTCGAAACACTACAAGAAAAGACGGAAAAAAGTACACCAAACGACGAATACGAAAATTTCGTCAATGCACACCTTGAGGCAGCAGCAAAATACATTCCAACAAAAATCAAAACTAAAACGTGCACTAGTGAAAACAGCCTCCAAAAACTATCGAAAAAATCCAACAAACACAAATGCCTTAAAACTAAAAACGGCACAATATCAATTAGCAGGCATATATATAAAGGAACAGACAGAATACATTCAAAATCAGATAGATAAGATTAGAGACTCGGTGGATGATAGACAATCTAGAATTGCCTGGCAAACAATAAACGAAGTGAGCAGAAGAAAGAACACAGCCAAAGCAAAACTTAAAGCAGCAAACCAACAAGAAAGAATAAAACTGTGGAAACAGCATTTCGAAAACTTACTTGGAAACCCACCAAAAATAACACATGAACCAATCACCAGAATAATTAGTAAACAATTAGACATTAAACTTGGACCGTTCACACCAGAAGAACTCGACTCGGTTCTCAGAAAAATTAAAAATAGGAAAGCTGCAGGGCTGGACGAAATTACCCCGGAAGTATGGAAGACCAGACAATTCGACGACATGCTGCTCCGACACTGCAACGCAGTATACAATCAAAATCCGATAGATAGATGGACGAAGGGATGCATACTCCCCTTCCCTAAAAAGGGGGACCTCGGATTAGCCAAAAACTACCGAGGCATAACACTTACATCCATAGCTGCCAAAATCTACAATGCCCTACTACGAAACCGAATAGAACCCAAAATCGACAACATACTTAGAAAAAACCAAAATGGCTTCCGAAGAAATAGATCTACGACCTCACAAATATTAACCATCCGCAGAATCCTTGAAGGTGTACGGGCAAAGAACCTACAAGCGACATTAATATTTGTCGACTTTACCAAAGCTTTCGACTCCATTCACAGAGGAAAGATGGAACAAATCCTACTAGCGTACGGCATACCTAAAGAAACCGTAGCGGCAATAACGATTCTCTACAGAAACACTAAAGTAAAAGTACGATCACCAGATGGAGACACAGAATACTTCGACATTGTAGCAGGAGTACTACAAGGGGACACGCTGGCTCCGTATCTCTTTATCATTTGTCTAGACTACGTACTTAGAACATCGATTGACAAAATCAAAGAGAATGGCTTCGAACTGACGAAGAAAAGAAGCAGAAGATACCCCGCAACAACAATTACCGACGCCGACTACGCCGATGACATAGCGATACTGGCAAATACACCGGACCAAGCCGAAACACTTCTGCATAGTTTGGAACGAGCAGCAGCAAGCATAGGCCTCCATGTTAATGCACACAAAACGGAATATATGTGCTATAACCAAACGGGGGACATCTCCACTCTAAAAGGAACCCCTCTTAAACTAGTTGACAAATTCACGTACCTAGGAAGCAGCGTCGAATCAACCGAAAAGGACATCGAAACGAGGTTAACGAAAGCATGGACAGCTATCAATAGGCTATCGATTATATGGAAATCAGACCTAACCGATAAAATAAAACGCAGTTTCTTCCAGGCAGCGGTCACATCGATACTGCTATATGGATGCACTACATGGACGCTAACAAAACGGCTGGAGAAGAAACTAGATGGCAATTACACAAGAATGCTGCGTGCAATCCTGAACAAGTTCTGGCAGCAACACCCCACAAGACACCAACTGTACGGCCACCTGCCCCCTATCACGAAAACTATTCAAGTTAGGCGAACCAGACATGCAGGACATTGCTGGAGAAGCAGAGATAAACTCATAAGAGATGTACTCTTATGGATCCCCACACACGGCCGCACAAAAGTAGGACGACCAGCACGAACGTACATTCAGCAGCTATGTGAGGATACAGGTTGTTGTCCTGAGCACCTGCCTAGGGCGATGAACGATAGGGAGGAGTGGCGAGAGAGGGTCAGGGATATCCGTGCTGCCAGCACGATATGATGATGATGATGATGAAATTTGGCGACCTTAGTCAAGGGTGACCTGAAGGCTCCCTTTTCAATAGCTACTACACCGAGGGGTAGGAGAAGGCGCTACTCCATTTCCTGGATTGCTCCACTTTACCCTTACTTTATAATGCTGGAATCAAGTACCATTTTTTGAGTCTTTTGTATGACTGGGATTGAACCCCAGTCTCCCGGACTATTGGCAAACACTCTACTCATTAGGTCAAATACAGTATTATTATGTACAAAGAACACTGAACCGCTCATAGGGAAAAAGTTAACAATTACTAAGCACCGTTGACACTGTGTCTACGCTATCAAAACATATATATATATATATATATAAAGGTCGGTTGAAAAGTTGATTTGCGAACTAAGATCATGAAATTTGACCAAATGAGCTTTATTTTTTTCTATATAGTTCCACTCGCGGCACACACACTTCTTTGATTGGTGTTGCTGCGCTTGGATCTTATTCGTAAAAATGTTATCAACATTTGATATGATATCTTATGAACTTTTCAGCCAACCATCGTATATATTTATATATGTGTACTTGTGTTTGTCTGTGTGCATGTGCACTTGCTCGTATGTATTTGTGCCAGTGCATATAGAAGATTTTTGAAATTTATCATTTATGACACTTTTAAAAATCATCGGATTATGAACCAGAAAAACCTTTAAAATATTGGATAAACAATGCAAAATTACTGAACTACGGATATCTTATACTTGCGTATAGTTCCTTGAATATGCACATAGTTTTTTTTTCGGTGAGGGCTTGTGTATATACGTGAATATATAAATGAGTTTATGTGTGTGTGTGTGTGTGTGTGTGTGTGTGTGTGTGTGTGTGTGTGTGTGTGTGTGTGTCTCTCTTTACAAATAAGCGCCTTTCTATGTTTGCAAACATGTAATGGATGTGTACGTATGCCTATATTTGTGTGTTTATGTGTGCGGTGAGGATACGTGTACTTTTATACGTTGTGGTACTCTGACAGCGAAGACGTACTTATAACGGCTACTTCAAAAATTACTCAACCAAACGGATCAATGAGAGGCATATGTACGTTTTGAATGTCACACAGAGATGAATATCTGTTTCGCCTATAAATACTTACCCGAGCAAAGAATACGGACTCAACACAAATATATAACATTTTTTCTATTGTTTTTAATTCATGAAAAATAAACTAAACACAGATCTGTGACAAAACTTTTTTCCTTTTATAGTTATTCTCTTATCTATTCCCCTACTTCATGTTAAAAATCTTGATTATTAATGAAAATAAATTAATTTTATTGATTTAAGGTAAGTTTGACGGAGCTAGAAAGTCTAGAGATAAAATAAGATAGGTTTTGTCTCAGATTTGAGTTTTGCTTATTTTTCACGTTTTAAAAATGCATTCTTTGAGTTGTTAGCCCAAAACTTTTCAGCCCCTGATAGTATTACATTACCCCCAAAATTAGACTCATGAAAAAGTTGTTAACTATTTATTTCTCAGGGTGAGGCAATCGTTATTCTTATTAGAGTGGAAATCAAAGCCGATAAGACGAATTCCATATTCTTTTAGCATTCGATGATCCATTCCCACCAATGAATCTGCTATGGAATATTCAATAGCTTACAACCTAAGTAGGCGAAAGATTATCAGAAATAACCTTTAAAACTGCTTAGAGTTTTTTTTTCCTCTCTATAGCTGTACGTTAGTCAAACGCCAAATTAATATTCAATAGAGGTACTGTTGAGTAACGGTTGTGTTTTGTAGAAAATGGCCCCAGTGACTCAAATAAAAACCTGGACGAGGGTCATTTGCATTTCACATAGCTCTTATACACTTGAGAGAGGTAGAAATCTAACTTTTCTTCCTTCAGCCATTGGTAAATAGTAGGACAGACTTGCTCTTTAACCTTGGTGAAACCACTGGTGAAGAAAAAGCACTGAATTCAAAATCAGTTGTACTCAGTTGAAAAAAATGTCCATGTGCTGCATCCTGCAAGTGGGTAAATACAGACTAGTTTAATCATGCATTATAGTGAAAATACCAGATAAATATTGAGGAGAGGAAAGGGTCTCTGTAGCGTAGTGACTAACGTGATTGACTACTGCCCTCGAATTAAGTGTGTTCAAACTCCAATCGCGCTGTTAACTTCACTTTATGATTAATATCCTTGGGAAAGGCATGAACCTACTTATCCTCCCAGCTATGGGTTAAATAGTATCACTGCTATTCTTCTATAATGTTGCCTTCGGCATGGAATAACCCTCGAGGGTTGATATACAATTGACAGAATGAAATACTGAGTAAATAAGCTCAATTATGTTTTATTGGTCACCTATTTAAAAACTGAATATGTTCTGTTATCTTTCTAGTCTTAAGAGCGAAACAGCAATCAATGAAGCCTATGACAAATTTCTCGCTCTATACTAGGATATTTGATACGTAACTCTGTGTTGCATACGACACACGGTCAACTTATTAAAGGTTCCCAAGGGATTCAATTGCTTAAGCCATATGTTTTTTTTATTCAAAATCTTTGGAATATAATTAAAATTTACTTTTTTGCTATTTCTTTATTCGCATTTGTCTTTTTGTACTAGTTCACTGAGTCGGAGATATCTACCGTAAGGTACTCATTAATTTTTGATAAATGAAAGTTTCCACTTTCTGTCGATTAAGTGTATTCTAAAAACTGAACGTTTCATTCATTGTTAAGTTCTATCATGGCAAATACAACTTCAGTAATGATTCTTTTTTTGAACACTCTCATAACTACTTAGTATGTAATAAAACAACTTTTATTTTTATCCTATAAAAACAAGGGACAGGTCTTTCTTTCTAGCCTAATATTATTGCTTTCTCTTAAATACTATAATCTCCAAGACACGAAATGATCCTTCTAAAAGATTCGCTGCTGTGAGTCCATTGATAAAAAAAGACTGAAACAAGATCTTAACTTCGATTATACATATTTACCAACCCCTCCGCTCGGGCAGGATATGACACAAGGTCAATTTTTAAGCGGAGTTTAACAGGTTTAAATTCAGAGTTTGCCTTTTTATAGACTAGTTGCCTCACCAAGACTGAAGAAATCAGTCGGCTCTACTATTTACCCATAGTTGGAGGGAGAATAATAGGATTCATATCTTTCTCGAGGGTATTAGTGCTATGTGAAATGCAATCAGTCTCGTCTAGGATTTGAACTCGTGTCGCCGTGTCCATTTCCTACGACGATAACCATTACACCACGGGCACCTCCTTAACTTCGATTATATGAAAGAAAGGGGACTGCATTATGTAAAGTAAATGAAAGGATCCCAAAATGTGTTTAGAATGTGATTTTATATATTGGCTTCTCATTTTAATCCAATTACTTTTGTTCAATTTAATTCTAATCCTTTCAATCTGCCTCTTCGTCTTAATAAATAAGTGAAAGCGTGCTTTCTAGTGACATTTAAAGCATGGCTTCTGTCTCTTGTAAAGTTTGTAACGTAATTAAAACCTTCAGACCAATTTTAGTTGAGTCAAATTCAATAGATTAAAAAGAAGAGAAGCTGAGAAGAATGGAAAATCTACAAATTTCTAGAATGAAATTAATGGTGAATGATATCCATCTAAATCCTATTAAGTTTGTTTATTATATATATTTGATAGATACGTACGTGACGCAGACACGAAGTAACAATAATCAGAGGCAAAAAAATGGATGTACTGAACCTTTAACGTATTCCACCTCACAGATATGAAAAATCTTAATCGAACTCATGTTTCTAAAGTTCCATGTAATAAAAAAAAAGAACACTAAAAATCCACTGCACTGTTTCTTTTTCCACTGCAAGGAAGTACCGTTAGAAATATATTTAGCGGATTATAATAATAGGGTGAGTAAAAAAGTTTTACAATTTATGAAAACCGAGGATTTCGAAGTTTTCATTCAAGACACCAAGGTAAATCCAGCGAGTACTACTCAGAGAGTATCAGGAGAACTCTTCTGCAGCAAGACAACTCAATGCCTCGATCAATAGAGAATAAACCCCAAGAACTTAAAGGGATCGATTTGATTCCACATGCAGCATGAAAGTCCGGGCTTCCGTAGCTCGGATAATCACTTTTTCCAATCCGTGGCTCACTTCCTGGACTCGCCGTGTTTCAGTAACCAAGAGGAATTGGAAGATTCAGTAAAGAAGTTCTTTGCATCGAAGTACTAAAACTGCTCTCAGCATGGAATCAAAGAAATGACTGAAAGGTGGTTTCAGACAGTGAAAATCAATGGCCTTTTCTTTGAATGCTTGGCTGCTTTGGTTTAACTAGGAGAATAAAGCAAATAAGTTAGCGAAATATTGCAAAACTTTTGACTCACCTTGGTAAAATAGCAACACTGGTTGATAGTGTTATATCATTTTGACTTTTAAACAGTGTCGTGCGTACTTTAGAGGAAATATTGTGGTAACTAAACGATTACACTAAAAAATTAGTTGTAAATCATTCTTGGTCGATTTTTAGTGTAATCGTTTAGTTTACTTAATTCCATGCTGAGAACAGTTTTAGTCCTTCAAGGCAAAGAACTTCTGTATTGAATCTTCCACTTCCTCTTGGTTACTGAAGCGTTGCGAACTCAGGAAGTGAGCCACGGATTGGAAAAGGTGATTATCCGAGGGACCAAGGCCTGGATTTTCATGCTGCATGTGGAATAAAATCGAATGAATTCTGCGAGTCCTTAGAAATAGATGATTATGTTATCATTAAACTAAAGTTCGTATTAATAGAATTAGATAGGAACCCATATTACTGTGGGTCGTGGGAATCACCTTAATGCATAACGAGTACCTCTTCATAAACGTTATTACAGACACCACACTCACCCAGAGAGGTCGTACAAGATTGGGTCTTATAGGTATTTTTGAAGATTAATTGTATTGGATAGGAATACTTGAAACTATATAACTCTATGCAAACAAATGACGATTATTAAATAAGAATTTGAAACCATATAACTTAAAATTATTTGCATCAAATGTCGAATGTTGAATAACTCATTAAAGATAGATATGCCATCAAACAAATAACCAAACAAAACCAAAACAAACTGGGTGGAGTCTCCGTGGAGTAGTAGCTAACGTGTTGGACTGCCATATCGTAGAAAGCGAAATTCAATCATACAATTATGTTCTTTTTTGGACTAATACGCTTCGGAAAGTTATAAACTCCGTTAATCCCTAAACGATGGGTTAATATAGTAGTAATTAAATAGTAGTAATTATACTACAAGTGTGGCTTTGACATTTAATAACCCACGAAGGTTGGTGAGCCATTAAATAAAGAAACCCAAATCAAACCCAAATCAAACAACATTTGCGTGTGTGTGTGTGTGTGGGGGGGGTGTATAAACAACCCAGCCAAAGGAAAAGACCCTAGAGCATTAAAATATTAAACTGACCTCGAGTTCCATCATAAACTTTGCGTGGTCGACCTCCTGAGATTGACCTTGGAGACCTTCCAAGGTCAGTGGTGGTCTTCAGATTGCAATGTATTTAATTTATGGACGAAAGAGACAGACTGTGATATGAAAATGTTTTTAGGCCACATGAACGGTCGATTGGCCCAGGTCAGATCACATAATGAGCTATATGTTGGATTTACGCGAGTAATTCGCAAGAAAAAAATTGAATATATTTTTAAACGATAAATCAAGAAATTATTTGTTTACAAAGAAACTTCAGAAACTAAATCAAATTTTTTAAAAACATATTTAAAACACTTAGGAGTATTTATTTTCCGTTGAAGTTCTTTTATTCATGAATTTTTGTTAAAATACATATCAAAGTTGTCATGGAAATGTTTTGTCATTTGGTACCGTCATTCAAATCATCGATACGATGGATTTTGCAATTGTGTAATCTGACAATGATGATTTATTCTAACTGCATGTCAGACCTTTTAGGGCTATTTTATGCCTAGAGGTTTGGGAATAACCTATAGAGTACTTTTAAATTAAAAATTTTGAATAGTTGTTTCTTGAGAATTATTTCGTTCTGATATTTTATTGATATCGTCTGGGATTGTTCCCAAGTAACTTGGTTTCGTTTCTTTTGTATTACGGCATATCAACACATTATGAGTTATCGAAATACGAAATTTCATTAAATTCTAAATACTTCAATAATTTCTGGCCCCGCTGGCTGAGGCTGCAGAATACTCCAACTGCATCTCTGCAGAGGTTCAACACTCCCCCAACGAGTGTCCTAAGTATGACACTAAATATTCTGATGGTGTGGCTCCAGTAATGCTGGAGATTTGGGGAATTCTGAGTAACCCTTCATTGCTATTGCTCCCAGGTCCTCTCTGACCCGGAGTGATAGCACCTGGTAGGGTCCTATCTATGGGTCAAATAGAACGGTTGACATTTAAACAGTGTACTTATGCTAAACTCAATTGTCTGAAATAGAACTGATCATTTAATAATGAATAAACAAAAACTGTACTTAATCTAATCTGAATTGTTTGAAATAGAACTGTTTTTACATCTAAATGTGTATAAAAAAACGCTGTACTTATGCTAAACTGAATTGTTTGAAATCAAACCACTTAAATGTGTACAAGATTGAGCCCAGGATTGTTTAAAAATATTTTCTACAAAAAGTGTTCAGAAATCATATATTCAATATATGTATAAAAAGGATTTGGCATTAAATGACCTACAGTGATTGATATGCCATAAAACCACTCCAAATCAAACAAACTAATTCGATAAATTCATAACTATATTTCCAATGTTGAATAACATTATTTTAGTTATTCTTTATTTGTCACTAATTATGTGTTTGCGCACATATCATATGATATCAATCTAATACAAATAATTTGCCAGGTTTCAAGTATTTATATATAATACAGACAATTCATATAGAATTATATGGTTTCAAGTATCTATTTCAATTTGGTAATAAGCACACACATACACACACACACACACACTTTTTCAAGAAAAAACTGTTAATAAGCCTTAATAAATAAATAAAGTTTCAAGTAAATATTTTTAATATATAATTTACATTCAGTTATATTTTCTTTGTTTCTTTTTGTTTATTATTATTATATCAAATTTCATGCCAAAGCCTTTTTTGTCGAAGAAGAGTTATGGTACTATCAAACCCATATCAGGAGTGGGGATAAGGGATTAAGACCTTTCCCAAGGGTATTTGTCCAAAAGTGAACCTAATAACATGACTTGTGTTTGAACACGCTAACTCCGAAGTCAGAGTCAAGCACTTTTGTCACTAAAGCAGGGTGACTAGCCTCCACTGTTATATGATATCAAGTATTTTTATCTATTACAAATAATTTTCAAACATGTTCGACGATTAGATGGAACACTAACACATATTACCACTCCTAGACAGAGTGGACCCGAGAGTAATTGCAATGACGGGGTTCTTACTACTCCAAAGAGCCTCGAAACTGAAACCTCATCATCAGATACAGTTTACTGACTCACCAAGAACATTTGTTTAATCTAAGAATGTGATATATATGTGATTTTTTTTGTTTTAACTCGATCTAACTGACGGAATAAATTTGTATATCTTTTGAGAATGGTTTAAATAGATATTTTTATTGCACAAGATGACTGAATGTGTAGGGAGTTGAAATGAAAAACCTTGGGTTAATCGCTGATTATTTCACTTGTAAAATATCCAATCTCAAATATTTACATTTGCAGCAACAACTTTTGAAATGTCTTTAAACAGATTAATCGTATCGTAGTTATTCATCAAGATCAAATCTGTAGTGGCACAAGGTTAGAAATGTGAGGGTCACTGTGAAAAATGAAGTGACAATGGTTTGCTACTTTAGCTAGGCATCTGTTGCATCATACGTGGTGTCAACAATAGTTTAGTAAAAGATATATATATATATATATATATATATATATATATACATGAAAGATATCAATATATATATATATATATATATATATATATATATATATGTGTGTGTGTGTGTATGTATATATATGAAAGATATCAATAAAAGATAAGTATAAAAGATACATAAAAAGATATGCCTCGAGTTTTGCACTTCTAATTAGTTCCCTGTAAATCTCCATACTAATCGGAACTATACTAACTGAATATATATATATATATATATATATATATATATATATATATATATATATATATATATGGTATCTGCATAGTTGTGAGTGTGAGTGTGTGTGTGTGTGTATGTGTGTGTGGTAATTAGTTTAATAACTTCCGAAGAATGTGGTTGAGTTTTTATCATATGATGACCTATATTTTAATCTAAGGTAATTGTGAAGGTTTACTTGACCAATTAGAATCTTTACACTGAGAGAAAGTCACAATTTTACATGTGAATGAACTTACTTAACTAAGTAATCACATGTCAGTTATACATTAAATATTGGGCAAGTAGTCGGAAGTGCAGCAAACGCAAAAACAATGCAGCAGTAACAATGTAGAAATATAGAAACTAGCTGTGTTGATCCGCATTACATGCGGGTTGCAAGATGGCAAATATTAAACATAAAGGACGTGGCAGTGCATTTTAGGCCCCCATCCATAGGTTAAACAGATAGACGCCCTGTTGGCAAGGGCTGTAGAAAATGCCGACAGCATCTCTGCAGCCGGGTGAGACCCTCCCCAAATGCGTGTCCAATGTATGAAACTATTTGATGGTGATGCTCAAATCCAGGAGCTTTAGGAAATGTAAAGTACATCTTCATTAAAACTACTCCCAGTTCCACTTTGGGTCCCATCAGTAGGTCAAATAGAACTATTCCTTTACTATACTTGAAACCAAACCAAATAGCAATATTTGAAAACATTTATATGTGTGCACAAAAAATGTTTGCTTTTGATAGAATTATTACTGTGTAAAGGAGATGCCCGTGGTGTAATGTTTATCGTCGTACACAGCGACACGAGTTCAAACCTGGACGAGGCTGATAGCATTTCACATAGCACTAATACCCTTGAGAAAGGTATGAATCCAATTATTCTCCCTAGTAGGGCAGATTGGGTTCTTCAGCTTTGGCGAGGCAACTAGTCTAGGAGAAGGAAAACTATGAATCTAAACCTGTTAAACTCCGCTTAAAAATTGACCTTGTGTCATATCCTGCCCGGGAGGAGGGGTTAGTAAATATGGATAGAATTATTACTGTTAAATAACGATGCTTGAAACCATTTCACTGTGTACAAACAAATGAAATCTGGCTCATTTAAAAATAATATTACAAAAATCTATTTGCTTACAAATTATATATATATATATATATATATATATATATATATATTCCCAGAGAGAGAGAGAGAGAGAGAGAGAGAGAGAGAGAGAGAGAGAGAGAATTTGGCATAAAATAATGTTGATATGCTATAAAACAACCAAATCAACCAAAAACTGAATAGAAATGCTTCAAGTCCTTTCACGGTGTGCAAACAAATGATTATTGCGACTGAATATTATTTGATAGGAATAGTTGCTTAAAATAATAGAGTGTTTGCCAATGGTCTGGCAGACCTGGGTTCACTCCCTAGTCGCGTCATACCAAAGACTTTAAAAATAGTACTTGATACCGCCTTCCTTAACACTCAGCAATATAAGGTACCTTTCAAGGGGTAAAGTGCAGCAATCCCGGGAAAAGAGAAGCGCCCTCCACAACACCTCGGTGTTGTATCTATTGAAAAGGGAGCCTTCTGGTCGCGCTCGACTACGGTTACCAACTTTACTTTACTATTTTCCCAACCCCTCTGTACGAGCAGGATGAAACACTTGGTCAATTCTTAAGCATAATTTAACTGGTTTGAATTCCGAGTTTTCCTTCTCTGAGACTGGTTGCCGTTCCAAGGTTAAAGAACCTAGTCTTTCTTTCTATTTACCTATTGCTGGAAAGCGAATTATTGATTTCATAGCTTTTCTTATGGTATTGTGAAATGCGAAGAGCCTCTTCAAGAATTTTAATTCGGGTCACTGTGTCCATTTCTTCAGATGATAATCATTACATCTTTACCACCTCCATATAATTTTGTACAAAAAATTCGTATCAAATTTTGGTATTAAATCAAATATAGGGCAGTCTAAGTGGCATAATGGCTAAAGTTGTACTATAACGTTCACTTTCAGACTAATACTCTTGAAAAAGGTATGAACCCCCTTATTACTCCAGTTTTGGGTTTAATAAATAACATCACTGTTGTTCTTCTACAAGGATGGTTTTAGCGTTTACTAACCCAAGAAGATTGATGTGTATTTAAAAAAAAAGAAAACCGAAATAAGCCATAAGGAGTTGCTATGCCGTTAAATAAATAAGCCAATTCCATTTCTATAGACACATTTCGTAAAAGAACAAAGAAAATTTTTTTTTTTTAAGTTGATTTCTCATCTTTACAAAATCATGCAGATCTCACGCTTATTCTTTTATATCCCTAGTTCCTCCTTTCCGATCATACAGTGATTCAAGGTCAAGTTTCAACTGGAAAGAATTTAGATAAGAAAGTAATTACACCCTCAGTTACACATTAACGGTGGTGTTTAGAGTGATAACAGAACACACAAATTAGATCAAGAGTCATAATGTAGATTCATGAAAAGTGGCATTAATTACCCTTATTATGTATTTGGCTGTTATTAAATATTTATTGTTATTATTAACTCTGAAGGATATATATTGATTTTTCAAATTTTTTATGTCAAAGTTTAGAATAAACATTAGGATTTAAAGAGTGTTTGATTTTTTTAATATGTTATTTAATGCAAGTTCGAGCTTTGTTTGAAAACTCTAAATACGTAATAAATATTCTGAATAGATATTTAATTTTATCATTTTCCGAACAGGGAATGTTAGAATAAGCCTAGTTTTAAAAAGTTTTGAGAGAGAGAGAGAGAGAGAGTCTAAGTACACATTGGGCGGGAGAAAGCCGTTTACTTTGCCTAGTAAATAGTGATTTAGTATTATATGACGCATACAGTTTAGAGTGAACTTGGTTACTTGTATAATTTAGACACTTTCTCGACGGGACTCAGACAATTTCAAAAGGTTTGACTGAAATCGGGCGCGAAACAGAGGAGCCATAGCAATAAGGACAAATGGATTTTTAGTGAATTATAATAGAACATATAAACGAATCTCTATTAATCATTCAATGAATGTAAAAAGTTTCTCTTTTATTCTTCAAATGTCATTTGCTTTGTATTGTAAACCGCTCGGTCCTAAGTTCTACGACAATGAAGAACAATTCTTGGAGAAAACTAGAATTAGTTCTCGACGTGATTTGAGCTTACATCCTGTTTTTGTCTTGGGACTGTCTGCCTCTCCATACTAGCAGCAATACCAATTCATCTACGAGAACAGGTATGAAAAAATAGAAACCAAAATCTCATCTATAAAGCCGCTCAACAATCCTAGTTCCGATTGGTTTGATTTCTATTTCTTTGTTTAATGGTATATCAGCCTTGGTGGGTAATTTAAAGCCCAAGCCAATCATCTACAAGAATAGTAATTGGACTACTTAACCCCAATGCCCCGAAAAATCCTTCTCGATGGGTTGGAGTCATATTAGCTTTAATGCTTTATGCACTGATGGTGTTAAAAGAAAAAAAAAAAAACTAAAATTAGATAGATGTACAATATTTCCAATTTAGATTATTTGTAATAATTATGAAAATGCAGTCGAAAAAAATTGTCCATTCTTTATGGAATTATAAAACCCTTCAAGGACAATCCCTCAAATATCATTTTTATATATGACATATACAAAGAACACCAACGTGATTACGCCATCTAGGTGGGTCGTAAAATACGCTAACTCTACCCATGAAAGAAAGGTAAGACCCCCCCCTCATCCAGAAAAAAAAAAGAAGTGTCCTGGTTATGAAATTAACCTCTCATCTTCTGGTGAGTGTGGAGACTAAATTCCATTTGAAGATCTGGGGAGAGTAGAGTGGCCATTCATTGATATTACTCTAAGGTCCACTCTTACTCAGATTCCCATCTTTGTGTCAAATAGATTTGTTTGCAAATTATTTGTATTCGATAAGAATACTTGAAATCATAACGATATGCCAAAATCTCTTAAGAAACTACACATGAAATATAAATATAGGCGTACAATGTACCTAATTTCCTAACCTCTTGGTATAAACTAACCCTTCACGGGTTGGTATAACGTTGAAATCAACCAATCAATCAACAAATAGTTTGCGCACAGTTCTACTGTATCATGTGTCCTTATTTAATATTAATTATTTGCAAGCAATCGTAGAGTTTCAAGTGATTAATAATGACAATTCTTTGAAAGGAGCTTCTAGTTTATATTCTAAATACAATTTTCTTATAGTGAAATGGGTTCGAGTATTCCTATCCAGTACATTGTTAATCCATTGACCTACAGATAGTCCCTAACAGGTACTTACTTCACCAGGTCAGTATAGACCTTAGAGTAATAGTAATGATACTTCATACTACCCGGAGCTCTAGAACTGGAGCCTGACCAACCAGATAGAGTTTAATGTCATACCCAGGACATTCCTCTTTTTAGTGGTATTCTCCAGAATACCTGCAAAGGAAATCCAATTTCATTTTACGAAAAAAATGTTTTCAGTTGATTTAAATTGCTCGTCATGAAATTCGGCAAATATATTTATTTTTTAATGTCAATTTGGATGAAATATTCTTGTATCAATATAAGATATCGGAATGGGCTATATACCGTTTTTTAAATTTCAACATTCTTTGAGGTTTCTTTTGTGATACCCTGTTTTTAAATTCTTCATCTGTTCACTGTATTGTTGGAATATTCGGCCTGTGATATTGGTAATATTTGTTCTGCTTTTCTAATAAAGATACTTCCATAAAAATATTGATATTTTTTAATCACCCTTGAGAGATTCAAAGAATATGATGACAGGGAGGGTGAACATTTAGAGACTATTTAAAATTATATCGTAAAGGTATTCGTATAAAGATATTAATATTTTTAAAAAATTATCCAGTGAAACTTATTAATATTTTGTGATTCATTAGTGAGCTGGAGTAGCAGGAAATAATTGATGATCCTGATTAATATAGGGTATCCGATGTATCTGGACTTGTATCACATTAAAGTGACCTTAATAGATAACGATATAACGTCGACTTAGGTTAAAATTTGGTTTAAGGAGAACTATGAAATTGCGAGCAGGTCTATGTAGCGTCAGTTGTCCTTGTTTAAGAAAATATCTTTGTTATAGGTGAGAAAGCAATAATTGGTTTTCGAATTAAACTGCAGTAATTGAATTTGAATACCTCGTCTCTCCCCAGTCACCAGTCAAATTCAAAAGCACAGTGTCCAAACACTCCTTCAACCAACTAACTAACCAACCAACCTCAGTCGTGGAAAATTTCCGAATCAGGATTGGCTGAAAACGAAGTCCTTTCAATTTCTTTAAACACCCAACTTCTCAACATTCTCACTCGGGTTAGTGCCATTGATTTTCATTCTGCATAAGCATTTTTCTTAAAGCAGGACATCTTTTGTCGTTGGCAGTGTCCAAACCTATTCAGCTGTTTGCTTGGATATCGATTTCATTGTAAATCCACCATTCTGTGATGTCTTCCTGCAGACACTTACTGGCCACAAAGGCTTTATTTATTTATATATTTTTATTTATTTATTTTTTTGACAGTGACAATATGCTGGCCTGGACAAGCGCTAATCTCGCAGACAGTTTGACTCAGAAACACTGAAAGAAGGCAGCTATGGAAACGAGACATCTTACGACTACCGGCCGGCGCCATTAATAAGAAGTCATTATTCTGCGCTTGGTAATTCATATAATCGCCATTTTCTATCTGGTTATGAGTAAACGATAACGAACGCCTCTAACTCCGTTTGACACACTCGAACTGAATCGAGCTGACGTATTTTCGCAATTATAATTAGAAGAACGTAAAGAGCTGCTGGTGCTCTAAATAAGCTATTTAAATTCATGTTTTGACGTAAGCTCAGCAGATTATTTTTTCTTGGTGGATATTCCATTGCAAGAAGCTTTAGTTATACAAGAAGACTGATGTGTATCCGTTGTGACAGCTATCTATGATGCTTATATTAAGGATGGAGCGAAGGGTTTTAATTAGCATTTCATAGTCATCTCCATTATAAAGAGAATTTGAATGATCAAAAGTTAACGTTCAACAAGGACTCAGAAACCACAAAATCATCAACTGGACGGGCCATTGCTTTATTCTCAAAGTTAAAACTTAGATCTAAAGTTCTAATGAAAATCGCGCTATGATGTACGGTTTTACAGGGCTATTGCTATATATATATATATATATATATATATATATATATATGTGTGTGTGTGTGTGTGTGTGTGTGTGTGTATATATATATATATATATACATAATTTCACGAAGTTTCCCAATACCTCGTGTTCCGTGTATGTCAATCCTCATGTGAGCAGCTAAATGGAGTAAATAAGCAATGATAAATGAAGACTGACATTAATGAAAGTCGACTTCTTTTTATATATCTAATACCTATTATCTTGATCTATTTATAACTTATTATGGAGACATTTGGCATAAAGGTTATCTTTTGAGGTAATTGTAACGGTGACCCGAGTTCAAATTCTGGACGAAGATATTTGGGTTTCATTTCCCCACAGATATAAGAAATTGTAGGCCAATCTGGTCTCTTAAGCTTTGATACAACAAGATTCAAATCAGCACTATTCTGCTTAAAGATTAAATTTTATCAAAAACCCTGACAACAATAGCATTAAATTATATTTAAAAAAACATTAAAGTGTTCTCTACATTCAACTTAATCTGCTTGTGAGGCTCTGATTCTCTGGGGAGGGTAGAGTCACCCCTCCACTGTCCATATTCCGAGGTTTGCTAAAACTTGAAAGGGCCCCATTTATAGATAAAATTGATCTGTTTAAAAGCTATTTGTGTTGTATCGGAATACTTGATACCATATCATTTTTGCGGATTATTTTATTACTCATAGTTTCTTGAAGTTATAATTGTTAACTAACGATTACTATTAGTTATTTGAAACCAAAAAACTGATTGCAATTACTAGTATAAGATAAGAATACTTTAAACCATATAAATGAGTGAAAATTATTTTCATTAGATAGGAACCCTCGATACCAGAGAATTCTGCGTAAATAGATCATTATTATTATTATTATTATTATTATTATTATTATTATTATTATTATTGAGGTATCGTTATTTAGAACTTAACCGTGTATACATTATTAGTATTAGTTTCGAAGCTTTGAAACTTTATACCCACCAGTTGGGTAGGGATGAAGCACACATCTCCCAACAAGTCTATCTGTTGACCGTTGCTGGTGACTCGTACTGATTGAGGATGGGATTCTGGTTGTTGAACAGTCCTTGACACGGCAACTGAAGTGGTCAAGTGACTTGCAACTCTCCACTTTAGACCTTACTTGGATATACGAATGGTCAAAGACGCTTGATCTGATCAGTCAACTGCCCATGTCAAGCTCTAGCACCAACACGATTGTCTCGAGCGTATTCTTGGAATTGGTCTTGTAGCAAACAAGTACAAAACCCTACTTTATTCAAAAGGTGCAAGAAGGCAGTGACAGGACCATAAAACATTTACCATTGTTAAACTTTAAGACACTAGATTTTGGTCACTGAAAGCCCGATATTAACATGGACTCAAAATCTCACGTGACTATACAGACCAATGTATCCCTGTCTAAATAAAGCCAAATGAATTTCCTCCTTAGCAAAAGATGGACACCAGGTTGTAGAGCACAGGACCAGCGAAAAACAGACAATACACCAGGAAAATATAAACAAAAAAAAACAAAACGTAATCTCTCTGAATTTCATTCAGAAAATAAAACCGAATTCCCAAAATGTATCAGACTATAATCTTTGGAAGAAACTTGTTTAGCTAAATTGCCCCCATTCTTGATAGGAAAAAATATCTTCTCTTGAGCAAACACTGAAATTATGAAAAAGATAAGAAGCGGCCGTCTACTCGTGGAAGTGGACGACGAAAAACATGCCAAAAACTCAATTAAAATGAAAACTCTCCTCAGTTTGAAATAAAAGGCTTATCCACATGGTAGACTCACTACGTCGAAGTGTGTTATAAAAACCAGGGAGATGTCCTTAGAAAGTAAACACTGCCAAAGGAAAGTAATGGGTCACGAACTATGAAAGGATAAATATTTGAATGGCTGGTGAAAAATATAAACACTCACGTAGATTCTGACTTTTAATGAAGTGAAAATAGGATAGTGGCTTGAATGAGTAGAGCTGAATATCTCCGTATCCTTGAAATACTTTAAATATCATTAGTAATGACACCGGAAGAGCTGCAGAAGATGTCTGAAATATTGAAAGTAGGGAAAAAGAGACTCAAACCACATGGAAGAATATTGTCTCAAGGAAACCAAATGCCTAAACTACCAAGGAAAACATCCTGTATTTTCAAGATCTTGTGACATATACAAGAGAGAGAGAGAGAGAGAGAGAGAGAGAGAGAGAGAGAGAGAGAGAGAGAGAGAGAGAGAGAGAGAGAGAGAGAGAGAGAGAGAGATCAAATATAAAAGAAACAACTTTTTTTGAAGTTAGGAAAATAGTTGAGTCCTATATGAAAGTGAACACTTACGCCCTGTAGCACAGAAAATGAACCCAATCATCAATTACGATGAACTTGTCAATTATAGAGCTTTTGTCAAGAGACTAATCCAATGAGAATCAAAAGACTGGCGAAAGTTTCAAGAGGAGCTAAAAAAACTATGATCAGCCGAAATCAGACAAAACCGAGAACTAAACTAAAAGAACGTACACTACACACCCATACTGCTATACAAATAATAACATCAGATAACCCCAAAGCTTCAACCAAAATAATTTTTCCAGAAGAAAAATTACTAAGACAGCCGATCCGTCCACCAATGACCAAAATAAATCTAAAACGAAATACAAGAACATATCTTAATTAACTCAACCAGACTTGAATTTCATCTCAGTCCAAAATAAATCGTACTCAGCCTACATCTCAACAAAAACGACTGATATCAAACTTGATGTCATCTCAATCAAGAGAACCGTCAACATTAGGTACAAAATCACACACAAAAAAAATTAGAAACCAAATTTTAAACAAGACCATACAAATAAAAACAATATAAATCCCAACGACCAATAAAAACCAGAATCCTAAAAAGATCTGAGACTGAAGAAATTGTGGATATTGAAACATTGACAACATTAATGCAAACCCAAAAGTTGAAGATACAAAAAAAAAAAAAAAAATTAAGATCCGCCAACAAATCTAGACAAGCTATAAAGCATTGCAAAGTTTCTTTTCTAATCTGACCCTTTAAATTGTTAATGACAAACTATTTGCTTACAAATCATATATATGTATATATAAATCATGATTTGATATTAAATAACCCAAAAGGGTTGATATGCCTTTCAACACTAACCAATTAACTTGAAACCATATAAGTGCGTAAAATGAATTATTATTATTATTATTATTATTATTATTATTATTATTATTATTATTTACTCCTTGAGAGTTTCTCACATCAGTGTTAGCTGATGGTCTTTCACTGGAGTTTGAGTGACAGCAAGTCTCCTCAAGTCTCCAGGACTCTTCTCACTATTCTGGCCGTTCTCAATAATGCTGTAGTTTGGATTGTCTCCACCCGTCCGCCAACTTCCAACTTCTCCAGTCCCTTTAGTCATCCTTTAGTTATTGTTCCAAACGCACCAATTACAATTAGTACAATTGTCACCTGCATGTTCCATAGTTGTTTCAATTCCCTAGCAAGGTCGATATACTTATCCTTCTTTTCATATTCTTCCAGTTTTATTCTGTGGTCAGCCGGGACAGCAAAGTCGACAATTTTGCAAGTTCTCTTCTTTTTGTTTATTATTATTATTATTATTATTATTATTGAAATATTTACTTTAAGGTATATAAGTAAAGTAAGTAAGGTTGGTGACCGTAGTCGTGGGTGACCCGAAGGTTCCCTTTTCGATAGCTACTACACCAAAGTGTAGGGGAGGGCATTACCCCTTTCCCTGGATTGCTCCACTTTACCCTTGGTTCTTACCTTATAATGCTGAGTAAGCAAGTACCATTTTTAGAGTCTTTGGTATGACTCGATCGGGGATTGAACCCGGGTCTCCCAGGCCATTGGTGAACACTATAAAGTTAAAGCAAGACATATGCCGTTTAGCAAATAAACCACGCAAAAAAACACTGAGAGTTTCTAAGAGCTATTCAGTGGATTTTTGGGATGGGCAATTTACGCAACGGTTATCACCGATGGAAATAGCGTCGGTGACTCGAATTTGAATTCAAGACGTATATGTTTGCATTTTACTTTGCGCTAATGCCCTATGGGTAGGGAATATCTAGGTTTCTTAGCCTTGATAAGGTAACCAGGAATATCCTTAATTCAAACCAGCCGTACTCAGTTTAAATACTGACCTTGTTTTGCCTCCTACTGGTTGCGGTGGAGTCGGTGAATATACATACAATGAAGTTTTATTGATGAAAAAATGAAAACCCATTTGATACCCGCAAAAATGTTTTAGTTTGTAAAAGCAACATCAATTTAAGTAGAAGACCCTACATTACAAATCAACGATTATCATATCAATGTATCATAGATTATTTAATTCAATATTTTATCCCGTCCTTAATATTCTTGCAATCTCATTTCATATTCCCGTAAATCAAACCTATCATTAAAAAATGCTACTTGTAAAAATAAATATAAATCATCATCTCAAGTTTAACGTGTGGATAATATGAAATATTTGAATAGAAAAATAATAAAAACTTTGATTCTAACAGCTTTGTTTTTAAAACTTCCTATATATATATATATATATATATATATATATATATATATATATATATTGCAAGGATTTGATATTTGTAAAATAAATCTTAAATAAAATACGCATAAATTGAGGTGTTTTTGTTATTCAAGTTTTAATAATAGAAATGAATTGTTGATAAATCATTGATAATGTCAAATGGAAATGTCAATTACGAGTTTGTCGACTTTAAAACTGTCGGCATATTCCCTCGTTAACTTCCACATAAATTCCGCTGATCAAGAGGAGTAGATGTTTAGCGATTTGAAATGAGGATCTTTGTGCGAAAAATTAAAGAATACCTTTGTAAAATACCCATTTCCAATAATATTTGGAATCAAAGACTCATTTCTTCTAATGTGGTCTCGTTAAGAGGGTGCGTTTTACCCCTCTACAAAGGTGCAGTCGGCGTATTCTATTGTCCCAGTCGACAGGACGCTGAGGGTTTATATTAATTTGCAAATCTAATCATGAAATTTATACTTTTGTTTAAAAAAGATCGTATAGTTGCATCATTCGCCAGTCTCTGGAGACTTGGATCTGCACTCGAATCCCGGTAGAAATCGGGGTAAGATTGTATAGAAAACTAGCTGTTGATCGAACAGCAGGGATTCTCTCGCCACGGCATCGATCTTGTCCAAAGGAAAGTGAAAAAAAATAGCATTAGTGTCGCCGTCGGTATTAACAAATGGGTTAAACACAACTAGTTCTGGCTGGTTTTTCTCTTCACCTAAATCGATTGCACTATCAAGGCTAAGGAACTCACTCTGTCCTACAATTAAATTCATAGTTGGAGGGAGAAGAAACAGACTGATGTGTTTCTCAAGAGTAGTTTCACGAAGTGAATAACAAACAGACTAGTTTAGAATTTGAACTTGATTCGCCGAGTTCATTTTTATCCCTTCCCCATACATAATCTTAATGTAAGGGAATTCTATCTAGTATTCCTTCCAAAAATTATAGCTTCAATTAACAATAATTTATTAAATAATACGTACGTATTTATATTGTATCAAGTATTCCTTACAACATAGTGATATAACAATATCTTGAAAGCTGTTGCAAGTTGTAATTATTTCAGACTATATATTGTTAATGTTTACTATCGGACGGTCTTTAACCGAACATTTTCTGAATTGAACTCTAAACTGCATCCGGTAGTGAGACTCCAGTTTTAGAGGCCTAGAGTGTCTAAAGTAAATCTTTCTTTTTATTAAACCCAAATCCACAATGATCAGTAGTGTAGTACCGGTAATCCGTATGTCAAATAGGACTATTTGGAAATTATTTCTATTAGATTATGGAGGTGCCCGTGGTGTAGTCGTTATCGTTGTAGGAAATGGACACGGCGACACGAGTTCAAATCCTGGACGAGACTGATTGCATTTCACATAGCACTAATACCCTTGGGAAAGGTATGAATCCAATTATCTCCCTCCAGCTATGGGTAAATAGTAGGACAGACTAGGTTCTTCAGCCTTGGAAAGGCAACTAGTCTAGGGGAAGGAAAACTCTGAATTCAAACCTGTTAAACTCCGTTTAAAAATTGACCTAGTGTCATATCCTGCCCGAGCGGAGGGGTTGGTAAATAGTATTAGATATGAATACTTTACAAACTTATAAAGAAAAAGGATCATTATCAATAATTTTTAAGCCAGCTATTTAATTAGGGTTATACATACAAATCCATGTATTGTTTAATAACACTGTTTTACATATCAAATTGAGTTTAATGTATACTTAGATGTTTTATTTTAAAATGTATTACGTAATGGGCCTTTCTGTGCAAATCTTGAAACTTCAAACATTTGCCCCCAAATAGATTTAATATCAAACTGAATGACGCTAATTTGAAATAAGATGAAAGGATTTGGGTTAAAGTAAAAAAAGTAAAGTTGGCAACCTTAGTCGGGAGTGACCCGAAGGCTTTCCTTTCAATAGCTACTCCACCGAGGTGTAGGGGAGGGTGCTCCTCTAGATTGCTCCACTTTACCCTTGATCCTCATCTTATAGTGCTGAGCACTAGGTAAAGTGGCATCGAGTACCATTCTATGAGTCTTTGGTATGACTCGACTTGGGATTGAACCCCGGTCTCCCGGACCATTGGCGAACACTCTACTCATTCGGCCAATGGCCCGGTTAAAACAAACACCAAAATAAACAAAATAACAAATCAATCAGTCTCATCCTCTCCCAGACTCAACGTATATCTTTACAATGAAAAAATCCTTTGCAAGGTGTCCTGGCAACAGATATATAAAGGTAGGTTGAAGACACTCGAACAACAGAAATAAAATTCAACTATCAAATCAATATACGACATTATCAATGCAACAGTTATTTTATCGAAAAAAATTACAGATTTTTTCTGGTCAGTTAACTTTGCACGCTCTTCGGTTAATCCTTAGGGGTATATGACATTGTATATAATTTCTGTATACAATAAAAGACAAATGATTGATTGTGTTAATAGAAAGAAATTTTTAAATTTGAAGGTTTTGGAAGAAAATACTACACCAAATGTGAATATCAAATTACAAAAAATATAAATAAATTAATAATTAATTAATTAGAACGTTTAATATTATGAGATAATAGAAAATATACTTTTGTTTAAGATTTTTTGAGAAATAATTCTGTATTAATATTTGTTCGGATTAAAACGGGGTCCTGAAGTTTTCATCTTACTTCCCTCTAACCTTAATATATTTTTGAATAAACAATATTTTTACTGATATAAAAATACATAAGTTGTCTAAATTTCTGAGGCAAAGCTTGATGATTTTTATTATTAAGGGTTTTCGGACTATTGTCTTCATCTTTATTGTTATTTCCACAAAGTTTTGGCCGATATGTTCTCCGGCCTTCAGGTATTTTTCGAACTCGGGAGCCTAAACGAAACATCGAACTAAGTCCTTTATTGAATCCACGGGGGTCGCCTGTTCTGATTCCGCTAGCCATAACACATCGCAGGAATCATTGCGTAACGGTTATAAGCTTCTTAGGAGACAATCATCTGGAGGTTGCAGGTTCATTCTAGACAGCAGGTTCGTAACAATATAGGAATACTTAATACTTGTACCCGGTTGTGGCTAACGGAATTAGGACAGGCGACCATTAAATGACGTTGTTCGAAGTTCCGTATAGGTTCCCGAGTTCGAAAAACACTTAAAGAAGGCCGAAGGACATATCGGCTAAAGCGTAATGGAAATAACAATAAAGATGAACATTATTATTATGCTATTTTAATAATAAATCAATTATAGATTAAAAATAATTATTTCATTGAGTTTTCTTAGTTTTATATTAAAAAAACGTGCTTATTTTCTTTTTCAAGATTAAATACCAAAAAATAAATAATGTTGATGTATTTTTCCAAACTAAAAAGGTGAAGTTTTTTTGTTGTTGTTGGCAGTTTTAGCATTTCGTAACTCACAATTTTTGGCGACAAACTTAAGCGGACCTAAATCGCTTGGTGCTTAATGACCAACAAAAATATCTGTCGTTAATTTTTACCAACAGTTGGATTTAAAGACGATACTAAGTGATATAATTATTAACTAAGTTATTAACGCGTAAATAATATTTTTACTTAAAATCTGTTTGTTAATGTTTCTAGTAACTAATCTAACTCAAAAACTTTTAAAAATATTTTAAACTTGTAATAACACTTTTTATCAGGTAAACTCGAGTTGGATAAGGTCGTCAACCTTTGGTGAATAGGTAAAATGTATTAAAAATTAATTAGTAATATTATTTTGCTTTTAATACCGATAACTATGATGTTACTATATTTCAAATAAACTAAAATCTAACCTTAAATAATAGCTTAATATATATTTCAATTTGTTTTCATGACAAAAAACAAAAAACAAAACAAAACAATACAACCCCCCCAATTCTTAGTACCTAACATTAAGTAAGATCTCTATAGTTATTTATATTGTATGTTCATGATAATATTACTTGTTTAGTTGTTCCTAGAGAGAGTTTTGTTTATACAAGGTCTTATCAAGTATTCATAATTTTAAACCTATCTAGTAGACCCTTCAGTGGGATCCTAACAAGTACTACTGCTCCAGGTCAAAGTCGACCAGTAAGTAATGGTAATCAAAGGGTAATCCACCCTCCCTAGAGCTCTAGAAGTTGAGCCACACCATTAGATAGAGTTTAGTGTTACACTTAGGGTACTCTTTTTTAAGTTGGATACAATCAGCGTATTCAAACTCCTACAGACAGAGCATACGAGTTAATATGAACTTTTTGTTTCTTTAAATTTCTACTTAAGAACATTCTTTTATAAATTTCTAAAAAAAAAGAAAGACGCAAAGTATATAAGATGAGTTATGTTGTACTTAATTTATGTGGTAGGTTTCCCTTAAAATACCCTTTTTCCTAAACCCTATATATAGATATATAGATATATTGAAGAGTGTATATATAGGCAGTAAGTTATTATTAAACCAAATTTTATTAAAGACGATGCCGACAACTTTAAGACAAAACGCTACAGATAATTAAAACAATAAAAACTCAAACTGTCATCTCAAAACTACACTACCCAAAATGACGACCAAAAGTTTGGTCGAAACCGCTTGGGCAGAATATATAGGACAATTTCTTTACCAACTGGATCCGGACACAAAAAAAATAACAAGAAGACTTGAAAAATTACAATTGAAAATAATAAACTAACAGTGATCCATCGTCTTTGATAAATCTTGCATTAGTATTGCTAGTCCCCCGTAAAAAAAGTAAATATTTTAAAATGAATTGGTGAGCAATTGATTTAAGATTTAGTATCTAGGTTTTCGTGCTATTTCACTTGCTACACCTATTTCTGAGATTCAGTCCTCGTCAGGCAGTAAGTTTGACTTAAACCACGACTTAAATGTCCGAAATATGAGTAGCATAGGTACAAGGATCATTAAATAAGTTTTCCAAACTTTTTTCGTATGGGCACTTTTATTGATAGTACACACATGAAACTCTAGTCTCCTTCGAAGTAATTTCCTCCGGCCGCAATGCACTTGTACTGTTCCAACAACTTCTAAAAGGCCCCATGGAAGTCCTCTTGTGTCAGCGTGTCAAAGACTTTCGTCACAGCCTTTTTCATCCCCTCAGTTGTTTCATAACGACAGCCTCTGAGCTTAGGGAATAACCAAAAGTTACAGGGAGCAAGGTCTGGACTATAGGGAGGCTGGGGAATTGTCTTGATGCCCATCTTGGTCAAATAGTCTATGACAGAGATGGAGTTGTGGACTGGTGCATTGTCTTGGTGGAAATACCACTGACCCGATTTGAAGAGTGCTGGCCTCTTGCGACGGAATCTCTTCCTGAACTCCCTTAAAACCTCAACATAGTATTCCTTGTTGATTGTCTGTCCAGTGAGAACCCAGTGCATATAGATCCTGCCAGTGGTCTCAATAAAGGGATCATCAAAAGTTTGTGGATGGATTCGCTCTGTCTGGCCATCTTGGGTCTGAGAGAGCCTGCATGCTGCCACTGGGAACTCTGTCTCTTGGTCTCTGGGTCATAGCAGGTCACCAGAGCATCAAGAACTGCAGGATCTGAATTGATCAGCTCGACCATCTCCCTGCTGTCATGAGAATGTCTTTCTTTCTGATCTTCTCTGCGCACCCTTGGGACAAACTTCGGGTAAATCTTCCGCATCTTCAGTTCCTCGCGAATAATTGTGTGTACAGTTCCCAGACTGACATCAAACTGCGCACTTATTGTCTCCGTACTCACACGACGGTCCTTATCCATGAAATTCTTTATTTAGTCAATCAACACTGGTGTTCTGACTTCCTTACTCTCACACATCTCATCATCCCTCAAAGACTCCCTGCCTTCCTTGAATCTCTTATGCCACAGAAAAACTGACACACACACACACACATACACACAAACAGAAACAAATATATATATATTTATATATATGTATATATATATATATAATCTGTTTTCAAATTATGGTTGACACTAAAATGAATCTGATAGTGAGACTCCAGTTTTCCAGCTCCGGGGAGTGTGGAGAACACTTTCATTGCCATTACTCCCTTGTCAACTTTTGTTCACACTCCTAGTCCCTGTCAAATCCTATCTATGGGTCAAATAGATTGCGCTATCTACCGAGAAATGTTACCTCAGTGGTTATTTCCCTTCCAAAGGAACTCTCTTTCTATTGACGCAATAAGTCTTTATCTGTACCACAAAATTCTAAACTGAATAAAACTTTCTTACGTTTTTTTTCCTTTTCGCATGAAGTAATTACATTGATATATTTGAAAGTTATTCGAATTCGATGGGCACCTCCAGTGGTGAATTGGTTAGCAAGGTAGACTTGCAAACCTTTACAAGTGATTTCGCGTCCAACTGGGTGTCCCAGTCATACGTTCTTGTGCCACATCTGAGCTGAACGCTTAGTAAATTACTACAAGAAACCCCTTTCGGGGCTCCTCTGGTGATGTGATGGTTAGCAAGCAAGACTAGCAAACCTACACGAGTGAGTTCGAGTCTCAATGGGTGACTTATTTATACGGCCTCGTGCCACATCTAAGTAACAAAGCTTAGTAAATTACAACTAAAAGAAACCATTCTAAATAAATTGTTATAAAGTGGATGCTTTCACGTTTTTCATATTACAAGAGACATAATTAAATTCACTTGCTAGAAGTAAATCTCTCTCACCAAAGCGGTAATCCTTAGATTTGGGTCGATTAGCAAACAATCCGAAATCGTCGAGAACTCAGAATATTTAAATCTTTTCGACACAAAGCTTTAAAATCAAATTTTGCAGTTTTAGCCGTTGTATAAAACTAGTATTCAAAATCAAACAAATAAACACAGGAATGCATTTTTGGTTTGTGATTAAGATTTAATAATCAAGACTTTTGCAATCTACGACTGAATTAAACAGATTTAAGAAGCGGATTTGTTACATATATTGCATTAAAAATCTTCGTCATAAAGAGCATTTTATAGACTTTGTCACATATATTGTAAAAAGAAAGCAAATATTTATCCTTTTGTTTTTCCGTTAAGAACTAATACAAAAAAATCAATTGAATTAAATTGGATTTGTTGAATTTATTTGGGGAAAAGCGATTAAGTCTGTTACACTTTATCATTTGTAAAAAGGCTTTGAATGGACCAATTAAAAACAGATTCTACTTATTTAAAAAGAGTCTCGTTGGCATGTTAAAAAAATTATAACGACTGTTTTATTATTAAATCAAAGAAAAATCAACGTAAATTACTTTCTGTTTGATAACTATATCAATTTATAATTAATTTTAGGGGCATACCAACCATCTAGGGTTAAATTAGGGAATTGTGTTCATTTTTGTATAGTTATTTCTTAAGAGGTATTCCGAATAGAAATGATTTGCTCACATTTTTATGGTTACAAGTGACTAATAGTAATAAAACTCAGTAAATAATAATAGGTTAAAGTAACTATTATCACTACAACTAGGAAGTGCCCGTGGTGTAATGGTTATCGTCGTAGGAAATGAACACGGCGACATAAGTTCAAATCCTGGACGAGACTGATTACATATCACATAGCACTAATACCCTTGGGAAATGTATGAATCCAATTATTCTCCCTCCAGCTATGGGTAAATTGTAGGACAGGCTTGGTTTTTCAGTCTTGGTGAGGCAACTAGTCTAGGGGAAGGAAAACTCTGAATTCAAACCTGCTAAACTCCACTTAAAAGTTGACCTTATGTCATATCCTGCCCGAGCGGAGGGGTTGGTGAATAGGATTATTTATACAACTAACCTACAGTTTTACGGTATAAAGTATTGTCTAACACTAATAGATATCAACCACAAGTTCACTATATTATGATTCACAAGAATCACGATATATTTGTTTTCTTTGTTTAATAGCATATCAAACTTCGTGGGTCATTTAATGCCAAAATTGTACTGGTTCCATTTAACCCATAGCTGGAGGTGGGGATAAGGAGGTTCAGACCTTTCTCAAGGGTATTAGTAAAAAAGTGAACACAATAACGCGAATGGAGTTCAAACTCACTCACTACAATGTAACAGTCCATCTTGTTAGCCACTACGCCACTGGAACTCCCATTAGTAAGACAGATGTAAATGAATGAAGAAGCGATGATTGTGTTGCGCCAGTTTCTCAAGTGACGCAAAGCACCTGCTATAGTGATGTAGAAATTTTCTTGAGAATATTTTTCATTTGCTTTTGTTATCGTCATTTTTGAAATCACACAAAATCAACTGTTATTATAGTGATACTGGCAAATTAATGGTGAATTTCTACTGGCAAAATGAACCAAAATATACGGACTTGACTGCGCCGTTTGCAAATATAAGAAAAAAGAAAGATGAATTTATCTGGTCAGAGAAACAACAACAAGCTTTTGATAGATTAAAAGTAATTAAGCCAGAGAAACCAGTAGTGGAAATCTTTAATCCGAAAAAGGACATTACGTTATCCACAGATGCAAGTGAAGATTCAATATCTGGAATATTATCGCAAGAAGAATAACCAATAATGTATTTATCAAGAAGACTAAAGAACACTGAATTTATTTATTCAAATATCGAGAAAGAAGCCTTGGCCATTGTGTGAACAACAACTAGAGCCCGACAGTTTTTAATTGGAAAAAAATCTTTTGAGAAGAGATCATTGACCGTTAGAGTTTATATTCAATCCAAGAAAAGAATTACCCAAAGTCACAACTTCGAGAATGGTAAGATGGGCAATAAGATTAATGGCATTTAACTTTGATATATAATATGTCAAAGAAAATTCAATTCCACGCGTAGATGCACTATCAAGATTGCTATTTTACTAGGAATCAAAAATTAAACAGAAGAAGAATTTGAAAATACATTGATACATTAGGTAGAGACTGATGTTTTGTCTTTTGATAGAATGGTTGGAGATGCTAGACATGATCCAGCACTAGGTAGGATAACATCGAGAATACGAAAAAATGGATGGGGAAATTGTAGGGCAAAAAGACCCTACAAAGAAATAGGACATAAGTTAACGATAGAACTTGAAGTGATTTGTAATGGGGGATCTGATTATTCCCCCAGAAACGTAAAGAAAATTGGTGATAAAAAGTGTACATGATGATATATACTGTGGAATAACAGCTACACAAAAAAGGCTAATATTAGAAGCATGGTGGGTGGGATACTCACGAGATGTCGTGGAATATATAAAAAGATGCAAACAAATGTAAAGAATGAAGAAATATTACACAGACTACTTTACATTCATGACCCAGAAAAGAGGAGCTATGGAGTCGTGTCGATATGGATCATACATACATTACTGCAGTGGAACTCTTATTAATACTAGTAGACTCTTTTTCAGGCTAGCCTGAAGTAATCCGCGTGCCAGACAAGAAAAGAAAAGTTCTACGATAAAACAGATTCTAAAGGTCATATTTTCCTGAAACGGCTTACCAAAACCCTGTTATCCGACAATGCACCAGAATTTTGTGACGAAGATCTTAATTTATGGTTGGAAAAATAGGGTGTAAACCGTATAAGACACCGCCACATCCCCCTCAATCGAATGGGTTAGCGGAAAGAATGGTGCAGACCGTAAAAACGAGACTAAAAGCGTGTTTTCAGAAAAAAGAAAAAAATAGAAGTTTTTCTACCAAGGGTGCTTTAAAGCTATCGCAGCCGAAAGACTAGAAAGCCCATCAGCTTTTAATGGGAAGGCAAATTAGAGCTCCACGATTTATTCCATAAATAAAAAAAATATGGTAAAAAAAGAACAACAAATCGAATTCAAAAGGGGCAGAATTTATCATAGAAAAAGGCCAAAATGTAGCAATAATAGAGAAAAGAGGAACAGTGAATTAGCCCATGTAGATCACATAAGGCTCATGGGCAAATGTGAAGAGCAAAATGAGGAATAAATCTCAACGATTCCTTCCGTTAAGGATTTATTAGAACAACCTTTAAAGAAGGAAACGTCAGAAGACGAAATAATACATGATCAGGTGGGCCAGAATGAATTTGAAAACTTGGATGAAGGTCAAATAATGCAAGAAGACGGCCTTGATTATAGCTTAATGTAGGATAGATCTACATCTCTCAGACGAAGAAATACGGGAGAGAGACAAAGAGAGTAAATCTCGAAAATGAAACAATCACTAGAAGTGCAAGACTTAATAAGGGTATGAAACCTATCCGTTTCAAGGAGATGTAGTGATACTGGCAAATTAATCTACCTAAATAGCATAAGTGTAAGAGAGAGAGAGAGAGAGAGCGAGAGAGAGAGAGAGAGAGAGAGAGAGAGAGAGAGAGAGAGCCTATATAAATCTCTCACTAAGAATAACTGGCGAAGCTTGATCAACCCCTGCTTCGAGCAGAGGTTTTTCAGCAGGCTGTCTGGCATTCGTGTCGGATGGTTAATTTCCTCAAGCCTCGGTGGGGGCGTCACCCCTGGTTTTAACCCTCACGGGATGGGTTAGGTTTATTGCTTGGCGCCTGAGGTGCCCCCGAACCCACCTAAAAAAGGCCTAGTGCCACGCTTGTACGTTTGGTGGGGCGTATGACAAATACCAGCTTGATTAGCCACTAACCAGTTCTCGTTACAGCAGTTATCTTCGTCACGTCTTTCCGGTCCCATTATAGAAACAGAATCTCAACTATTTATTGAACCCTGAATAACCTCTCTCAGTTAGCGATTAAGAACGACTTATATCTCGGAAATTATCTGGCTACCTCACTGCAGCTGACATTTTAAAATAATATATAACAAACCATTGTCTTTGGAATTAGATAAGAATTTTTGCGATAGTTGCATTTTCTAAACGTAAACGGCCTTTATGCAAATGAAAAAAAAATTGTAGTGATGTAGGCGTCTTGAAGAAAATTGGCGGAAGCGAAAAGACAAAGATAAGATGAAGAGACGACGACGAGTTGAGGTTTTTCAAGTAAAGAAAGTAATTAAATAAAAAATAATGAAAAATAGAGTACAGTGCTTGAAATTTTGATACTTATTCATGGGAAACAAATTTTTAATAGATTAAATTAGAATTAAATTATTATTAACGAAAAATTCCCCTCTGACAGAAAAGTCAGGATCTTCACTTGTCAAGTCAGTCTCAGTATTGCCTGGTTAGTGTGTGTGTGTGTGTGTGTGTGTGTGCTATTATATGATACATTATTTCATTTATAATAACTTTTCTGTATTTTTTATTCATTTTAATTTTAAAACAGAAAACATTTAAAAAATCACTCGCTCTCTTCAAAGCAACCATTAAAATGAAGCTATGTTTTGTAATCTAATATCAACTTAATCTATTTGGGAGTGAATGGAAATTGAATTTGGTTACAAGGGGTACATCAAGTAAAAATTTGAGAAGCCACCACTGATATAAAGAGAATAATAATGAGATGTTGGGATACTGACTGACTACTCCATTAGAGAAATCAGCGAGGACTTTATAGTTTGAAAAAGAAAATGAAGATCTACAAGTTCGTAATTGAGACTTCGGGTTTCGGTCACAAATTAGAGTCGAAAGAAAAAACCTCGGAAAAGTACATTGACATCAAATCAAAACTAAATAAAAAAGAAGAAAAGAAAAAAGAAAGAAAAAAAAACTGCCAAGTTCAGAGATTTTATAAACCACATGTTGGATGAATTGGGGTAAGATAAATTGAATATTCTATGAATGATAGAGAATGCTGAAACTACGGCGTTGATGAAGTTATCAGGAACCGGAAATTCGAAGAGTTTTTTTTTATTCAACAGGCGTTGTTATTAATCAGGGATGAGGCATGAATATATAAATCTATTGATTATCTCGTTCTTTGAGATATAACATTTTTTCTCTCAACACACACACACACACACACACACACACACACACACACACACACACACACACACACACACACACACATATATATATATATATATATATATATATCAACCCCTCCGCTCGAGCAAGATGTAACACAAGGTCAATTTTTAAGTGAAGTTTAACAGATTAGATTCAAAATTTTCCTTCTCCTAGACCGGTTGGCATGCTATGGTTAAAGATCCCAGTGTGCTCTTCTAGTTATCCATAGCAGAGAGTGAGAACAGTTTGATTCACGCCTTTCCCCATTTTCTGCAGTTTTAACCATTACACCAAGAGCACCTCCTTATATATATACACATATATATATGTAAGTACCACTGTGTGACATGGTGATAGAGAAGAAAGAGAGATATAGTTTGTGTGAGAGAGAAAAGAGATGACAGAAGTAATCGTTTACAAAGATTTGGCTTCTTTATCAGCATCATTATCACCATCAAGTCACACAGACAACACGGAGTTCCCTGATTTTTTCTCGCCATCCATCCCTTCTCGTCATCCATCGCTCTTCTCATGTCTTCTAGGTTGCATACTGTTCATAGATTTCTCCAAGGCATTCAATTCCATACACAGAGGAGAGCTGGAGTAAATATTACTCGCATATGGTCTTGCCCCCACCAAATGTTCAAAGCTATAATCTGACACAATATATATATATATATATATATATATATATATATATATATATATATAAGTTCAAACATCCGTGTCTCTGTATGTGTGTCGGGTCGTAACTAAAAAAATAAAAGTACTAATACAAATACAAGCGGAAACGTAATCAAACATTATTTACGAACTTCAATGAACGAACGAACACACTTTTCTTTATAAAAATATATCTCTCACACTTTATTCTCGAAAAGGGTTGATGTTTCTGTGGTGTGTGAGAGATGGGTGGAAAGACATATATACTCAGAGAGAGGACTTCTTCCTCTCATATCTTTTTCCAGGAGCCAGGGGTGCCAACGCTTGCACCCTTTTGCAAGCTCGTCAGAGACGCCTCTAGTCGGCGGCGTGTCCCACGCTCGTCTGCGATTCTCTGCACTCTGTCTAAATCTGACCGCGTGGTTCTCATCACGTGATCCCCTTCTGGTTACACGCCTGTTTGACCTGAGTGCACTGAGTGTCGTCATCTTCCTGTTTACTAATCAAAATGTGACAGCTTACCAAAGCACACGGGGTCACTAGGAACGAACCAAAAATCCATGTCATATGTTATATAACACTAAACGCAAATATATTCTGAATTAGTTTCACGAAAGGCAGATTTTAATAATAGAATTATCATGTAAAGCTTGTGAATTAAAATGTAGGAAAAAGTAACATGAGAAAACATGAAATTTTTAAGCGCGTCTAAGCTGATTCCCCTGTGGCGTAGTGGTTAAACTGTTGGACAGTGAAATTGAAGTAAACAAGTTCGAATACCTGTCGCGGACTTATACTCTCGCGAAAGAGAACACTCTGCTATAGGGTAAATGATACAAGAATATTTCTTCAAGGATGGATTTGTTGTTAAATATCCCACGAAAACTGATATACCATCAGACAAAGAAATGTAACCAACCCATTAGGGTTTCAAATGTTTGAAGAAACTTCCGGGAAGAATATTTGAAAAATAATGGATATAAAATCAAACCGTTCATTGTAAAAACTGAATTAACATGCACTTTTTATAACAAAACTCACGTGCTTTCATCCTAAAGTATGGATGATTTAAAGTGTAATAATCTGCATATTTTATGATAACAAATTTTTGGAAAATATCTATATCTCTTTATATTTGTTGTCTTGTGAGCCGCCGTAGAAAAATGTCTTTCAAAGAAAAACCACTCTAAAAAAACAAAGACAAAAAAGTATTATATGAAATATGTACTTGTTTTTTTAAAATCTAATCAGTCATATTTATTTATTCAGTAGTTTTATATTAAGTAACAAAATACCGGTTCTTGGCAGTGAGTAGAAGAAATTAATCTGCGGATGTCAGGTTTAAACCTCTGAAAAAACAAACAAAAATTTTAAGCTGAATATTTTTCTCTTATTGACCATTAAAAATGTAAACAATATCTAATTCTAGTTAAAATTAGCTTTAAAACATGTAAAAATCAATCACATACATCTTCATGAAATCCTTCAAATTAAGAAAATGTTCGATGGCAAGAGGGGGCATGATAACGAAATAATTTTTAAAATTCTTCTAAATTTTGGTAAAAAAATCATCTTTCATTGCTTTAAATACCGAAAATTTAATTAAAATCCGACAAAAATCTTCGGAGAATTAAAAAAAACGGTTCTTTTGCATTTTGAAAATTCCTACTTTTACACGACAAACTTAATCGTAAAAAAATCCTAAATTTTTTTTATCTTCATTTTTTTATAAACTGGGTAAAAAATGAATCAAATAAAATAAGAAATGAAATTGTAATCAATATTGTTTACCCTATACTTATTTTGGTCTTGTGTGTAGAGTGTTCGCCAATGGCCTGGGACACCGAGGTTCAATCCTAGGTCGAGTTTTACCAAAGACTCAAAAATTGTACTTGATAACTCCTTGCTTAAAACTCAGCATTATAAGGTAGCGATCAAGGGTAAAGTGGAGCAATCCAAGGAAAGGAGTAAAGCCCTTCCCAACACTTCAGTGTAGTAGCTAATAAAAATGAAGACATCGGATCGCCCTCAACTACAGTCGCCAGCTTTACACTTATTTTAGGATTAAAAACTAGGATTTGTACAGTGCTGGTCAAATTTTAACAAATATTTTCTATCATTCAATTATTTTCTGATTTTTAAAGAAGATTTTTACCTTTCTGGTGCAAATTTGTGAGCATACACAGGCAACACCGGGTATCCCAGCTAGTTGAATCATAAAATCAAAATTATTTGCAATGTTTTCCTAGCTTAGTATAACAACCATTGCACCACATGAGGTGTTCTTTAAAAAAACAATTAAGTTTAGATGATGTTTAGCACAGGGCCACAAATTATGGGGCAATTTGCATTCACTATTATTTGATCTGTGAAACTTTAGATCACGATTAGATAATGTTTAGCACAGGGCCACAAATTTTCGGGCAATTTGCATTCACTATTATTTGATCTGTGAAACTTTAGATCACGATTAGATAATGTTTAGCACAGGGCCACAAATTTTCGGGTAATTCGCATTCACTATTATTTGATCTGCGAAACTTTACATCACGATTAGATGCCAAGAGAGAGAGAGAGAGAGAGAGAGAGAGAGAGAGAGAGAGAGAGAGAGAGAGAGAGAGTCTTAAGGATATTACCCATTTTTATGTTACATGATAAATAGGTCACGTATTAATGTTGTAAAGTAAGAGCAGAAGATCTTAGGAGTATCGAGTTCTCCTTATTTTGCCATTACTCCCTGATTCACTCTGATTTAGTGTGGTAATATGTATTAAGTTCATTTATAAGAACAGAAATGGACACGAAGACCAGGATAAACACAAGACCAGCCAAAGAAATCCCAGATAGAAGTAGAGAGAATCCGGCCAAGTAGATAAAAATAAGATAAAGAATAAGGTGTATACAAAGTTCTGCTTTTGATTATTTTTGTTAAACAAGGTAAAAATATCTTTAGCATCAAATGTTTTCCATCTTAGATATGTAAGTAAAAGAAATTAAAACAAAATAAAAAGTGGATAAGATTTTACTGGTTTTTGGAAAAATATTTAAAATTTTATTAACGACGAAAAATTTATTTTTTTGAAAAATTCTCTCATTTGTATATTTTTTCAAACTTGGAAGCTTATATCTAAAATTACATCACAAAATACTTTCCTATATAATGATAAAAACCGAATTTTTTTCATGTAAATGTATCGTTTAAGCAATGAAAAAAAAATTAGCTGTGAGATTATTGTAATGTAGTTTTTTTTGTAAACATCGATCCGTCCTGCGATATTAAGAAATTCGGTGTCAGTAAGCATAAGATGAAAAATAGATTCATATCCGATACCCGAATGAATTAAAAAGAAAAGAAAAGAATTTTGCTATAAAATCTATAAAAGAAAAAGTGTATTCTATTTGATAAGTTCACAATATATGATTAGACAAGAAATGTCATAAAAACAACATCATTACAGATGTTAATAAACAAAGTTGGGCGTAAGTGATAGGGTAGTCACTACATGAAATACAATACAAAATATTTACTATTATCTCTGCCCTTTTTGGGTTATTTAGTGCCAAAGCTGTCCTGATAAAAGTTAGGGTACTATTTAACCTATAGACTGCGGCGGTTGGGGTGCGGAGAGATAAGGGTCTTCATACCTTTCCCCAAGGGCATTTTTCTGAAAGTAAGTGTAATAGTGTAACTGGTGTTCAAACTCCCTTCCTACGCCACAGAAACTCACCTTCCTTCAAGACGAGAGAAACCAGATTGTTCTTCTATTTTTCCATTGCTGGGGAGATTAGTACATATCTTTCCAAAGAAGAAATTAATTATTTTTCAGTTTAACTTCGTCACGTGATGTAATGAGTCATGTTGCACATGTTGTATTTTAACAATAGACCAGCCTTTCAAAAATAGGTGCTGAATATCTGTTTACGTCATGTGACAAACACTGAAATTTCGATGGACGCTTCTTTTAAAATAGACTTCCTCTATTTTCTGTCTTTTCATACATCAATTCTGTCTATTCATACATCTATTTTACTGTCTTATTTATTCATTACGACTGACTGAACCGGCTCATTTCCCAGTGGGTAGAGTTGTCGCCAATCGTCCGAGAGATCTGGGTTCAATACCAGGTTGCATCATGTCAAAAATTATACAAATGGTTCTTGATACCTCTTTGCTTAACACTCAGCAATATAAGGTACGTATCAAGGGTAAAGTGGAGCAATCCAGGGAAAGGATTAGCGCCTTCCCCTACACTCGGTGTAGTATCTATTGGAAATGGAGCCTTCAGGTCACCCTTGACTAGGGTCGCCAACTTTGCTTTGCTTTACTTACTTATGATTGACAGACTGTAAAGGCATATGAACCCGTCTTGGGCAATTTTATCATGAGAGGTTAGGGAATCGTATGTTTATATTTTTTAAGATCTAAAAAATTGTTTGTAATGTTTTGTTTTGTCAATATATCCAAACCCTCTAGGATATTTTTTAATAATTTATTTACGTTTACAATTTTTGATATAATTTTATTTCCCTCAAAAAAGGTCAAAATATCATTCTTATCTAATATGTCCTTCATACTGTTTGTGTTAAAAAAAGTTGTCTAATGAGAGCCAAGTCTAGGAGAAAATGCTTAACATATGCAAAATGTTTAACATGCTAGAAGTTGTGATCATTCCTCTTGTTTGACAATAAAAGAGTGCTTAAGTCTTGGGTGAACAATTGAGACACAACGTCTTGTTCTTTTCAGGACTTTCTGAAAACTGTTTTTAATCCTCCTAGCACAGTTTTCTCATTTAATTACTGAAAATCTATTAAAATACAATAAATAGCTGTTTTTTTTTAGTGAACTTTTTAAAAATCAGAGCTTTTTTAGTATCTAAACTAGTGAACATTTTTGCTTATGCCAAATAAACATGATCTTGTTCAGATTATTAATACAGACGTTTATGAATGTTTTTAAAAGATTAATAAGTGTGCCACTTCGGTGAACAGTAGTAAAGAAACTATCAAATAACTAAGCGATTCATTTAGAATACGCCCTTCTAAAATGTCTCCTGTGTCTGACATAATATAACATCTGATGATGAGGCTCCTGTTCAGAATTGCCCACTCAGCTGGGGGGGGGGCTGTAGAATACACTAACTGCACCTCTGCAGAGGGGTAAGACCCCCCCTAACGAGTGTCCTGGATATGACACTAAACAATCTGATGGTGAGGTTCCAGCAGTGCTGGAGCTTTGGGGAATGTGGAGTACCCCTTCATTGCCATCGCTCCCAGGTCCACTCTGGCCCGGAGTGGTAGCTCCTGATAGGGCCCCATCTATGGGTTAAATAGAACTAACAGCATACTTATGCTAAAATGAATTGAGTAAACTGATTAGCTTGAAATAGAAACGTTTTTGACAATTAAACCGTACTTACACTTAAACTGCGTGCTTATGCTTAACTGAATTATTTCAAATAGAACTGTTTGTCGACATTAAAACTGTATTTACACTTAACTGAATTGTTTAACATATAACTGCTTGAATAGTTTGAAATGGAAATGTTTTTGACAATTAAACTGTGTACTTATGCTAAACTTAACTGTTTTCAATAGAACAGATTTACTTAAAAATGGATTTGGTGTTAAATAACCTACAGAGGTTGATATGCCATAAAACCAAACAAACAAACAAACAAACAAACAATCCTATTCAGAAGATCTTAGGAGTATCGAGTTCTCCTTATTTTGCCATTACTCCCTGTGAACGTACTAATATGACTTGAATTAAAACTCGTTTTCTTCGAGACTGTATTCCAAAACTTTTGCTATTAGGCCGTCGATTACAGTAAATGATTCCATACATAGATCAATAGGTGTACAGATTCCAATATAAGAAGTTTATCAACAGTAAAAAAAAAAAAAAATAACCGCATAAAAATATAAATATGAGCGTATGATGAACGTGATTCCCTAAAATAGACCTTTACAGTTGAACTGGCCAATAAAACTAATGAATCAATCATTCAATCAATCGATGACTTCTAAAATCTATTGACTTGGTATGAATGAGTTATATAAATGTCTTGTGAGCAGAAAAATTGTTTTGAATCGAGACAAGAAAGTTTAACTTTTAATAAAATCAATTAACTTCCTTCGTCTTTTCAACGAGAGAAATTTTATGTGCGATTTGAAAATTACAATATTCAAACAAAAAGTCCCCACATGATTATGTGTCTACAATAAAAGAATTGGCATCGACAGTTTTTGTTGTCTTGAAGACGTCACGATATCTGGCAAATCTCCCGTAAGGCAATCCAGACTGTGTGTGGATTAAGTAATTGGCATCCAGGACTGGTGGAATTTGTGAGCATTCAGATGCAAAACATGCATATCAGTGGGCGTCGGCTTCCACTTTACTGCACGGAAGTGAAGTGCAAAAAGATTTACTGCACGGAGGTGAAGTGCAAAAAGATTTATTCAGAGTATATCTCTAAAAGCATGGTACACTAAATTGTCTGATTTGAGGTATACAAATGTTATGGCATCATCATCATCATCATCAACAACAACAACAACAACAACACACACACACACACACACACACACATATATATATATATATAGTCACTATCAATACTGTTAAAAATATTCAATATCCCTAGGATAGAAATGAATTATTATCGGCAATTAATTAAAAATGAAATAAAAGCAATTGTATAAAAACACTTCTATTACATCAAGTTTCATGCAACTATTTTTGAAATCATCCGACGCTCATCTATGTATTGTATGGCTGTACCTTTTTGACTTAATAGAGCGTTTGGAGAAAAAGCAAGGTAGGATCTACATGAGAATTGTGAGGGCCGTTTTGAATGAATCCAGTAAGCAGTACTTTAGAAAACAATAGTTTTACGACCATTTGTCTCCCATCTCACAAACCATCCAAGTAAGGTGAACAAGATATGCTGCACATAGCTGAAAAAGTACGGACGAACTCATAAACGAAGATCTCCTCTACGTTCCCACAAATGCAGACTAGCAAAAACTTATTTCCTTTTGTTTATATTCATCGTCTTTAGGACCTACCAAGCTAGATAGATAGATAGATAGATAAGAAAATCTGTGCTATCCGTACAACTTGATGATATATATATATATATATATATATATATATATATATATATATATATATTGCATCCTACACGTATACATATGCAAACCACACAATACAAATACACAAGTGGGACTTATTAATTAAAAAAAAGGCGTATCTATGGGGTCTGTCCTAGGCCCAATTTTCAGTAATTTCTACATGTCCGATCTCGAAAATAGAATTTTTAACAGCACAAAAAAACCTCCAATATACCTAAGATATGTTGATGACATCCTTATTCTTACTAATAATATTAACGAAATCAACATACTACAAGACACCTTCCAAAACAATTCAGTCCTTAACTTTACTCATGAAGTAAACAAAAACAATACTTAGTAACATATATATATATATATATATATATGTTACTATGTATTCGCAAGTTTCAGAGGCAACAAGACAACACGTGAACCCACACATTTTTCCAGTGCTATCCAAGCGGTATCCGATAGACGGAAAACGATCACTCAGGAGACATCCACAACAATGGAGAGGCGAAATGGTCAAGCAATCTTGGGTCAATATGGAGAAGAAAGATAAAATCGAGAACGGAGAGGAAGTGTATTGTAACCAGCGATATGGAAAACTCCAGAAAAATTGCTCCTAATGGATAATAAAGGATATCTTTGAATATATTAACTGTTGCTTAGCCTGTTACATAGATTAGTTTCTTTGGTTAGTTTATCCTGTTTTAATGCCATATCAATTTTCGTGAGTTTATTAAATGCCAAAGGCATTCTTGTTGAAGAATAGCAGTAATACCCTTACTACAAGGCCAGAACTTTAGCCATTATCCACATGGACTCCCTTCCTTGGAACCCAGGACTGAGAGAATCCATTGTACTTTATTGCAGTGAGTTCTTTACCTAAGGGTTCCCCCATTTAAGTATCGAACTGGCTCATTGTCAGTAAACTTCGATGAAATAATCGTAATCCATGTTTTCATCGTCACTTGATCGTAAGTTAGACTTAGAAGATACCTTAATGACATGTGAGGTGGGCTAAGCGTAACGCTTATAATCGTAGAAAAATAGAGACGTTGATACAAGTTCCAATTCTGAACGTGACTGTTTGCGTTTCGACTCGTGCTAAGGACCTTGGGAAATGTATGAATACATATATTCTTCTCCTAGTTAGGAGTAATGAATACAACAGAATGGGTTCTTTAGCTTTGGCCCGGTAATTATTCTTGGCGATGGAAAATACCGAACTTAAACCATCTTTATTTGGCTTGAAAAATGACTTTGTGACAAATACTACCTGTGTTGGAAAATATATGCTTAAAACTTTTTCATTTATTTGTTTAAGGGCGTATAATATCATTAATGCCAAAATTTGATTAATTTCTAAGTGTTTTCAATGTTCTAGTTCTTTTTTTTATCTGTCTATAATCATTTATTTGTACACACTTATAATATATCAGTGGTGTAATGGTTATCGTCTTATGAAATGGGCACGGCGACACGAGTTCAAATCCTGGACGAGACTGATTGTATTTCACATAGCACTAATACCCTTGGGAAAGGTATGAATCCAATTATTCTCCCTCCAGGTATCTGTAAATAGTAGGGCAGACTGAGTTCTTCAGCCTTGGTGAGGCAACTAGTCTAGGAGAAAAAAAACTCTGAATTCAAACCTGTTAAACTCCGCTTAAAAATTGACCTTGTGTCATATCCTGCTCGAACGGACGGGTTGGTAAATATGGATATCAAATACTAATAATTTGCACTCAGCAGTTGGGTTTCAAAGATTCATATCGAATATTAATAGTTTATGTTCAGTTATATATAGTTTCAAGTAACTGTCCTTATCTGATAATAATCAGATGTTTGCAAATATATAATTATATATTTTCAAGTAACTAATAATGATAAATTCCATTAGAACCAATTACATTAAAAAGAAAATCACTAATACGCAATGCGAGAAATAAAAGATTAGTTGTATAAAAAGCGAATGTAGCAAACTAGCGTAAAGGAAATATAACACTAGACACAAGCAGAAATTGTGTAGGAAATTGAAATTTGACCATTCTAATAAAAGGTATTTGTACAAACCAGAGTATAGAAAATCCAGCAAGCACTGCACGTGACATACGATCTATCGATCTTACCAGGTTTCATCAGCAGTGTATATCGTGATCTCTCCCAGAGGAGATCGAACCAGTGACTACACAGCTGAAACTCTACCACTGAGCTACTGGTCCACATCGCACACAAGTGATGCCAAATTAACAAGTAATGGTAAATACGCAGCCAATCAACCTGACGTGTCGTATAGTTACATCCGTACTTTACAGAGGACACGGTCACCTCCAGAGCTTCGTCCACTACAAAAGTACGGATGTGACTACAAGGCACATCAGATTAATTGGTTGCGTATTTACCATGACTAGTTAATTTAGCATCGCTTGTATACAATGTGGACCATTAGCTCAGTGGTCGAGTTTCGGTTCTGCATTCTGTGGTCGTTGGTTCGATCTCCATTGGGAGAGATCAGAGTATACACTGCTGATGAGTCCTGATAAGATCGAAACAGCTGTCCAATGGTTCAGTATGTCACGAGCACTGCTTGTCGTATTTTCTGGTTATGGTAATCGAAATGTGAATATAATTCCTCTATTAAAAAAAGTATGTAAACCAGAATCCGTCCTGGAGAATGAGACGCATAAAATTATCTGAGATTTTGAGATACAAGCAAATCATCAAATCCCGGCTGGAATACCAGGCCTTATGATAATTAACAAAAAGAAAGTTAAAAGAAGAGTATTTTCCGTCTAGTCGACTTTGCCGTCTCAGTGGACCACTGAGTGAAAATAAAAGAAATCAAAAGAGAAAAAAGTACTTAAACCTTGCCAGTGAACTAAGAACATTAGGGTGACGATGATATCAATCAAAATTGGAGCACAATGATTCGGAAAAAAGGGCTGGTTGAGTTGGAAATCGGAGGACGATTCAAGACTATGAAATCTACTACATTGTTGAGGACGGCCAGAATACTGAGAAAAGTTCTGGAGACCTTTGGCGACTGGAGACCTTTGGCTGTCATTCATATTGCAGTGAAAGACCTGTTACATATTGACCCCGGCCAAGCTGTCAAAAGAAGAAATGCACCTGTGTAAATAACAGGTGCATCCAGTCGAATAAATCAGGGGGCGACCTTGACTGTCGAGGGGTTGAATTGAGTGCGAATTGTGACGCTCACAGGAAGTTGGTGGATGTCAAATTATTATATAACCCCAGTAATAGGAAGTTCAGATCAGTTGGAGAGAAGATACTGGAATGAGAACCATGTTCCAGCAGAGGCTGGGCCCCCAGGCCCCCGGTTGAGCAGCCCAGGAAAACGGGAAAGAAAGGCTGTGATAGTCAGAAGAGTTGGGGGGAGGTCAATATGTTGCAGTCTTTGTTCGGTCTCCAACTCACCTCTCACACAGTAAAACCTTTTGTAACCCTTTCAAACCCTTTCGAATTAAGAGAGAGGTATATTTTTCTAAAGAACTGTGTCCGCTCGTCTTTATTGTGTTGAATATGTTTCGGCGTGTATATGTGTATGTATAGTTGGTTGTGACTATACAACAGACCGTCAGCTAACGTGGGTGTGAAGAAGTTTATTAATAATAAATATTAGTTGTAGTTAACAATTATAGCTTCAAGTATCTATTCTTAATACAAATATATGTTACTATTAGATACATTTCAAACAGATCTATTTGTCTTATTGATTAGATCCTTACTGGTATTAACACTCTGGATCAGAGTGGACATGGTAGTAATAGCAATAAATAGATTTTATTCTCCCCAGTATTTCGAAAGTGGAGTTTCTCCATCGGATGTAGTTTTGTTTCATATCCAGGTATACTCTATTTTAGGAAGGGGTATTTTATGTGTTCTAATCCCAACCAGCTGTGTTACATGATAAATACTTGCTTTGCAATGACGATTGATTCTTAAGTATGGTCGATAGATTGATCACCAAGATAAACTATTTTTCACATTCGTGGTGCGATAGGTAAATTGTTGTTTAAATCAAAAAAGAATTAAAATGACAGTCATATCTCTTTAACAGATATATTTACGAAAACTGCATGAAAATATCTTGAAATATTATTGATTGAATTTATTCAAAGAAATGGCTATTGACTTCAACGACAATCTCCAAACGATTTTGAAATTTTCCTGCAATCCTTTCTGACGGTATTCTTGATTAAATTGCTAAATATTGCCGTTATATTTTCTTGCAGATCATTTGTTTAGCATAGAGTTTTGTTAGTCAGCTGTTCAACCTCGCCTCACAAATCAAAATAAAGGGGATTTAAGTTAGTTGGCCAGATTATATGGGTGATGTAGTAGCAAATTTTTACTCCTAACCAATAGTGGGTCCTCCAGCATATGTGGCATGACGTTGAGTCATGTTGCCAGATATAGGGCTTTCCAGCAGCTACTCTCTTGACCCAGAGCCACACTACTTCCTCCAGACACTTGATGTAGGGATCCGTGTTGAGTCTGAGGCCACGTGGAAAGACGAATCAAGACATAACGTCACCATTGCTAGTACCCCCCAACCAGCCTGATGTGAACTGGGTATTGGCTTTCATTAGTATAAATGTGAATGTTTTCTCAGATCGACACCCAAACATGGAATGCTACGTTTTGGATCTACCAACGCGAATAGCTGTAGAGTATGCCACGTCCAAACTTCTGGAGAAGCGAGTGTAGAGTAAAGAGGTACGGCAATAGACAACACACCTAACCGGAAGTTATTATACATCCAAATAGACCTCTCATATGTATGGAGGCAGGTAAGTACTACACTCCACTACCACACCAGAAGTGTACCTCTTTATGATCCTGCAGATTGGATTTCCTGAATAGGATTTCGCAACAACAAAGTAAAACTAACCAGCGAACAACGGCGAAACAAGTTAACCGGATTACTACGAAAAAACAAATTCTATTATGACTAAAGCTATAATTTAAAAGAGAGAGAGAGAGAGAGAGAGAGAGAGGTCTCGGAAGCAGAAATGTTAATCTGCAGTATTTGCAGCTTTTATAGCACAAAATCGATTTGCAAAGAGAGAACAAGGAGCTTTGCACACAAAATTACATAAACACGACCCAGAGCGATAGATGAGCTAAATACAACCGACTTCGAATGGCGAATCGTTCTAGATTAGAGGAAATAATAAAAGCAAATGTGCAACCTGGTAAATACAAAAAGAAAATCAGAAACGAGTTAACAACGGCATGTTCCTCTGAATCTAATCAGTTATTTTTCTAATTAATCAGCCCAAATTCGCTAAACACGTAAACTGAACAGTAACTGTTGCAACGAACTCGGGCCGAGGTACTGGAAGCCCTTCAATTTGGGCATCAAGGGGGCAAAGGGATGTTGGCTAACGCAAGACCGTGATTGTTCTGGCTTGGTTTGAGTGCCAGTGCTCGATAAACAAGAGCCCAATGCTGGACGTGTGATTCAATCGTCTTATCTAAGCCCTGAGAACCCCTGATACCACTATCAAACCCAGAGCTTCCCTTCTAAAAAAAAGTCATAGACCTGTTAGATTTACATGGGAAATACTACATGATATACGCGGTCCGGTATATAGGGTAGAGTTGACCCCTTTATCGTTAGGGAAGGCCAGTAACATATACGATGCACTTTGGAACTAGTTTGGTACACACGGTGTAACTGAAGAATTATCGTCGAACTGTGGGCCGCCATTTGATATCTACGATGTCTTCCTCAGAAATTGGGGCATAAATAAGCGAATATTGTCTATTCACTACCCTTAAAACAATAAGCTGAAAGAATTAGCGGTCAAAACAGCCAAAAGAATGCTGGTAGACAGCTCCGATGCGTATGGTCCTCCGGGTCTGGACTGCACGGCTCGAGCTATGCTGACGCACCATAATGTCACCAGTGGAGATGTTATACTGCGGGGGAATAAAAACCACTTCCCGATACTTTGCGAGAAGTATCAAGTGCATAGACGATGGAGAGAAATTAATTAATGGATTAAGAGAAAGGGCAATAGCGCAAAAATACTTGCTGAATCAAAAGCAACACGCACAGTCACCCATTCAAAGAGCTCCAAGTTGTTCAGTGGGTACAAATCAAGAACCAGGAGGAACCGTACCTATGACGTTGGGAAAAATGGGTGAAGAGTACCGGGTACATGTGGACGGGAGCAACCGAGTTACGCTAAGGAATCGTTGGTTCCTATGGAAAATAGAACCAGTCACAGGTATACTGGACTACCCCATACCGTAGCCCCCTCCCAGACACCAACACCTATCAACAAGGCATCTGAGATAATGAAATTGGAAAAAACAAATGGTGACGAAGGTGTAGAAGAGCGCGTAGAAACCGAGGCGGACGAAGACTAACAACGAGAGGCGCAAACACCAGCCGGTTGCGACACAGCATGGGGGTGTCACGACCACCGAAATGGCTGTTCCTACAGACACGTGGCTAGACACACGACTACGCAGGGTCATTTCGACATGAAATCACGCACCTGAATCGAAGTCAGTATACATATAAATAAGCCTCTCGTGTGTTTGGAGGCAGGTGACTACTACACTCCACTTGCATTCCAGTAGTATACCTCAATAAAGTCAATTGCATCATGATGCTACCAGCTGCATAGACACTAACCATCTGATTCTAGTTTTCTGTACAGCAGACAAAACCTTAAATATAGAAAACGCATGTGCGGAATCGATTATTAAAAATGATGAAAATTTACCCATTGAATCCTGTGTATATTCATGACGATATATATATATATATATATATATATATATTCATTGGCACTTTTGAATAGGATCAGATATTATCAATAATCATATTAAAGTCTATGTTGATAATTACGGGTATTTTTTATGTTTTATAGACAACTAAACACTTTGATGTTGATCTACAAAACTCCGTATGTATATTTATTTTGCCTATGGGACTGTTTTAATATATGCCTTTTATTTCATTCCTGGTGGAGAAAGAGGAGTTCTTATCTAACATTATAGAATTTATATTTCAAAACTTGGAAAGATACATCGAATGAATTATTTTTCTTTCTGAAAGAATTATACACACGCAATTAAACATTACTATTTATGTTTATAAGTTTTTAAGAACCAGTTTATTAGGTAGAGTGTTCGCCAATGGCCCGGGAGGCAGGTGTTTAAGCGATACATACAAAAGACTCAAATATGATACTTGATGTCGTCTTGCTTAACACTCAATATTATTGGGTACGTATTAAGGGTAAAGTGGAGCAATCCAAGGAAAGGTGTAGTTCCATTTCCAACTTCTCGGTGTAGTAGCTATTGAAAAGGTAACCTTCGAGTCACCCTCATCTACGGTCGCCCCCTTTACTTTTTTACTTATTTAATTTTATGAGTAGTTCTTCCGGCTAGAGTCGTAAAATAATTTAATAAACCCAATTCCCTTGGATGAAAAATTTGGACAAATAGAAAAATATTAATCGATAAACCTCTTGAGTATCTCTTGATCAATTTCAAAATAGATCGTTTATTTCCAAAACGCCAAGGTTTTTATAAATTTCACAATTTAAAAAATATGAGTGATAAAATGCTATTATGTTTTTGAAATTTATCTTTTGTTGTAGCAATTACTGTTTATTACCGGAAAGTGTAAACGTTTCATTGAAAACAAAGATTGGTTTTGTTTGGTTTATTTGTTTAATGCCATGTCCATCCTTGTAGAAGAACAGTAGTGGTATTATATAACCCATTTAGGGATTCATACCATTCACAAGGATATTAGTTCGAAAGTGAATGCAGTGGAGTGACTGGAGTTTGAACTCGCTTACTACGATATCACCACGGTGACTCCCCTCGAAAAAGATTGTAAAATTAGCAGCCGTGATCCTGACTCTGCTGGGAGCTTACAATACGCCGACTGCATCCTACGCAGAAGATTAAAACTCCATCACCCAAAAGACATGTCCTATGTATGGCACTAAAGATTGCATTTTGTCCCAAGTCTACAGTGACCACGAATGGTTGCATCTATTTGTGTTTCATCTATGCTTCAAATAGATGTGTTTAGAATTATTTGTCTTAGATAGGAATACTTGATACAATATAACTGTTTGCAAACAAATGATTATTATCAAATAGTAATATTTACCTTAAACCAAATTGTGGTGAATAATTTATTTTCATTGGATAAGAATATCTGATATAACAAACTGTGTACAAATTATTATCGTCATTACTGAATATAAATAGTTACTTTAAACCATGAAATTGTGTATAGTTGATGAACATTAGATAGGAATGCTTGATATAGAACCTTGTTTAAAGAAATGATTGTTATTATTGAATAGGTTTAATCAAACAGGCGACATCTCCACATTAAACGGTAACTCTCTGAAACTAGTTGACAAGTTCACCTACCTAAGAAGCAGTGTCTCATTAACAGAAGCAGACATCGACACGTGACTAGCAAAGGCATGGATAGCTATCAATAGACTATCGGTCATAAGGAAGTCAGACCTGACCAATAAAATGAAACGCAGTTTTTTCCAAGCAGCGATCGTATCGATACTGCTATATGGATGCACTACATGGACGCTAACTAAGCAGATGGAGAAAAAGTTTGAAGGCAACTACACAGGAATGCTGCGAGCAATATTGAAATAGTCCTTGAGGCAGCAACCCACAAAGCAGCAGCTGTACGGCCACCTACCACCCATCACGAAAACTATCAAAATTAGACGAACCGGACATGCAGGACACTGCTGGAGAAGTAGGGACGAGCTCATAAGTGATGTACACCTGTGGACCCCTTCACATGGCCGAGCAAAGGCAGGGCGACCAGCTCAAACCAACATACAGCAGCTCTGTGTAGATACGGGATGTAGCCCTGAAGACATTCCAAAAGACAATGGACGATAGGGAGGGGTGGTGAGAGAGGGTCAGAGATATCCGTGCTGATAGCATTACATGATGATGATGATGATGATGATTGGATAGGAATACATACTTAAAACCATACAATTGTGTATAATTTGTAAATAATAGATATGAATGCTTAATGTAATATAACTGTATTAAAGCAGATGATTCTTATTATCAAATAAGAATAGATACTTGAAATTATTATTTATTTGTCGGTATTAGATACGAATATATAATTTTTCAGTATTAGATACGAATATATAATGCAATATAACTGTGTTCAAGCAAACGATTGTTGTTAATGAATTAGAATAGATACTTAAAACTAAATAATTATACGTAAATTATTTGTATTAGATGAAAATACTTGATATCATATAACAAATAATTATAGTTAAATAAGTATAAACCAAATAATGTAGAATTTACAACTCCTGACATACCCATGAAATAAATATTTTCCCTATGTTTACTATCATTAAAGCACCAACTCAGTCAATTCGTATTATATTCATTATATCTGTTCATCCGAATGTGAAGAGGATGTAAACGGATAATGGTATGGAAAATGGAATAAACGAGACGAGTTAAATTAATGTGTTGTGTTTATAAAAACTCATGGAAACGTCATAAATAATTCTTTTCTCCTTTCTTTAGGTTAAAAAGCAGAATCGACTGGGCTTTTATCTTAGATTGGCGATCACTCTACAATAGAGATAACTTTAAATAAGGACATCCCCGGTTGGTGTTCCTTATCAATGATTAGATAGACGGAATTGGAATCTTAAAAGCAACCCGAGATTGTCTTCAGCCTAGTTTTGGCAAATTCGGTGATCACACTTTTGTCACACTCACAACAGAATTATCACCGGAATAGACATTGTATATTTACTTAACACCTTCACACGAGCTGGAAAAGACAGAATTTTTAAAAGTGTAGTTTAAAGAGTTTGAATTCAAAACTTTCCTTCTAGTCAGGTTGCCTCAGCTAGGTTAAAAAAAACAATGTTGTATTGCAGAGAAAGACAACAACGCTAATGTATAAAAATATAGTCTGCTTCTTTTCTTTTCTTTTTAATACCCGAAATGTATGTATGGGTCAAGTAAAAGAGAGTCAGAGAGAGCCGATATGCACACACACACATACACACACACACACACACACACACACACACACACACACACACACACACACACACACACACACACACACACACACACACACACAGAGGTAACAGAGCGGTACTTCTGTGAAACCTCTCAACCTTTCTGCTTTTTTCTGGCAGGGTCGAAATTCTCCTTGGTTTATATAATTATCCAGACGCCCATGCGAATCCTTGTGATTATAAATCTCACCGACACGTTGCAAGTGGACACAGGTCGTCATAGCATGCCACCCACGCAATTTAAGTGGCACTTCCACTTGAGAACAACCTGCGTCCTGTTTACTTTAGGAGACAGTGGCACGTTCTGTTTTGCCACCTACGCAACTCATGTGGCAGTTCCGTTTATAAAATTCTGACTCCTGTTTACTTAAAGAAACAGGCGAACTTCCTGTTATGCTACCCACGTAACTTATACGGCAATTCCGCTGGGGAATAACCTGCCTAGTGTTTACTTTAGGAAACATGTGTACTTCCTGTTATGCCACCCACACATCTTGTGTGGCATGTTAAAGGGATTTTCCTGTAAATATCCAGCACCCAGTCTGCCTTACAATCTTTTGATACCTGGAGGGTTAGAAAATATTTAGATTCATACCTTTTCCCAAGTGCTATAGGAAATACAAATAGTCTCGTCCAGGTTTGAATTCAGATCGCCATATCCATTTCATCTGCTGGTAACTAGTACACCACGAGCACCTCCAGTGGCATTATAAGGATTATGACTCTACGATGAATTATTTTCATAATGACAAAGTGCCATCTCGACATTAAGACATGATCTTTACAAATTTATAATTTCTTCATCTGTGCACACATTTTCATTTGAGGCCATAATATTTTCAGACGGTATGAATCCTTTCAAATTTCCCTTAAATACTTTTACTTTTTGAGCAGAAATGTTATATTAAACTAATATTACCCACTTCAAATTTATAGCCAATTATTCAAAGAGAGTCGAGAAGAATTTTATACAATTTTTGATTGTATCAGTTCGCAAATCGGCAGATTTATTGTATAGTAATCAACAAAGAATGAAAAACAGCAACAATAGAAAAAAGGATTGCATATTTGTTATCGATAGAGTAATTTCCTTATATCACACTGCATATTGAAATTTAAATGAAAACACATAATGGCATCAGTTTATAAAATAATGCTCAGTTTTTTCAATTATCATTTTTTTCTAATCATTGTCTCTGCCTTTCCATCTTTTCTCCCTTGTTTTATCTTCGTATAAATTCGCAACATTGGGTTTTGCATTCAACCATAATAAACCATTGAAAGTATAACGGATGTTGATTTAGTTTTAAGCATATTGATCATTTTTTACGAGGCGTATCAAAATTATTTCAATTTCAGGCAGATCTTTAGGCCAAAGCTTATTTTCTGATCTAAAAAAAACTATCACTCAGTATTTCCCCTATACAAGATGTGTTAAAAATAGTATTACAACTGAAGCTGTATTTACCAAGATTAAAAGAAACAATGAATGAAACAGTAATTTTATTCAAAACAGTCCCTTTTGACATTCAACACATTTATTCCAGACAGTTTTTCATTGATCTAAGTATCATTAAAAAATCCTTAATGCAATGGTATGAAGCTTCACAGATGTTTATTTTTTTTAATATCGTCGACATCCTCAAAACTTACTCTTGATATGTATTTCCAGTTTAGAAAAAAAGAAAAACTTACTCAGAAGCTTTATCTAATGAGTATGCATTCTTTCTGTTTCTATCTGTTGATTCTTAAAAAACATTCTATTCAAGTGTCACTAAAATTCATCTGTTGGCAAAACTCTGGTTTTGGAACTTTGGAAAATTTGGTGTCACTGTTCGTTTTTAATTAATTCTATGTCGTGTTATCAAATGGCCACACTAACCATCTACATAAGGCAAAAGGTCAATAAATCAAACGTAAATGGTTTGATATTTGCCCGTGTTGTAATGGTTATCGTCGTAGAAAATGCACACGGCGACACGAGATCAAATCCTAGACGAGATATTTCATTTCACATAGTACTAATGCCCTTGGGAAAGATATGAATCCAATTATTCTCCTTCCAGCTTTTGGTAAATAGTTGGGCTGACTGGGTTCTTCTGCCTCGGTGAGGCAACTAGTCTAGGAGAAGGAAAACTCTGAATTCAAACCTGTTACACTCCGCTTAAAAAATGACATTGCGTCATATTCTGCCCGAGTGGAGGGGTTTGTAAATATGGATATTTATTCAACCTCCCACTAAGTATGATTTGACGCAAGGTCATTTTATGAAAAGAGGTTATGCACGATTCAAGACTCATGTATGGACGTCGCAAAAATGGCTTGATCCCATCGGCATTTTTTTCGGGGGGGGGGGCTCAAGCGGCAAGTGATGAACTCATTTCGGCCCAGCTGGTACTGCCTGGTAGGAAGGCGGTTAGCACAATAAAATCCACTCAGCGGAAAGATCAGATGAACCCCAAATAACCAGGGAGTGAGTCGACAATCCAAGATGAATTACTGTGAGAGAAAAGATTATTCCTTGATCCTGGTTTTATGTCTAAGGTATCGAACAGTAACCTCGAGGTAAGCGAGTTCAAACTCCAGTATCGCTATATTGGAGAGGTATCAATCTCCTTATACCTGTCAACAATAGGTTAGATATTTTCACTGCTGTTCTTCTACAAGGATGGCGTTGGGTGGCATTGTCGCATATCGCATCGCTGGACAAACAACGAAAAACTCGTAGATATATAAACATATAATTTATATTTTTATTATTCAACGGCAACGTTTCTGCGAAGTTGGAATACAATCAATGAGAGTTCGCACATATCTTTCTTCTGTTGGAGGGACTCTTTATGTGTATTAGAGCGACGGCCGGAGAATACACATGAAATGTTTGTTTGAATGACCCACAGATCTCTCCCTTCGCTTGAGAGACCAGCGGACCTCTCCCTTTCGCTTGAGCGACCAGCCACCTCTGTCTTCAGTCCAAATTTACAGACCTTATATTGTCTTTTCAAGTCCCATGTTGAAGTATGAACACCCTCTTCGCCTCACGTATTGGCTGGTTATCGGAACTTGCATACTTCCATTTTTTTACCGGTAATTTGTTGATCTTTTCAGCGAACGGAAATATCTGTCACTCTATCCATAGGCAATAAATTATATCCTCGCCATTATCTTTTATTCTTCTCTTTCCTGTGTGACCACTTTGTTGATGTTATCTTGCGACCGGATTGAATCTGCTATGTTCATCGTCCCCAGCTAAGCTATTATATTACAATATGCCATTAAACAAAAGCACAATTCCTCGATCAAATTTTCCCAGTGTGAGAGACACAATGGGAAAACGATACAAATGTTGAAATTCCTTTTTAATTCTTTCTATTGCTGAACAATGATTTTTCTATAAAGCATATTTTCATTTAGAAATATTAAACTGAACGGTAACGAACAGAAATGTCTACAATAAAAGATGAAATTGAAAAGAACTTATAAAAGCTCATTCCCTCTTGGTACAAGATTTCTACTCTGGAAGGAAATGACCCACGAAACATGACTGTAGGTCATCATTTCCGTAACTGTTTGATCTAGGATTCACATACTTTCAGCTAGCCTCTGTATCAGTTTCCCACAATTTTAAACCGTCTATTTGAAGGAAAAAATATGATGTCAAACCGCTTAAAAAACTGATCGCATTTTGCATCTTTTTCCGTTGAAAAGGATTTGGGAAAATACATGAAACTGAACTCAGGCTTGAAATCTGAAACTTGAAAAGAATACTTAACAGGCACACGTCAAGGGGAGGTAATGAGCTAAGCTTCGTTAGGGCATTCTTCCAGGCATCACTTAATTCCTACTTTTAACAATGGCAAAGTCAGACTCGTAGCACTCCTAGAAGGAAACCCTGGAAGCGATAATTTATTTTTAGCTCCATCCACTCGTACGCTGGAGGATATTTGTTTTAAAAGCAACCTTGTGTCGAGTGCGTCCATAGTGGAGATAATTGTAAACCAATAACTTGAAACTTAATTTCTTGTAATTAAACATGGCTAAATAAATCTTTTCACCGTTTTTAGAATAAATAGTTAGTAAAAAAAATCAAGCGTATCCTCTTTTTTAACACAAGCTGTGCGTAGCACATATTCCAGGGAAGAGTCTGGTACGATCAGTATTTTTGCCTGAGTTTTTTTTTGCTTGTTACATTTTGAAAATAAAAAAAGGAATCGCCTATATTACATGGCAGCTTAGAAATATAAAACACACACACACACACACACACACACACACACACACACACACACACACACACACACACACACACATCTTCTTGCAACGTTCTCTCAACAGCTTAAAAAAGATTCTTTACACAGAATATATATACTATTAAAATGGTATCTATACACAGATAAATAATGTATACGTAATTTATCAGATATTTCCCCAAATTGCTATCTTAAATACTTTTTAGTACTAGTTTTTACCAAATCATACAATTTAATCTAAAAATTTCTTATGTATTGCTGTTTTTGATCTGATTCGACAATTTCTTCCAAAAATATATTGATCTATAAACAAAAACATTCAGTTGGTTTGTAAAGAGTTTTACAAATCTGCCTTGAAATTAAATTTGTATTTGATGGAGTTTCAAGTTATTTTTTTTTTCATTCTTGTCGCTGAATTATTAACAGGAAATTTGATTGTGTCGTAGAAGGACATCATTCCCATTGTTAATTGATTTTACCGATATCCTTTTTTACACAATGACCTGTCACAGCAATAATGTTTCGATTAAATTCTGATTTGCTTTATAACAAAGAAATTCAGAAACATAGTCAGAAGCAAGCTGCATAGAACATTCTAACATCTGGACGAGAAAGGAATACCTACCTATAATTATGATATAGTCACTAGACACAAGAAAGAGAATTAAACATGTTCATATATTGCAGTGAACAATACATTGTATAAATATCCAATATGTGGACGAATGTAGAGAAGGGTGTGTCCTCGTAACTTAATGGTTAAAGCCGTGTTTGAGGAATCGTAGTGAGTGAGTTCAAACTCCAGTCGCGTTGTTACGTTCCCTTTCGGATGAATACCCTTGGGAAAAGTATGAACCCTCATAATCCTCCCAGCTATCGGTTAAATATTGCTGTTCTTCTAGAAAGATGGTTTGGCATTAAATAACCCAGGAATGTTGATATATCATTAAAACAAAGAAACAATAAAGAATGTTGAGAAAAGAAACTGGCCTGTTGAGTCATGCATGCTCATGGCTGTGCAATAAAGAAATTCTAATTGGGGAGACGGATGTATTCTGATAAAAGCGGCAGTTATCAGTGAATTGATACGGCTTAGGGCTTAAGAAAATCAGACATGGTCTGCAAGATAAAAATTCTAACTTCTGTTTCTTGACGAGATTATTCATGTCAATGGTATCGTAGTTATTGTAAGTATATGAAATAAGTGTATCCAATTGAGCATTTGCCCAAAATAGAGATCTTTCTCGTCCGACAATTTCTGAAAAATATATTCAATATTTCTAGCCACAAATTAACGTCCACTTCGAAAAATAGGATATGTTTTTGGTCTATACTATTTTCGACATATCAAAACTTGCAGAGTTGTTTAATGCTATTTTACAATTAGAGTTGCCAATTTTAATACGGTTAAAATGTATCTTCACAGTAATTTTAAAAGGTAACACTTCATATTTAGTTGCAATATCAATTTTTTTATGACGCAATATAATAATGTTGTTCACTTTCATTCTAAAGTTGTAAACACTTTATACTTTATTACACTATCAATATTTTAAGATCCATTGTATTAATAAAGTTCTTTGACAATTTAGACAGGCAAACATTTCATTCTTCGTTGCAATATTAATATTTTAAGATCCATCGAATTAATATAGATTAAAGCCATCTTAAACATTACCTCAAACACATGATGCATTTCCTTATCCATCCTGCGATAAATTGAATAATACCACTACTTTTCTTCAGCAAGAATGTCTTGGGAATAATGGTATATCCATCCATGAAGATGAATATACCATTATACTAAAGAAAAAACTCAATAAAATACATGTATTTGACTCTTAGATAGTACCCTAACAGGTACTACAACTCCGAGCCAACGAGGACCTTGTAAAGGTTTACTATCCAAAGATATACAGAACTGGATATTCTCTTTTGGATGAAGTTTTCTTTCTCCTTTCTGGGAGGTTTTACTCCTTTTCAAAAGATGTAGTAAATGTATTTTAATCCTCATCAACAACAGGTGCTATAGGGGCCGTTAATAATGCAATAGAAATTGAGACACCATTCTTTCTTACTATTGATTCTATTTGTTAATTTCTCTTGTTTACGAGCTGTTGACCTTGAAGTGATAGACATACTGTCACTGTTGTTAGGTAACACAAAGAAGAATATCAACTAATCTTCACATATGTCTGTGCGGATTCTTAATAAGTAGACCTTCAACTAAAAGTATCAAGTGAAAAACTGTAACGAAAATAAAAATACCTGTAAAGTGAATTATATTGATCAACACATTTGAGGTGACATGACGTAGATGGGCGTCTTGTGTCATGTCTAACGCATTGCCTCATGATGCTAATATAAAAATTATCATGATGGAAAAATGGGTCACATGACGTCTTGGTAAAAACTACTGCCATGGATGTACATGAATGTCATTCTTTATTGTTGGTTGGTTTGTTGGTTGGTTTTTATGGCATATCAACCTTTGTAGGTTATTTAACGCCAAATCCATTTTTATACAAATAATCAGTTCTATTTCAAGCAATTTTGTTTAGCATGAGTACACAGTTTAACTGTCAAAAACGTTTCTATTTCAAGCTATTCAGTTTATTTAAACAGTTCTAATTCCTCTTATTCAGTTTAGTATAAGTAAAGATTTTGTTTACACACAGTTAAATGTCAAAATAGTTCCATATTAAACAATTCAGTTTAGTGTAAGTAGATATTCAATGTCATAAACAGTTCTATGACAGTTTATTTGCCAAAAACATTTCTATTTCAAGCAATTCAGTTTAGTTAAACAGTCCTAATTCAAACAATTCAGTTCAGCATTAGCATGCCGTTAGTTCTTTTTAACCCATAGATATGGCCCTATCAGGTGCTACCACTCCGGGCCAGAGTGGACCTGGGAGCAATGGCAATGAAGGGGTATTTTGCATCCCCCAAAACCCCAGCATTACTTAAACCTTACCATCAGATTGTCTAGTGTCATATCCAGGACAATCGTTGGGTGACGGGTCTTACCCCTCTGCAGAGTGGCAGTCGGTGTATTCTACAGCCCCAGCCGACTGGGCATTCTTTATTGTTTAATGATGACAACTTGATTTAAAAAAGGCGTTAAAAATCGTATAAATTTGTAATGATAGCTCTAAATAAACACAAAAAACGATGGCTTTATGAAACTGTTTAGTATCTATGATTGATGTGAACATATTAATAAATCTAATTTAATTTCTCAACAATCATAAATATTCTTATATAACAGCGACTGGTGAATAATTTTTGTAACCATTACAAAGAGGAATAGCAAGGCAGAGTGTGAGAGACAGACCTCATCTAAAAATCACTCTTAACCCTATCATCTGTCGCAATCTTTAAAATCATTACATGTATGATGCTAACAATTCTTGAAAACCTCTTGGAAATCGGAGCTTGAGGTGTATGAATGAATTGTCAATTGGTGTGTTATGATAAGACATTCTATCATAAACGTTATGTCTTTTTGCTTGATATTTTTGTTTTAATGACATATCAAAGCCATACTGGTAGAAAAAGAGTAATTGTAAGATTTAACCTATATCTCGGGGGATGAAGAGGGTTCAAATTTTCTTAAAGGTAATTGCCCGAACGTGAACGTAATAGTTACAATTTTTTAGGAATACTTTTTAGTTTTTACTAATTTGAAAGTATAATCATTTGAAATATATACATACAACCCCACTATATATATATATATATATATATATATATATATATGGTAAATTTAGGTGGCAGTAATTTACACATTGACTGGCTAAATACATACTTGGTGAAGAGATCAGCACTTCTAAACTATATCTATTGTTCTCAGTGATGTGATAAAGGAGAAGTACTCGACATGGCACTTTGGAAATCAAACAGTTTACTGGATTTTTTTTTCGTCTAAGTC